>JAZKJV010010293.1:0-205205 GCA_037367405.1 Ottelia alismoides
TTCTACAGGCAAAATGACATGGCTTCCCATAAACCATCTGAAAGGAGAAGTGCCCAAGGGAGTCTTATATGCGGTACGATATACCTAAAGAACTTGGTCAAAAACTATGACCAGTTCTTCCTATCCGATCATACTAATTTCTGAAGAATTGTTTTCACCTCCTTATTTGAAACTTCAGTCATGTCGTTCGTCTGTGGGTGGTAAGGAGAATCTACTTTGTGATCAATGCCATAACTCTTCACTATTTTTATCACCTCCTTATTAATAAAGTGGCTACCCTCATCGGAAATAATAATATGTGGAATACCGAACCGTGAAATAATATGTTCCCTCGGGAATGTGCACATTATCCTGCTATCAGCAGTTCGTGCGGGTATATCCTCCGCTAACATAATCCACAACAAGAAGAATGTACTCAAAGCCACTGCTCGAAGGAAACGGTCCCATAAAATCTATGCTCCATGCGTCAAAGATCTCATAAATGATAACTGATCGCACTAGAATTGCATCTCTGACACTAACTGTCCCTACTTCTCTCTATCAATCCGATCAACTCTTCACGAATGTGCATGCATCTCTATTAAGAGCCGGCCATCAAAATCCGCTCTAGAGTACCTTATGCATTGTCATCTTCTCTGAATGATGTCCCCCTGCATCTGAGTAATGGAACATAGTGAGGACACTATTGTATTCCTCCTGATGAATACATTACCTGTAGACACAATCCGATCCCTCACAAAAAAGAATCGGGATCCTCCAAATGGTAGTATCGTGCCTTAGAAACTGGCATGTCAACTCGATCCTTCAACCAAGCATGTGGACTCTTCTGTGTGACTGTAAATTTCACTATCTCTACATGCCATGGAAGCTCTGTAACTGCAAATATACTCTCGTCTGGAAATATCTCTGCAATCTCTGGTGGGTACCCATCTGAAGGTTGCTCTGTCTGTAATCGGGAGAGGTGATCAGCCACCACGTTCTTTACCCTAGGTTTATCCTTAATGTCCAAATCAAATTCCTGATGTGAGAGAACCCATTTAAGAAGGTGTGCCTCAGCATCCTTCTTCTCCATCAAATATTTGATAGCTGAATGATCTATATAGACTGTGATTTTTGAAGCAAGAAGATATGATCTGAATTTATCCAATGCAAATACCACTGCCAACATCTCTTTCTCTATAATTATGTAATTACGTTGAGCGTCATCTAAAGTCCAGCTGGCATAGTAGATGGCAACAGGAAGTCCATTCCTCCTCTGTTCTAATACAACCCCAACCATAAAATCTAAAGCATCCGTCATGATCTCGAAGAGAAGAGACCAATCAGGTAGCTTTAGGATAGGAGCACTGATAATCATCTCCTTCAATGTGAGGAAGGTACTAAGACATTTTTCATCCACCAAGAACTCGATGTATTTGCCTAATAATTCAGTTAACGTTCAGGCAATCTTAGAGAAATCCTGAATGAACCATCGGTAGAAACCTACGTGCCCTAGAAAAGATAGTAGTTGTTTGATGTTGGATGGTGGCTCGAGACACTTGACGACATCCACCTTGGCAGGGTCAACCTGCATGCCTCGCTTGGAGATGACATGCCCCAGCATAATCCTATTTGTAACATAAAATGGCTCTTTTCCCATGATAAAAATAGATTCACCTCACAACATTTCTGAAGAACATGGTCTAGGTGCGCTAAACAATCGTCAAAGGACTCACCATAGACCAAAAATCATACACAAATACCTCGAGAAAATCACCCACCATGTTTGCAAAGATGGCAAGCATGCACCTCTGGAATGTAGCAAGTGCATTGCACAAACCATAGGACATCTGTCCAAAAGCACACATGCCAAAGGGTCATGTGAAAGTGGTTTTCTCCTGATGTTCAAGAGCAATATTAATCTAGTTGTATTAGGAGTAACCGTCAAGGGAACAGAAGTACTCATTCCTTACCAACCTCTCTATGACCTGGGCCTACAAAAGCCAAAAAGAAGTGGTCGTTCTTCGTCGCATCGTTCAATTTCCTGTAATCAATGCACACCCTCCACGATGTAGTTACTCTCTTTAGAATATCTTCTCTACTCTCATTCTTGACCATTTGAATTCCCGACTTCTTTGAGACAACATGTAATAGGCTAACCCATTCAGAATTGGAGATAGGATAAATAAACCATGTGTCACACCATCTCGTAATAATTTCCTGACAACATCTCGTAAAATCGAATTCAGCCTATACTGAAATTCTCTAGAAGGGTTGTTGTCATGATCGAGATAGATATGGTGGGTGCACAAAACAGGATTTATCCCACAGAGACCAGATACATTCCACCTAATAGCCTTGCAGTTTCTTTAAAGAATCTCCATCAGAAGAGAGTCTTGCTCTTCAGTCAAAGATGAGTTGATAATGACTGAAAACTATCAATGCGGACCCACAAGGAAAGCATATTTCATGTTTGGTGGCAAGGTCTTCAGTTCTGGTAAGGTGGAATCTGGCTCTATCGTATCCTCATCTATATGTATTTTGGGATCTGTGTTGGTGGCAGATGTGTTAGCAATATGGTTATCCACCATCTCAATATGCTCCAGAGTCGGACTATAGAAGATGTCTAAAACATCATCCGACTCGCTATTGTGTTCATCCTCAGACTGACTAGAGGAAAATAACTCGGCTAAATGAAAATCAGTCTCTGGCTCATCTGAAGTGGAGGAATCATGTGAACTCACAAAATCTGAAATATCTACAATGAAATCATCAGGTGCCTGCTCCATCTGTTCATCATCCATGCTAAAATACAGAGTACCATATGAAGAACTACCAACTGTAGTCTCGGGCCCATTCTCTTCTAGGATATCATGGGTCTCTACCGGATACCTCTCAAGGTTGTCAAAACAAACCTCATCCATGTAATCATAGGTGGCTAAAGAACTCGGGGCATCTGAACTAACTTAATACGTGATAATGGGTGCGGATGATTCTATCACCATCTCTATTTGTACATTCTCATCCTCAGTCTGATATACACCATGCCTATATCATAATCGAAGAGGACCTTTGTGTCTCCAAGAAAGGCCACCCAAGAATGATCGGGGTAAAGTGTAACTATGTAGGGCAATCCACGTCCAGGACAATAAAGTCCACTGGGAACTGTAGGCCCTGCATAGTCACGATAACGTTCCTCAAAATGCCCCTAGGTCTCTTTATAGATCTATCGACAAACTGAAGGATCACGTGAGATTTGTAAAGAAGACCTAATTTGATCTTGTCGAGTAAACTAGATAGTAACAAATTAATTGAGGGATCATTATCTAAGAGAGTGTGATCGAATGCAGCATGAGAAATCTCGCATCTGACATAATGTGCTCCTGAATCTTTCTTCTTCTTTGGCAATCTGTTTTGTATAACGCAGGATGTGTCTTGGTTAAAACATGTTTCTACGTACGTGATTTCTTCTTCCTACACATGGTAAATATATTCTTCAATTGTTGCTTGAGCGTAGGGAAGTAACCCAAGGCATCATGGAGCGAGATCTTAAAAAATACGTGATCTTTCAATAATCACTCAGTCTATGGAGTAGCATCATCTTTCTTTGTAGATTTTTTATAAAACAAAGCATCAGGAAACGTTACCAACTCAGAAATAACAAAATCAATATTTTTATTTACATCAAAAGTGAAATCAGCATGAACATCGAGTCTCAGAAGTATGTATAAAACACTCTAAAATTGGAGGAGAAAAATCTTCATCGGGAGTGTCTTCACGGTCTGGCTGGAGGATATGGAATGATCCTCAAGCGCATCACGGAAGCGTGTGGATCGCATCGAATGCGATCGGGAGTGACTAGTCGCACTAGATGCTCCGGGCAACAGAATTTAAAAAAAAAACTAAAGTGATGAAACCACATGATCCAAGAACACTTCTTGGATCGTTTCATCTAAACCACAAATAGGTACAAGGGTTACCTCTTGAAGCGTGGTTGCGATCGAGTCTCTAAACGAAAAGAACTCATGTCTCAAGTCTAATCCATTGGAGGATATGCTTGCGAGCGCGTTGATGAGACGTGTGCTCCTCACAATCCATGTTGATGATCCAAGAGGTGAATCTCCCGGTCTCGTCACACGAGATCCAACATCTTCTTCATGAGCGAGGCGCATTGAAGGAGACAGAGATCCATGAACAAATACTCCGGCAGCATAATGACGATCCTGCAGTGATGGCGACTCTCTCAAGGGCTCCATGGTTGACGGACACAATGAGAGAGAGAGAGAGAGACATGATGCGTAGAGAGAGAGGGAGATAACATTCGTTAATATTGTGTAACCCGAAGAGCAAGGGGTTCTTCTTCTTATATAGGGTTTTGGGAATCCATGGATCTCAATCCATGGACAACACACAATCAATGGTTGAGATTGATTTGTATTTCTTTCAATGGCCATGATATTCTTGTAAAAACACAATAATAATTAATTTAATTTAAATTAGCATATATTGTAAATCAATTCAAAATAAATCACTTTGTCTGGAGATAAAGAGGAGATAGACCTCATCCCCTAAAAAAGAGGGAGGGGCAGCCACCAAGTAGAATTGGTCTTTCTCTTCAACATCTCATGAGATCTCATTATCTTATGAGATCTCATTACCTCATGATATCTCAATATCTCATGATATCTTCAATATTTACAACAACATTTGTTGTAAATTAATTTACAAAAATAATTCATAATTATCTTATGAACATTGCAATCATGCCATTAGAAAAATGTGAATCACATTCACATCTCAAAATAAAAATATAAATTATATTTTTTCAATTAATCATCCAATGTGAATCCAATTCACATCAATAATTAACTAACAAATATAAATCACAATATATTCTCTTTAATATATTATAAATCACATTTATAATATACCTGAATAATATGGATACATATCCATGATAATTAAATAACATTTAATCATCTTGGATCTCTATTCTCATGTGCACAAATAATATGAATCACATTCACATTATTCACATCTTTGATAATTAAATCACATTTAATTATCTAAGATAAATCTCTTTAATATGAATAAAATTCATATTATTCATGATAGTTAAATCACAATTAATTGTATATTTTCTCAATGCTCGGATACATTATCAACAATGAAATTATCCATGAACTCTTTCAAAGATAATGTACTTTCTCTGCGGATACTTGGAGATAAGGACAGGGCGATTGTATTGTTCCACATATAGTGACTTGGATATTGAGATCACATCTCAAATCCAGATCTTGTAAACCTTCCATAGATGCTTGATGAAGCCTCATTCATCACTCTTTATTCTTTTATTTTAGCTAAATATCTTGGCAAAGCATCATGTAAATAGTTGTAAATACAATAAATTAGCAATAAGCATGTATTTGTTATTATTTCATAATTAGCATGTATTTGTGCAAAAATAAAAGAATAAAGAATAAAAGAAAAAGAAAGAAATATCTAGAATAAATATTGAGTGACCTAAACCCAAGAGAGGGTCCAGTATGGGCCTGGTCGCCAAATGAAATAAGTAGAGAGAGATAGGGCCACTCTAACCTTGTACATATACACCATTTATGTATATAATTTATTTTTATAAAAAACTAAAAAGCTGTTTTTATTTCTTTGTATATATTTCTAAAAACAAAAAATAGAAAAATAAAAATAAAATAAAATAAAACTCTCTCTCACCTTGTATATAATACATGTAAATATGTATCTTTCCTTATTTAATTTATACTTGTAAATAAATAATAAATATAAAACAAAAATAATTTTATACTCCAAAAAATTATGTTGTAAATAAATAAGATATAAAATTAGGGTATTTGTGCAAAAATAAGAAAATAAAAATAATTTTACAAAATTCATAGGTATTGTATACATGTATATAATACAATATACTGTATATACCATAAATTATTTTTTCCTAAAAATAAATAAAAATCATAGAAAAATAGTTTGGAAAATAATAAATATTTTCATGCTGAACACTTTTTAATTTAAAATCATTTGTTATTTTTAGTGATTTTATAAATATTTATGACTATCTATTTTCTGATTGGTCCAGTAGGAATGTTAACCCCGGTCAACTACCCCTCCCGGACTCCCCCTCGCGCAGATCCGGTTTTTGCGCACATTTCACCCAATTATCTCGACCGGATCCTACGCCCTATTGCTCCGAATCTCTGTCCGTATCTCCCCAGTGGATATGTGATCCTCACGGATCCCTAGGGAGGCGCGGATCGTCCTCGATTCGCGCGCTCCGACCCAATCTATTTGGCTACCTGGGACATGCTATAAAGGTCTTCATTTGCTCCTCCGGCTCCTTAACGCACGTCGCTCCCCTTTCTAATACCCTAGATACCTCCGCCTTTGTGACAGCAGCCGCAGACCACCTTTGGTCATCGGAGAGGTGTTGTGTAGTCGTAGCTCGCCTATCGTGGTCGGAGCACCGCCGCAAAGAGCCTCCTCCGCCAGCCGCAACGAAGTCGAGGCAAAGACCTAGTCGTCCAACTCCCCTGGAGCTTAGGATCATCTTAGGACCTTCAGGTAATCTTTCCATAGTTCCTAGCTCCTCCGTTTAGTCAATATTTCGTTTGCCATCTACCACTGCTCCGCCAGCTCCGACCAACCGGTCGGAGCCTCGTCACCACCACCTACCAGTTCAGATCGACAACTCCGCTCATCCACCATCTTCCCATGTGCCCTGATCACCCTGACCTTGGCCTGGATTGCCAAGATTAGGAGATAGGTCTCCCCTATCGCCTTCGTCGGAAACCCTCCCCCCGTCCACCACCGCTTCTCTCTACTTTAGGCCCAATAACCCTGACCGGAGCATTGTTCCGAGTCTGAGCTATCTCATGCAGGTCTTGACGAGCGTGAAGACCACCCAGATCGCCTTCGACCACCTTCACCGGAGTACACCCAGGTCTCAACCGTCGCCACGCCAATCCGACCGTCAGTCGCTCTATCGGAGCCGTCTACCCGATGCGGAAGGGTCCTCCGATCCTTTTAGCGCTTCCAGATCCTTCACCGGAGCCACCGATCACCCCGTTGCTCCGGCAAAGTTCACCCCACTCAGTTCGTCCAGAGGACCTTTCCGCCGTTGGATCGCCCGCATCTCCATATGTCATCACAGCCATCCATCGCCTGGAGTCGTCAGGCCATTAGATGTCAGATCTAACGGCCCCGTACCAGCCATGTAGCCGACATCTGACAGCTGTCAGATCTGCCACCTGACGCATCCATCAATGTTCGTTCACGCCCAACCAGCAGCTGCCACGCGTCCTTGCCACGTGCCTTGTCACGTGCTTCATGGGTATATTGCTCATTCTACCCTACGTTATTTCTATTTTTATTTTAGTCTGTAAAATAAAGTATAAAGTTAGACCTTTTGCATCCAACTCCCTGCAGTTTCTTGTATTTACACTTTAGTCATGTTTGCGTGGACCCACGTGCTTCGTCACATGTTTTCCTAAGATATTTGCATTATGTACCCTGGATTTCTTTACTATTATGGTTTGAAGTATTAGTTTTCATATTTGCAAAAATGCCCCTGTGAGTGCAGATTTATGATATGTGCTGATATTCGTGGAGAAATTACAGTTTGAACCCTAAACTTTTCCTGCATGTTATTATTTGGTTCCAGAACTTAAGTTATTTGCATTCTGGTCCCTATGTGCAGTGCCTTTTGTTTTTGATTTAATAAATAGTAAAAAGTGTCTAAAAATCGTGAAATTTTGAAACGTGGCTCCTGCCACTGTGTAGGAATTATGGTGATTTTTGGTTTTTGTTTTGCTTTCATTTAATATTTTTTAAATTCAGAAACACTAAAAATAACTCCTATCTGCTTTAGAAAATCCATTAAAAATATTAAAAACCCTTGAAAAATTCTAAAATTCTTTTTTGTTTTATGTTGTTTTAACTTCTGTGCAATTTTCATCTCATTCCCATTTATAAAACCCATAAAAATTGAAAAAAGAGTAAAAATCTTATAAAAATCATTAAAAATTTATAAAAATTCAAAAAAATGTGTTTTCTTCTTCTGTAGTTATATTTTATTTTGTAGTTTCTCATAAAATTACTGCTCGAATTTTATAGGCATTTTAATTAATTTTAATCTACCTTTATATTCCAGTTGTACATTGGTTTCTATTTTTTACTTTGTTAGATTTTTAGAATATTAATTAAAAATAAGAAAAACCCCATAAAATCCACAAAAAAACATTTGAATATTTTAAAAAAACAAAAATATTTTTGTTGGAATTTTTGAGTATTTTTTAGTCTTTAAATATTTATTTGAGTATTGATTTTTGACTTTCTTTTATTCTTTTCTCTTTTTAAAATTCTTAAAAAATTTTGAAAAATATAAAAACTACAATTTCTTTTCTTGGATTCTCGACTACTTCGTAGCTTCCGCATTACGTGCTTCTTGTGATTGACCCTAGTAGCTATACCAGGTAAAACAAATTAGCAAGACCGCTTGTTTTGTTTGATTGCTTGATTTTTTTATTGGTGGTCTTACTTTCTTGTTGACTATGCCTTGTGGTTTGGGTCGCAACGACCATAATTATTACTTAACCCGAATAGCAAAAAGCCTGTCACCAGAATGGCGTCGTTGTTGGGGAGCATGGCTTAGTAGTCAGTTTTCCTTTTTTACGGCTTTATTTTTATTTTTTTTCTTCTTTTTATTTTTCTTTTGTTTGTTTTCTTTTTGTTTTTGTTTTATTTATTTTTATTTTATTTTCTTTGTTTATATTTTGTATTTATTTCGTCTCATTTATTTTCCTTTATTTTAATAAATGTGGACTGACATTTTCTGTTCTGCCTTTCTTACGAGGGCCCGACGAGCGAGGGTGACGATCTTCGGAGCGCTGAGGTACCCGAGTGACTTGGAGGCGGCTCGTTTCTGCATCGAGCCGTAGGAGAGCGTAGAAGAGAAGGAGTAGAAGCTTTGGGAGTTTTAGCTGTAGTTTAGCTTAGTTTATTTCCATTCATATTATTATTGTAATAACACAGGACTTGGACTCAGATTTGGCTTGATCTTGGGGTCTATTTCATCGAGCACTGGTGTGCTCGGGGGACCTCACCGTAGATTTTTCGCTGGTTTTGTGTTTCACAGTATTTTTCTTTTATTTTTGATTCTCGAAGTTTTTGGCCCTTAGACTTAGGATTTTTGTTTGATTGTGACGTAATTACTTAAGGCTCCAGCCCTAATTGATTACATATTCCTATAGATCAATAAGAGGACCTTAATAATTAAATCACAAAAGAAAAAGTTAACTCAGTCACCTGAGGGGTCATGTGCCGCTAGAGGCTATATACAACACTGGCAGGATCCCTTGTGGCGGACACCGATCGGCATCAGAGACCGGACCCTGACCCCTCTTGTTGACCCGTTAGCTACTATTCTTCGTGAGTAGAAATTATTTGTCTAAGGCTGATTTCTTCTTGCATCATATAGGTAGTTTTATTCCAGTCTTTTATTTTATGTGCGGATCACTCTGCATGTAGAGAGCTGGAGTCAGGTACACATTTCTTACTCTGCATGCATCATAGTATTTGATCGCGCATCGGCTTTTTCGATTTCTCCCCCTTTTTTGGACTTAAAATAATCATGAGAACTGAAAAATTCGTTAGGTGTTGTTTGCTTTGAAAAATACCTAAAAAAGAAAAACTATAAAATTGGGACTGCTAAGACACACTTGATCCTAAAAGATACCTTACTTAAAAATTTGTCTTGGGAGAGTAATCCCCTCATTGTCTGGTTTGGATGAACGAGAGAGTGACCCGCACACTAGGCTAGAGCCACATCCGACCTCTCCTCAGACTACTGATTTTGGGTTAGTCGTTCTCCAGTGAGGATTGCTCCGATTTCCAGTAAAGCGGGCCGCGATATCCTTAACAGAGTGAGTCGATCGGGTAGCCGGTAAACGGTTCGTGACTTGTACTGGCTAGGAAAGATCTAGCCTTGGGATCGGGACAGTCTCCTGGGAGTGTTGGATTCCCAACAGCTTGTTTAATCTCTCTAAAAGACTGTTTGATCACCTAATAAAATCGAAAAGATAAAAGACCGAACCTTTATGGTCATCAGCTCTGCATGAGTAGGTGAATTGGAGGTTTGCTTGACCGATCTTGTGTGCTTTTTCAGATCTCATCTGCCTTCACTCGCAACATCACGATGATGGGCCGGAGGTCCCTTAGGCAGCCTTTGGCTGCACCGCTTTCGAGCACTCCGGTCCACTCATCTAGGTTGGTTCACGAGAGCCGAGACCCGCTCCCCAAACCCGAGTTTGACTCCGCCCTGTTCCCCCTCGACCACCCTTCTACCAGTCCTGAGGTGCCCGAGAAGAGACCGTAGCAGACATTTGATGATTTGATGACACTTGAGTTTGGATCTTTTACCTTTGCAGAGACCATGTCCAGCAGTGAGGAGCGCACCAATAGACCCAACGGGAACCAGACCTATGTGTTAGATCAGGGTGCCATCAACAACACCTTGTTATCCTCCCTAGAGACTATGCAGCATCAAATCAGAGATCATGGGGCTTTCATGATGGACATGCACCGAGAAATGGAGCAGATGAGAGACGATAGAGAGCAGCGCAAAGCCGGTGGAGGAGGAGACAACCCTGAGCGAGGAGAACCTGAGTAGCCAGCATAGCCAGCAACACCTGTACGATCGATGAGAGAGTTGCACAACCCTGGTGGAACTCTAACCCACAGATGGATTCAGCTGCCAGCCATTGTGGGAGATTTCAAGCTCCCGCCTCAGACCATCCAGCTTCTACCCCGATTCCAGGGACTCGCTACCGAGGAGCCACACCTCCATCTCCAATAATTCGAGATGATCTGTAGCACGGTCCACGATTGACTCATGGATGAGGATACCATCAGGATGATGGCCTTTTCGTTCTCCCTCATAGACAGAGCATCCAACCGGCTGAAGCACCTAGGGAGATACGTCACATCATGGGAACAACTCCGGAATGAGTACTTGAATAAGTACTATCCACTCAGCTGGGATGAATGCAACCAGAGCTCTGATCAACAACTTCACCATGCTTCGCAACGAGCAGTTCCACGAGGCATGGGACAGATTCAGGGAGCTCACAGACCGGTGTCCCCATCACGACATATCCGAGCCCAACCTTGTCCAGAGTTTCTTCTGCGGGCTTACACCGGAATTGCAGGGGCTAGTGAATGCATCTTGTGGGAGCTCATACTTCGCCAAGGATGAGCATCAGGTCTGGGCCATCTACGAGGAGATGGCCGAGAACTACACAATTATGTCACAGACCTGACTATATGCATAGGGGGAAGCCCACACCACATGACGTGTCCTATCAGAGGATAGCACGGGTCAATGTCGGTCCATCTACATCATCAGCAGCCGCGGCATAGGCAGAGTCGACAGCCGCTGATATGGGGATCATCGGCAAGAAATTGGACCGCATCGAGCTTATTGAGAAGTAGTGGCAGGACATGTCTCAGATAGATCAAATGGCACAAACGCTGAGTGGCCTGAAGACCAAGATCATGTGTCTCCATGAGGTACAGACGGCTTCTCAGCCCCGTCTCAGGCCCCGAGAAGATCCCAGCAGCAGCAGCAGCTCGACCCAGCCCTCCGCCTACTACCACAGGTGCATCACATATAGGCGGAGCCATTCCAGCAGCAGCAGCAGCAATATGTCCAGCTACCATCATCTCTAGACAGTCAGATGGTGGTCTACCAGTCGGATCAGCCCCTGGCGGTTCTCCCTCCACCCACTTACGAGCAGGAGCCGTTGATGTAAGTCAACAGGATTTGGTATGACCGACCTCAGCCTGGGATCCGATGAGACCATCTCGGATTCTGTTGGTCGACCGGAGGTGCCTCTTCTCAACAACAGCCTCCAGTTCATGGTGGCCAGTTCAGCCAGCAGCAACAACAACCCCAGTTCCCACAGCCACACTACCAGCAGACAGGTCCTCATCCCTATCAACAGGGACAGTCATGGAGGCAGCAGCAGCAGCCTCAGCAGTTTTATCCCCAGTATCCCTCTCATCCTCAGTAGCAGCAGCCTCACTTTCAAAGAGGCCACCCGTCCAGTTCTCATGGGCCTGTCTACGAGAACCCAGCTTTAGATGATCTAGCCCGCCTTATCTCCGAGCAGCAGGCTACATTCAGGCAGGAGATGGGCGAGTTCCGTCAAGAGATGAGGGAGATAGTGAAGGGCAAGGCCGCCATACCCGCTCAGTTCGAGCCGAACCTGAACAACCTGAAGAGGAAGTCTGAGTAGGTAGAGTTTACAGAGGTTACCACTCCTAGTGATTCACTTGGTGATATTTCTGCATACACTTTTGATGCTGACTTTATTACACTTAGGAGCGATAGGATACCAACCGATGGCGCCTCGTCTGAGCGACGACCACATGCAGACTCAGGAGTGCCAGACGAGGAGGAGAGCGGTGCTGATGCCGCTCATGATGATGTTGATGACGGTGGTGCTGACGCCGCTAAGGATGTAGATCCAGCTGATGGTAGTGAGGCCATCACTTCCCCAGATGCAGGAGGTGGTATTGATGCCACCAGATTTGATGATGAGCCAGAGTGCGGTGTTGATGCCACGAGTCCAGATGCTGTGAGTGGTACTGAGGTCACCCACTCTATTCCTGTTGCATTTCCTTCTATTCTTGTATCTCAGGACTATTCTGGAAAATGTAATAAAGGAAAGGGTTCTTCATTTGTGAGTCCATCTATGATGCATGGAGATGTTTGTATTGGTTCTACTTTGCCACAGCAGTAGGCACCCAATCCTAGCCTCCATCTAAGGAGGGCCTAGCCATCCCCTTCCCTCAAGCACTCCGCTTGGTTAAGGGGACTAAAAAAGAAAATCCAAAAAATCTTAGCAGCTAGAGTTCAGCCAACAGATGATAGACAGATACCAGATACAGCTGACTCTATAGGAGGTCTTGGAGCACATCCCTCTCTTCCAGAGGAACCTTAGAGAGAAGACCACTACTCATAGGAAGAGGAGGAACCATCACTCAGAGATCCATGTGCTTACTCGTTCCACTTGCTTCGCCATCCAGAACCGTTTGCCAACCAAGAGGCCACATGCAGGATCTCCCTATGTCAGATGACACATACATGAGCAGAGGTTCGATCAGACTCTATTGGACAGCGGTTCTTCCATCAACCTACTTCCGGTAGCCTTACTCGACCGATTCGAGTTTGGCCCTCTCCGACAGAGCATGACGGTCCTTCAGTTTACTGATCGATCTGTCAAGAGGCCGAAGGGGTTGCTGAAGGACGTGGTCGTCATAATCAGGGCCTGAAATTCCCTGTAGACTTCATTGTGTTGGACATGGAGATCCCTGAGTCTGTGACCGATACCCCCATCATTTTAGGATGCCCATTCTTGGTCACAGCCAAGGCAGTGTCCGATCATGATAGTGGGAAGGTATACTTTTGCATCAAGGGTGAGAGTATACAAATAGAGACGATTGATAAGAGTAGAGTGCGAGATTCAGCTTGCTCATAGCCGCTCAGTGATTCAGAGCAAATGACAGAGGTAGAGCGAGACGTCCACCAGGAGTGTGATTTTGTGATCACAAACGATAAAGCAGCTTGATCAGACCCTGTTTCACAAGCCATCCACTCACCTTCAGATCCCACTGATGCACAGATTCCAGTAGAGGAGAGCTTGGAGAGCGCATTCTTGGCAGAGGACACATTTGAGGCAGCAGATCGCGTTCAGGAGAATGAGGTAGTAGATATTTCTTTTGATTCAGATTCAGATTCCTCAGAGCCAGATATTGATTGGGCAGAGTTTGATGAGTTGATTCCATGTCTGATTCCTACAGAGCCAGCAGCTAGGGTGGAGATTGATCCTATTCAGAGCATAGACACACCAGCAGAGCAGTCTTCACCAGCTTGTCATGGTCAGCGAGAGTTCTCCCATGCAGATTTGGTTACTTTCACTCAGACTTTTTAGAGGCCATATCCGCCAGCTCCCAGTTGTCCAGAGCTGAAACCCTTGCCGCAGTCGATGAAGTATAGGTTCCTTGCGGGCGAGCATGAGATGCACCCAGTCATTATCTCAACGGATTTGACTGGAGAGCAAGAATCTCGTTTGATGGAGTTTCTTGAAAAAAAATCGGAAGGCAATAGGATGGGGTGTAGCTAATCTCAAGGGGATAAGTCCGGCCCTGTGCTCCCATCATATCCATCTCGAAGAGGATGCCAAGCCGTCGTGTGAGTTCCAGCGGCGGCTGAACCCCAACCTTCGAGAGGTTGTCATGAAGGAAATCTCGAAATGGTGGAGCGTCGATTTTATCTACCCCATCTCCGACTCCAGGTGGGTTAGTCCATTACATGTGGTACCCAAGAAGACGGGCATCACTACAGTTGTGAGTGAGTCTGGAGAGGAGATCGCTACCCGGGTACCCACTTCTTGAAGGGTCTGTGTGGACTACAGACGATTGAACCAGACCACCAAGAAGGATCATTTCTCGTTGCATTTTATTGATCAGATTATAGAGGCTAGCTGGGAAGAGTCACTACTGATTTCTTGATGGGTACTTCGGTTATAACTAGATGGTCGTTGCGCCTGAAGACCAAGACAAGACCACATTCACCTGTCCCTTTGGGACGTATGCTTTCAAACGGATGCCCTTTATCCATGTAATGCCCCGGCGACATTCCAAAGGTGCATGTTGTCCATCTGTTCGGACATGGTGGGTGAGTGCTTGGATGTATTCATGGATGACTTTTCGGTCTATGGCGATGGGTTTGATGCTTGTCTTGACTACCTAGACCGTGTCCTTCAGCGATGCATCGAGGTCCATCTTCTGCTATCTTAGGACAAGAGTCATTTCATGGTGACTCAAGGGACGATGCTTGGTCATATCATCTCCATCAGGGGCATGGAGGTTGATCCGACCAAGATGGATATCACTAGGAAACTCAATCCACCGTCCAACTTACGATAGTTAAGGTCTTTTCTAGGGCACGTCGGTTACTACCGATGCTTCATTCATGATTTCAGCAAGATTGCCCGACCGTGACCAAAGACACCGAGTTCATTGTGGATGATAAGTGTCTTGCTTCATTTGAGACTCTCAAGAGTCTAGTTGTTGAGGCTCCTGTCCTCCAGCTGCATGATTGGTCTCTCCCATTCGAGATCATGATGGATGCCTCCGATTTTGCCGTAGGGGGCGTGCTGGGATAGAGGAGGGATGGAGTGACATTTGCCATTCACTACGCTAGCCGTACATTGGATGCCACGCAACGAAACTATACTGTTACTGAGAAGGAGATGCTAGCCGCAGTCTTTGCCCTAGATAAGTTCAGATCTTACATCATTGGATCGAAGGTGACTATCTTCACAAATCACACCGCCATCAGGTACCTCATGGAAAAGAAGGATGCCAAAGCGAGACTGACTAGATGGATCCTTCTACTCCAGGAGTTTGATATTGAGATTAAGGATAAGCCTGGAGTCAAGAATGTGATGGCGGATCATCTCTCCCGATTATAGCATCTTGAGGATTCTGAGCAGATTGATCCTATTTCTGAGACCTTCACAGATGAGGCGATCCTTGCTACGCCTCGCTCCCGTGGTACGCTGACATTGTGAACTATCTTGTTGCCAAGAAAGTTCCACAAGGTTGGCTCATGCAGCGAATTGAGACCTTCCTTGCGAAGGCCAAGTTCTACCATTGGGAGGACCTCGTTCTTTATCATGAAGAAGGGGATAGCGTCTGGCATCGGTGCATTCCTCAGGAGGAGCACCATAGCGTCCTCACTTACTGCCACAAGCTTGAGGCAGGAGGACATCACTCTGGGAGGAGAACATCACAGAAAGTGCTCCAATCCGGCCTATGGTGGCCTACCCTCTTCAAGGATTCTGATGAATTCATGAAGAGGTGTACTGACTGTCAAAGGATGGGCACTTGTGGACAGCGTGATATGATGCCGATGCAGCCATTCACTTCTTTGAGGTTTTTAACGCATGGGGCATCGATTTCATGGGTCCATTCCCTTAGAGTCAGGTATTTGAGTACATTCTGTTGGTCGTTGATTATGTGAGTCGTTGGGTTGAGGCCATCCCCGCCCAAACCACAGGTGCTAGGACTGTATGCAGTTTTTTGAGGAAGAATATCATTTCACGGTTCGGGGTGCCTAGAGTGTTGATATCTTACGGGGGGTCTCATTTCGTCAACGACAAGGTAAAGGCCCTTACTAGTGAGTTCAGCATTGACCATCAAGTAGCCACCCCATATCATCCTCAGACTAATGGTCTTGCTGAAGTGTCGAAAAGGGAGATCAAGATTATATTGCAGAAGGTTGTCTGCCCTGACCGAAAGGATTAGTCAAAGCTTTTGGACTCAGTCTTGTGGGCATATCGGACTTCCTTCAAGACTCCTTCGCGTACATCTCCCTTTCGCCTCCTTTATGACAAGCCCTGCCATTTACCTGTTGAGCGTAGGCATAAGTCACTTTGGGTTGTCACATACATACTTTTGGATCAAGTGAGTGTAGGAGATCAAAGGAGGGCGAAATTGGCAGCCCTGGAGGAGCTTAGAGATGCAACCTTTTTTAGCAGCCTATAATACAAGGAGAGAGTGAAGGAGTGGCATGATTCCAATATCAGTCACAAGCAGTTTGAGCCAGATCAGAGAGTATGGTTGTTTGATGCTAGGCTTAGATTATTTCCAGTGAAGTTGCAAAGCAAGTGGAGGGGACCATACTAGGTCCAAAAGGTACATGACAATGGAAGCGTTGACATATCTGAGATGTCGTCTGAGTCTACCTTTCGTGTTAATGGCAGCGGCTCAAACCATATCTAGATCATGAGCCACTGGTCATCGACGTCGCCCCTATTCATTTTGTGTGAGATGTGGTCTTTGACTCACATCTATAGCATCTCACGACTGATTATCACTGTCTTCTGCCTTGTATAGATCCAGATATCCATATCATACCATTCTTCGGTCCAACACCCCATTTGCATCTTTGATTATGCTATACTTAGGGTGTACTTTACCCTAATTATGGGGGGTGTCAGACTTTTGAGTTCCTTTTTGATTCTTTTTACCTCTGTTTTGCTGCCTATACTTAGGGAAATTTTACCCTAAGTATAGGGGAGGTAGACCCTGTACATCCTTCCACTCGGATTTCCCTTTGTGTACAGTCTGCTATACTAAGGATTACTTGATCCTAAGTATAGGGGGAAACACCGAGATTCTTTTCCATTCTACTCTTTGATTCGTTGTTGTAGTATAGTTTTCCTTTTTACTTCCCTATACTAAGCACGAGTTATGTCTTCTTCATCGCTCCTGATCCACTCTAAGGACATCGTTCGAGCTAAGTATAGGGGGTGTCGTATATATTTCATATATACTTTAGCCATAACTCGTACATTGTGTGAGTGTGTAAATAAATAAAATGGCTAAAATCCTTCTATCTAAAAATCATAAAAATTAAAAAAATCTTGTACATAAAGATATTTATTGCGCATACATAGACATTTATAAAATTATTTTTGTACAAATGTTTGTAAAAATGTTTTGTGTGTAAAGAGTTTGTAAATATTTTGATATCAAAATTACGTGTATAGTACAAAATTTTTGTAAAATGTTTGAAAAACAAAATGTTTGCAAAAATCCTTGTGTAAATGTGGGTAAATATTTGCAAAACTTCTGCATTCATTCATTCAAACATTTTTCAAAAATTTTGCACATTTTCAAAACTTGCATAAAAGCATTTTTGTATATACTTGTACAACTTTTCTGAATTATAGTTGACATTTAAACTAACATGGGATTAAATTGAAAAATGGAGCTTGGTTAAGACCTTAATCCACCTAATTATAAGAGGAACCTTATAGGGCTTAGGGTTAAGACTTTTCATGTCGATGGTGACTCAATTCTTTGAGTCCACTAGGCTATGATCATGTGTCATCTTGATGAGCCTAAGTAGAACACTTAACAATGCACACATGACTCTCACAGATAATGGCTTTACTTGCACCAGCACCTTACACAAAGCTCTCTACGGATGAGTGATGAATATATGATTCATCACTCTAAAAGTTGAAAATATAGATTTATTCCTGAGTAATTAGATGCATATTTCCACTTATATTGCATAATTAGCATTCATGCATGCATAAATAATATCTGCATTTTAGCATTCATATTTGCATAAAATAAGAAGCCCAATTTCACTTGTAAAATCATGTGTATATTCACCATATTTCACCTATTTGTATATATTTTATACTAACTCCAAATCCAATAAAACCAACTCCATAGTGTATATATTTCTAACACTAATAAAGGAAAAATATCAAAAAAATACTAACTTGTAAAATTGACCAATAAAACCCCAATCCAAGTTTGAAACTAGCAGCCTTAAAATGCACATATCTCTCTCATACAATGTCCGATTTAGGTCTACTCACTTTTAAAGTAATATACATTCAAAGACCTTCAAAACAAGACCAATTTCATTAAAATTGGAGCTCGTATGCAAAACTTAGGTTTTGGGCCCTTTTGTATATTGTACATATTGACCAAAATGACCTCACATTTTATTCTCTTATTTTCTTAATTATTAAAAATCCAAAAAAAATAGATTAGGTTGTATATATTCCTTTCATATTTTTTCTAACTTTATTTTGATTTTTCTCTTGTTTAAAAATGAAAAAAAAATACAAAAGATAAAATGTAGTATTTTATATCTATAAGGTACCAACCAAAAATACATTTATACAGATGATTTCATTTAATTTTCAGCCCTGCACAAAAGTTGTAGATCTCTTCGAGACGAGCAACTTTTGTGTTGACCACTTTTTTATTTAATCCCTTTTGTTATTTCTTTTTTATTTTTTTACATTTAATTTTTGAATTTTCTAGGAGCGACGTGTGGCAGCTCTTGGAGCTGCCACATGTCACCCCATTTTCATATTATTATTTTCGGATTTATTTTATTATTTTCAGATTTATTTATTTATTATTATTTTATTATTACCATTTTAATTATTTTAGTAGCCTACTATATTACTATATTAATTATTTATTTGATTCTCTTTTACTTCTTCTTCTCTACTTGCCTTCCACTCCAAGCCACCACTATAACCCCCTCCTCCATCTTCTCCACCCCTTCTCCAACTTCCCTTTCCTCCTCTTTATATTCTCATCTCCCTCTCCATTTTTCATCATCCGTCAATTGTGAGATGAGAGCCATCAGCCCCCTCGTGTTGTAGGTGACATTTGCGACACGTTTAGGTAGAGCGGTGACGGCTATTCCCTTCGGCGAGATCCGTGGATTATTTATTCACGTTGCAGCAGAACTCCATGTCGGCTGCCAGAGCTTTGGAGCATCCGCCATCTCCTCGAGGCCATGATGGAGGCCGCACACCGCGGCTCCACTTTCGACGAATCACAGGTAAGTATCTTCTATCTTATCTTTTCATTTTATTTATCTAACAATTTTTTTCCTATTGTTCATCACTTAAACATTCACAATCATCACCACCACAATCACCATCACTACCATTTTTTCATTCACAATATCATATCTTCATTACAAAAAAATTAAAAAAGGAAACGGGAGGACGCCCACTCCAGCCCCCCTGCCTCGACGCCGCCACCGCCCGTGGCGCACGTCTAAACGCCACCGTCGCTCGTGGTGCAATCCACCAGGCGCGCCCCTCCGCCCGCCGGCGGCTGCTGTAGTCGCCCGCGTTGCCGCACCTCGCGCCCACAGATGAGCCGCCAGCGGCATCCGTCGCCCCCTGAGACGTCATCCTTTACCGTTCCATCTCGGTGCCGCCGCCTGCCACACGCGCGGCACTGCGCCGCCCCACCGTTCCATCCCGGTGTCGCCGCCCGCCATACGCCACGGTGCTGCGCCGCCACGCATCTCCGCAGCAGCGCCCCTCCCAGTCGCGGCCTCCTGCCGGCTGCAGCGCGCACCCAGGCCTCACCCACTCCGACGCGCGTGGTTGCCGCACACGCGCAGCCACGCGTCATTTGCCCGCGCCTCTTGTACAGCCCTGTGCCGCCTGTGCACCTCTGTGTGTTGTCCAGTGCAGCCCGGTGCTGCCTCCTCCTCGTCGCCCCTGTCGTCAGGCCCCCACTCCAGCCCCGCGCCCCTAGCCTCCCATCGGCCCTGCTCGCCTCAACCGTCGTGTGCGCGGCCCGCTGCCGCCTCCACGCGCGCCGCCCCCGAGCGCGTCATCCATCCTCGCCCCAGCGCCTTGTGCCCTAGTATGGGCTAGATAATGTCCTTTTTATTTTTTGAAAATATTCCATCTTAAGTCTATCAATATTGTTAATTTGCAAAAGTGTCCTTAGGCACATTTTAGTTTGTTGTTTTTCAGTTCTGTATTGCACGGACAACCCTGACTTTGAGCGTTAATTTGGACAGTATTTCTACGCCATTTTTAATCAAAAAATAGCATTTTTATGAGCATCTAATTCTTTATCTTGTGGCTATTTATTTACATTTTTGTGAGCATTAGATTATTTACTAAAAATCAGAGATTGAAAATCAATGGTATTTTGCCCATTTATGCTCTGAAATTCGCACAGACTTATTTTTACTCTAAAAATTTTGAAAAAATTGTAGATGATGAATCTAATTGTGCTTTAATTACTATCCAAGTTTCATCAAAATTGGAGTTGTCGTTTGCATAAAATAAACTATAGGGTATTTTTGTAATTGATTTTCAATTAAATCCACGAATAAGATTTTTGAGAAATTTCAACTCTCTTAGATTCCTTATTGAAATATCTATCTGAGATAATTCATTCTCTGGATAATTTGACTTCATGGATTTATTAGGAATTAAATACCCGCAGTCGCTCTGTTTTCAGTAAAAAAATCATAAAAATCATAAACTGTCAGAAATTCTAAAAAAATTAGCCTACCTTAATTTCATCATGTTTATCTTTCAGTAAATTTTTCATAATTTATGCATATCATTTGCACGAAAAATTGCATAAAAACCCCAAAAAAGTTTGTATTTTTCATTTGTGCATTTTAAATCCAAAAATTACAAAAAAATCTATTTTGCATTAATCATTGAACTAGGTTTACAGAAAAAATACAATTTGGTCAATTTGGACTAATTTTAGATTAAAATTAAATTTGGCTAAGTTGTTGATTTTCTTAATAACCTAGTTCATTCACATCAGTGCATCTGCATTTTTATTGCATTAAAAAAATACCAAAAAATCCCACTTGGAAAAACGCGATTTAATCCCTCTAACTTGATCCCGAGTTGTTCCTTTACCTCCTTGAGTCGTCCCTGGGGCTTGCCCAGGTTAAACAAACATAAAACCGCATATTAATTTCATTCGGCTATTCATCGATTTGTGCGGTTATTTTTGATCGATTCGGATTTATATGACTGCAACGAAATCGTCAATTCGACACTATCAAAAGGGGTAGATCCGAAGGTTTATCAAACGGCGTCGTTGCCGGGGAGGCAAACAGTTTAGGGTCACTTTAGAAAATAGATTTAGATTTTCCAGTCACTCGGGTAGTCTGATCCCCGAACCACCTTGTAATTATTCTATTTTTTTCTGATTATTGTTCTATTTATTTTTCTCTCTCTCTATCTCTCTGATATTGTTGTATCTTTTTGTGCGAGGGCCCGGTGGACTTGGAGCAGCTTTCTTGAAGTCGACGCATCTCGAAGTGCATCGAAGGTCGACGATTTGTGGATCAAGTCAGCTGTTGAGATGCCAGAAAGATTTTCATTTTTTAACTTGTAAAAAAAAGAAGTGTCTGCATTTACAGCGGTTCCTGTTTGGGATCTCGCACGTGTACGTCATTATAAAACGTGTCCCCGTGTGATATGTGGTTGCTTTACGTAGAATAGGACCTGCACTTGCGGCTCTAGAGTTATTTTAGGAACTGTTTGTGCTCGTATAATTCTAGGACCACACTTCGCACTTAAAAGACACACTTAGACCGCAGGACTGTAGCCAAATTTCTTCTTCACTCGCTAATAGAACTATCTGTCTAAGAGCGGCTTTTTTTCGTTTGCATTCATTTAGAGTAAAAATTTCAATTCAGTATTGCATCCCGTATTGTAGAGAGCTGGAGGTACTATAAGTATTCTTACTCAAGCATTCGTCACCGTTTTCTCGATTGCGTCGGCTTTTTTCGATTCTCTCTCTCTCTCTCTCGGTTTTCTAACCTAGGATAAAGGAATTGGGACTGGACGGTAGATGTGATTGCTTATGTGGATTAATATTAGTGACAACTAATCTCTAAAATCGGGACTGCTAATTGAATTGGACCAAAAAAATTGACTAAAATTAACCCTTGTTTGCGGGAAATTAACCCCGACATTGTTTTCAGGCTGAGTGAGGGTACTAGAGTGTGTGAGCACCCTAGGACAGAGCCAAAAATCCCCGCCTTCTATATTGCGTACCCCGATCCAAGCAAATATCACCGGCTAAGCTTGGGTTCAACTGACCAGCGCCAAGTAGCCTCCACCTACTCCGGTAGGTAGATAGGGGCGAAATTGCGGTGCACCGCGACAAGTTGCTAGTAGCCTCCGCTTGCGCTTGTAGGAAGATAGGGGCGAAGTTACAGCCTTGTCAGCCTCCGCCTACTCTGTAGGTAGATAGGGGCAGGTCCTTAAACTTTTGGCTGGTGATCGGAGCGAAGAAAGGAAGGACGTTGGTATCTTAGGCAGCATGTTAAACATGGGAGATGCATCTAGATTTTAGCCGACTTCCCTATAGGTCGTGTAACCTTTGCTACTTGTTTGAAAATTCACACTTAAAATCAACCAGACTAATCGGACTCGATTTCGGGTCCTTCACCGTATTGAGTGTGAACTCAGGGTTTGCTCTTGCGTTTGTCTTTGTGTATGTCCGTGTGTGTGTGTGTATCCTGTGTAGTTACACATTTTCTACCTCGATCTACTTGCATTCATCTTTTTCTCTTCAAGATGTCGGGGTATTGGTCCCCATACCCTGTGATCTTTGGTCAATCCTCCTCGACCATATACCGGTTATCTCCACCTTCTCCTTCTTCCATGTATCCTCTGCCATCCACGGGAGACCCTTACCCATGGTCGGTTCCCCCTCAACCCGATTATGAAGTCAGAACTTCGATTGAATTCTCTACTTCTTCACATTTCTCACCTATTCCATATTCTAATACTCCGGATCCACTTCCATCTTGGGCTAACTGTCCTTACTCTCGAGAGCTTGCGGGAATCAAAGAATCAAATGAAGAACAAGCCATTGCTGAGACAGATGATTGGCAAAAGTATATGCCCCCATATACTTCATTCTCACCTCAAGTAGGGACCATACAACAATTTACGTTTACACATCCCGACTTGACCTTAGGGCATAACTTGGTCGATCGAATAACTCGAATGGAGAGGCTTGCACATCATGATTTCCCAAACTTGATTGACTTTAGTGATCAAGATTCCATTAACCAGCCCTCATTCGGAGAGTCTATACATTCACAAGAGTGGACTCATGAGCTAGACTTATCGGTCACTCGTTCATTAACTCCATCATATGAGGCTCCGACCAATATGTGCCATTTGGATGGTCCATACTCGACCCAGCATTACATGCCAGAGTCTAGGTATGTTGAGTATGAGACCCCAATATCTCAGTAGTATCCTCCAATTGAGCAGAACTCTCCCATGATTTGTCATGAGAATTTTTTGGAGGATGACGTTTCTCGACTTATAGCGAAAAATGAAACATTCGGTAACAAGTTGAAAGATGTCATAGAAATATTGCACTCAATTTTTGTCAGCTTGGGAATGAAAGTGGAAAAGGAGAAGATTAGTTTTGAGGTTGAAAATAGAGCGAACACTAGGGAATCCACACGTCGTGTACAGCTGGAGTCCATTCTATCTCCCTCTTCTACTAACCCCTTGCCTTCCAATCCAGAGTCTAAGCATTCATCCACCAAAAAATACCAAAAAAATTGCAACTCCCAAAAAGACCAAAAACATCGAAAATTCAGAAAAATCCATAAAAATAGAAAATCATTAAGACTTGAAAATTTTGGATCCTGCCCTTAGGGAAGCTCTCAATGAATAATTGATTTTCAAACTTCCCTTAATAAAGGCCATAGATCACTTCCACGACCTCAAGAGATTTGTAAAGAGTTAAATGAAGCCTAAGAGGTCGGGAGATAAGAGGACAAGGACCGAAAGACACATAGTGTCCATGGCCACCTCCTTGGTGATGGGGAGAAAGACCAAAAGCCGCAGAGTGAAGCGGTTGCCCCTAGTTGAATGTGAAATCAAAGACACTATCTTTACCCATGCAAGAATCGATGATGACTCCCCGATAAATATCCTCCCGACCTCTGTGTTTGACATGCTCAAACTCATGCCTATCAGAAAGTCGAGAGAGATCGTTCAGCTGGCTGATCGATCTATCAAACGGTCAAGAGGAAACATTTCAGTCGTCGTTACTTCCCAAGGTGCTCTACTCCAAGTGGACTTCATGATCATTGACATCAAGCACCGAGGAGAGTTTACCTAGTCTCCAGTTATTCTCAGGAAGCCATTCTTAGCCTTGGCTAAGGCGACTATAGATTGTGAGACTCGGGAGATCGATTTTTCAGTATTGGGAGTGCTTCGACCTCACCCACTCTTTGATACACTTTTACTCTAAGGTGACCCTCACATCCACTGATAGTCGTGACAATCGAGAGGTAGATGAGTCTCACCTCTCTGCTACACCTGAGAGACCGACTGTCCGGACGACCGTTGGTTCAGAGACTCCCCACACCTCTACTTCATCAACTGCTTTCCCCACCACCGTGACAGCTTCTCAGGAGGACTCACGACCAGAAGCTCTCATTGAGTCGGACACAACCTTTGTTGATTGCCTTGACCATTTTGATGATCTGACACAAGAGCCTAATAATGCCAAGCCAACTGAGATCACTAGCACCTTCCCGAGACGCGTGCTGACCCTTCAGGAATATTCTAATCTATATGGTGACTCATCTGATGAGGAACTCATGGTCAGTACCACACCTGGACCTTCAAAGGAAACAACCAAGACTAAATTGACTCCACATAAAAACATGGTTGCTCCCTCCTCTAGTCAGTTATCTAGTGAGAGGAAGTCGAGAATTGATTCCTCGAGATGTTCCCCCGAACCTCTCAAGGCGCGTCGCTCTCATCTCCCTCTCAATGATTCAGGTTCTAGAAAACCGACCAAGAAAATTTCCTTCAACATTCTAGAGAAGGAAGTTTCATAGGAATCCTCATCGGGTCCAGATAAGGTGATTTATATGAGTGAGCTCAGTTCGGCTGTTCTTAAGCCGTATCTAAGCAAGCAGCCGTGTGTCGACCCTTATTGGACGATCCCTTCACCTCACTACTATTCATCTGAGGATGATTCCGACAGCGACACATTTGTATATTACCCACCTCCTTGATCCTGCAAGAAGATACGTCACAAACCTTCTTGATCCCTGCATATTCTCACTCCTTGTATATATTTCCCCTCCCTCCCCTATGATTCGAATCACTCGCCCCGGCTCTATATCATTTCATTTTATGGCTATACTTAGGATGATCAGATCCTAAGTACAGGGGGGAGAGCGAACCGAGTCTTTTCATCATTTTATGTACATTCTCCAGATCCCATCAGTTCTCACACTCACTCATGTCCTATACTTAGGCTGACTAGAGCCTAAGTATAGGGGGGACCGATGCCCGCCGTGTATATACTCCTCCATTTCCCCTCTTAAACTCGCCCGCCCCGTTTTTGATCTTCTTCTACACCTAGGCTGCCAGAGCCCAAGTATAGGGGAGCGAAGCGACTTCTGTACTTTTTTGTTATTTTAGCTCTCCTATGCTTAGCACGAGCTATATCTTTTTCCTCACTTTTCATGTTTTGAGGACATAGCACACGCTAAGTATAGAGGGTTCCCAAAGCTCGTACTTTCGCATATTTTCACACATTTTTGTATATATTATGCAATAATTACGGGTGGGTAACAAAATTTGAAAAAAAACAACAAAAACAACAAAAACAAAAACAGAAAAAACAAAAAATAGGCTTCTTATTTACTCCTGCATATCATTCTTGCAAAAAAGGAAAAAAAGAAGAGTCTTGCATTTCATTCATCTACATAGCATGTCATATGCACCTCATCTGCATATCTTGCATATGCAAAGTGAAAAGCTAGTGGGTTCTGAACCAAGTTATGAGTAGATATTGAGGAGAGACTTGATTGACCTAATTTCAGAGGAACCTTATAGGAACTGGAGTTAAGATTTCTCAGGTCAAGTGACTTAATTCTTTGAGTCCGCAAGTCTATGTTCACATGTCATCTTGATTAGTCTAAGTAGAATATCTCGTGCACACACAAGATTCTTATAGACAGTGACCTAACTTGGATAAACACTATGCACGTATCTCTTCATTGATGAGGTGGTGAGAAGGTAGAATCCTTTAGTTTGGAGTAGCACACAGGTGGAAACATCCGTCCTCCTCTAGAGAGGGTAGTGCATCTCAACCTAGTCTGGTGGTGTTGACGTCTAAAGACGGGACGCCGTGGGTTGCAATAATGCTTCAAAAGAGGGATAGTCTATTGGCTCAAGAGGAAAAACTCCTGATGTACATGTTGGACCTTATATATAGTTCAAAAAAAAGAGAAGAAAAAGAAGAAAATAAGAAGAAAATGCAAGAACTCCAAAAAAATAGACAGGATAAAGTGAAAATAAATTACCTGTCGGAGTGTGTATATTAGCAAGAAGTTTGTAGCTGGATGACTCGGCTACACTGGTCAGGCATCCCGGGATAGGTAGCTACACTGGCTACCATCCATTCTTTTCTCTACCCCCTCCTCTTGAGCTGGTCGCACTTGAACTTAGAAGGGAATACCCCGCTCTTCGAGGAAAGAGTTACTGGACCGGGGAATTAGAGTTACTTGTTAGAGGAGGCTGGTTCTGAGCCATTTCTGATGTGGAGAACTATTTTACACTTACACAGTACAAGTAAGAATCATAGTCATCAGAAATTTACGTCTGAGGATTTGTTCTGACTTGACTATTGAGGAGTCTTGAATAGAACGCTTGTGGAACTTGAAGTCTGTTATGTCTTAAATTCAGATCCCAATAAGGTCCCGCAACATAATTAATCCTAAGATCGAGTTAAGCTCCATTTTCAACTTTTGTTCATAACCTTGATATGGAACCCAAAATCATTTCACTTTTGCATTTCATTTTAGTTGCTCGGGGACAAGCAAGGTTTAAGTATAGGGGGTTGATGAATCTGTGATTCATCACTCTAAAAGTTGAAAATAGAGCTTTATTCTTGAGTAATTAGACGAATATTTCTACTTATATTGCATAATTAGCATTCATGCATGCATAAATAATATCTGCATTTTAGCATTCATGTTTGCATTAAATAAGAAGCCCAATTTCACTTGTAAAAATCACATGTATATTCACCATATTTCACCTCTTTGTATATATTTTATACTAACTCCAAATCCAATAAAACCAACTCTATAGTGTATATATTACTAACACTAATAAAGGAAAAATATCAAAAAAATACTAACTTGTAAAATTGACCGATAAAACCCCAATCCAAGTTTGAAACTAGGAGCCTTAAAATGCATATCTCTCTCTCTCATACAGTGTCTGATTTAAGTCTACTCACTTTTAAAGTAATATACATTCAAAGACCTTCAAAACAAGACCAATTTCATTAAAATCGGAGCTCATATGCAAAACTTAGGTTTTGGGCCCCTTTTGTATATTGTACATATTGACCAAAATGCCCTCGCTTTTTATCCTTTATTTTCTTAATTATTAAAAATAAAAAATATATTAAGTTGTAAATATTCCTTTCATATTTTTTCTAACTTTATTTTGATTTTTCTCTTATTTAAAAATGACAAAAAAATTACAAATGATAAAATGCGGTATTTTATATCTATAAGGTATCACCCAAAAATACATTCTGTACAGATGATTTCATTTGATTTTCGGCCCTCTACAAAAGTTGTAGATATCGTCGAGATGAGAAACTTTCATGCTGACTACGTTTTGATTTAATCCCTTTTGTTATTTCTTTTTATTTTTTTTTTTCATTTAATTTTTGAATTTTCTAGGAGCGACATGTGGCCGCTCTTGGAGCCGCCACATGTCACCCCATTTTATTATTATTATTTTAGGATTAATTTATTATTATTATTTTATTAATATTTTAATTATTTTTAGTAGCCTACTATATTACTATATTAATTAATTATTTTATTCTCTTTTACTTCTTCTTCTCTACTTGCCTTCCACTCCAAGCCACCACTATCACCACCTCCTACATCATCTCTACCCCTTCTCCAACTTCCCTTTCCTCCTCTTTATATTCTCATCTCCCTCTCCATTTTTCATCATCCGCCAATTGTGAGATGAGAGCCATCAACCCCCTCGTGTTGTAGGTGACAGTTGCGACACGTTTAGGTAGAGCGACGACGGTTATTCCCTTCAGCGAGATCCATGGATTATTTATTCACGTTGCAGCAGAACTCCATGTCAGCTGCCAGAGCTTCAAAGCATCCGCCAACTCCTTGAGGCCACGACGGAGGCCGCACACCGCGATTCCACTTTCGGCGAATCACATGTAAGTATCTTCTATATTATCTTTTCATTTTTTTATCTAATTTTTTCCCTATTGTTCATCACCCAAACATTCACAATCATCACCACCACAATCACCATCACTACCATTTTTTTCATTCACAATATCATATCTTCATTACAAAAAAATTTAAAAAAAGGAAATAGGAGGACGCCCGCTCTAGCCCCCCTGCCTCCACGTCGCCACCGCCCATGGCGCACGTCTCCACGCCGCCACCTCCCGCAGCGCAATCCTCCAGCCACCTGCCCCGGCGGCAGCCAGGCGCCCCCTAGTCCCGTCGGTGGCTGTCATAGCTGCCCGCGCTACCGCACCACGCGCCCACAAACGAACCGCCAGCGGCATCCGCTGCCCCCCTTGGAGACGTCACTCTCCGTCGTTCCATCCAGGTGTCGCCGCCCTCCACACGCGCGGTGCTGCACCGCCCCGTCGTTCCAGCCCAGTGCCGCCGCCCATGCCATACGCCGTGATGTGCGCCGCCACGCGTCCACGCAGCAGCGCCCCTCCCAGCCGTGGCCTCCTGTCGGCTGCAGCGCATGCGCCCAGGCCTCACCCCCTCCGCCCGTGTGTGTCTGCCGCCCACGCACAGTCGCGCGTCGTTCGCCTGCGCCTCCAGTGCGGCCCCGCGCCGCCCTTGCACCTCCGTGCGCTGTCCAGTGTGGCCGGACGCCGCCTCCTCCTTGTCGCCCTCGTCATCAGGCCCAAACTCCAGCCCGTGCGCCCTAGCAGCCCGCCGACCCCTCTCGCCTCGACCGTCGTGCGCGCGGCCCGTCGCCGCCTTCACGTGCGTCGCCGCGAGCGCGCCGCCTGTCCTCGCCCTAGTGCCTCGTGCCCTTGCGTGGGCTAAAGAAGGTACTTTTTATTTTTTTTGAAAATATTGCATCATATGTCTGTCAATTTTGTTAATTTGTAAAAGTGCCCTTCGTCACATTTCAATTTGTTGCTTTTCAGTTCTGTATTACACGGACAACCCTGACTTTGAGCGTTAATTTGGACAATATTTCTACCTCATTTTTAATCAAAAAATAGCATTTTTATGAGCATCTAATTCTTTATCTTGTGGCTATTTATTTACATTTTGTGAGCATTAGATTATTTACTAAAAATCAGATATTGAAAATTAGTGATATTTTGCCCATTTATGCTCTGAAATTCGCACAGAACTATTTATTGCTCAAAAAATTGTGAAAAAATTGTAGATGATGCATCTAATTGTGCTTTAATTACTATCCAAGCTTCATCGAAATTGGAGTTGTTGTTTTCATAAAATAAACTGTAGGGTGATTTCTGTAATTGATTTTTAATTAAATCTACGAATAAGATTTTGAGAAATTTCAACTCTCCTGGATTCTTTATTGAAATATCTATATGAGATAATTCATTCTTTAGATAATTTAACTTCTGGATTTATTAGGAATTAAATACCTACAGTCGCTCTATTTTCAGTAAAAAAATCATAAAAAAATCATAAAGTGTCAGAAAATTCTAAAAAAATAGTCTACCTTAATTTCATCATATTTATCTTCTAGTAAATTTCTCATAATTTTTGCATATCTTTGCATGAAAAATTGCATAAAACCCCAAAATGTTTGCATTTTTCATTTGTGCATTTTAAATCCAAAAATTACAAAAAAATCTATTTTGCATTAATCATTGAACTAGGTTTACAGAAAAAAATACAATTTGGATAATTTGGCCCAGTTGTTGATTTTCTTAATAACCTAGTTAATTCGCATCAGTGCATCTGCATTTTTATTGCATTAAAAAATATCAAAAAAATCCCACTTGGAAAACCGTGATCTAATCCCTCTAACTTGATCCCGAATTGTTCCTTTGCCTCCTTGAGTTGACCCTGGGCTTGCCCGGGTAAAACAAACATAAAATCACATACTAATTCATCCGACTATTCATCGATTTTGTGCGGTTATTTCTGATCGATCCGGATTTATCTGATTGCAATGAAATCGTCAATTCGACACTGTCAGACGGGGTAGATCTGAAGGTTTATCAATGATGTGGCGAGGAGGCAGTCTTCTTTGGCTTGGGGTAGCTTACGAGGGTAGTACTTCTAGGCGGAACCTCTCCTCTTCTTTTAGTGAAGGAAGTACGTCTCAACTTGGTCTGGCAGCATTGAGTTGTGGGTTGCAATAATGCTTCAAAAGAGGGATAGTCTACTGGCTCAAGAGGAAAAATTCCTTATGTATATATGCTGCACCATGTAGATATGTTGTACATATGCACATCAAAAAAATATAAAAAAAACTCCAAAAAAGTGGTGGGTCTGATAGAAAATGAAATATCCACCGGAGTGTATATAGCCAAATAAAGCAAAACTTATGTTACACATTCCCATCTCATGAAGCTTGCAGCAGGGAGACTTAGCTACACTGGTTGGCTCTCTAGGATACATGGCTACACTGGCCATGGTCCATTCTCTTCTTCCTCCCCTTCTTGAGCTGGTTGCACTTGAATTTAGAAGGGAATACCCCACTCCTCGAGGAAAGAGCTTCCAGACCGGGGCATTAGAGTTACCTTGTTGAGGGGGGTTGTCACTTTGCCATTTCTGAGGTGGGGAGGTACATATCACTTACACAGTACAAGGAAAGATTCATGGTCATTAGAGTTTGTGTATGTCGACTTGTTCTGATCTGGATTATTGAGGAGTTTTGACTATAGATTGGTGGAACTTAGAGGCTGTTGAGTTTTAAACCTAAGTCCAAATAAGGTTCCGACAAATTAATAATCCAAAGGTCTGACTGAGCTCCATACTTCAATTTAATGAAGACAAGTATAATAATCAACCTTGATTCTCCTTTTGTTTCTTTTCCTTTTTCTTTTCACTTCTTTTTCAAATAAGAGTTTGCTACGGAACTAGCAAAGTAAAGTATGGGGGGTGATGAAGCCTCATTCATCACTCATTATTCTTTTATTTGTCTAAATATCTTGGCAAAGCATCATGTAAATAGTTGTAAATACAATAAATTAGCAATAAGCATGCATTTGTTATTATTTCGTAATTAGCATGTATTTGTGCAAAAATAAAAGAATAAAGAATAAAAGAAAAAGAAGGAAATATTTAAAATAAATATTGAGCGACATAAACCCAAGAGAGGGTCCAATATGGGCCTGATCATCAAATGAAATAAGTAGAGAGAGATAGGGTCACTCTAATCTTGTACATATACACCCTTTATGTATATAATTTATTTTTACAAAAAGTAAACTAAAAATATATTTTTATTTCTTTGTATATATTTTTAAAAACAAAAAAATAGAAAAATAAAATGAAAATAAAATAAAACTCTCTCTCACCTTGTATATAATACATGTAAATATGTATCTTTCCCTATTTAATTTATACTTGTAAATAAATAATAAAAATAAAATAAAAATAATTTTATACTTCGAAAAGTATGTTATAAATAAATAAAATATAAAATTGGAGTATTTGGGAAAAAATAAGAAAATAAAAATAATTGTACAAAATTCATAGGTATTTTATACCTGTATATAATACAATATATTGTATATACCATAAATTATTTTTTCCTAAAAATAAATAAAAATCATAGAAAAATAGTTTGGAAAATAATAAATATTTTTCATGTTGAACACTTTTTAATTTAAAATCATTTGTTATTTTTAATCGATTTTATAAATATTTTTGACTATCTATTTTCTGATTGGTACAGAAGGAATGTTTACCCCAGTCAACTGCCCCTCCCGGACTCCCCCTCGCGCGGATCCGATTTTTGCGCACATTTCACCCAATTATCCCGACCAGATCCTATGCCCTATTGCTCCGAACTCTGCCCGCATCTCTCCAGTGGATATATGATCCTCGCGGATCCCTAGGGAGGCACGGATCGTCCTCGGTTAGCGCGCTTTGACCCAATCTATTCGGCTACCTGGGACATGCTATAAATGTCTTCATTTGCTCCCCCAGCTCCTTAGCGCGCGCCACACCCCTTTCCGATACCCTAGATACCTTCGCCTTGATGACAGCAGTCTAAGACCACCTTTGGTCATCAGAGAGGTGTTATGTAGCCGTAGCTTGCCTATCGTGGCCAGAGCACCGCCGCGAAGAGCCTCCTCCGCCAGCCGCAGCGAAGTCGAGGCAAAGGCCCCACCGTCCAACTCCCCTGGAGCTTAGGATCATCTTAGGACCTTCAGGTAATATTTCCATAGTTCCTAGCTCCTCCGTTTAGTCAATCTTTCGTTTGCCATCTACCGTTGCTCTGCCAGCTCCGACCAGCCAGTCGGAGCCTCGTCACCGCCACCCACCCGTTCATATCGACAGCTCCGCTCATCCTCCATCTTCCCACACATATTGATCACCATGACCTTGGCTCGGATTGCCAATATTAGGAGATAGGTCTCCCATGTCGCCTTCGCCGAAGACCCTCCCCCCGTCCACCACCGCTTCTCTCTACTTTAGGCCCAATAACCCCGACCGGAGCGTTGCTCTGAGTCTGAGCTATCTCGTGCAGGCCTTGACGAGCGCGAAGACCACCTAGATCGCCTTCGACCACCTTCGCCAGAGTACAACCAGGTCTCAACCGTTGCCATGCCAATCCGACCGTCAGTCACTCCATCAGAGCAATTCACCCGACGCTGAAGGGTCCTTCGATCCTTTTGGCGCTTCCAGATCCTTCATCGAAGCCACCGATCACCCCCGGTGCTCCGACGAAGTTTGCCCCAGCTCAGTTTGTCCAGAGGACCTTTCCGCTGTTGGATCGCCCGCATCTCCCATACGTCATCACAGCCGGCCATCGCTTGGAGCTGTCAGGCCGTTAGATGTCAGATCTAATGGCCCCGTACCACCCACATAGCCGACTTCTGACAGCCATTAGATTTGCCACCTGACGCATCCAACGACGTTCGTTCATGCCCAACCAGCAGCTACCACGCGCCTTGTAATGTGCCTCATGGGTATATTGCTCATTCTACCCTGCATTTATTTATGTTTTTATTTTAGTATGTAAAATAAAGTATATAGTTAGACCTTTTTGCATTCAAGCCCTGTAGTTTCTCGTATTAACACTTTAGTCCTGTTTGCGTGGACCCAAGCACTTCGTCACGTGTTTTCCTGGGATATTTGCATTATGTACCCTAGATTTCTTTATTGTTATGGTTTGAAGTTTTAGTTTTCATATTTGCAAATATGCCCCTGTGAGTGCAGATTTGTGACATGTGCTGATATTCGTGGAGAAATTGCAGTTTGAACCCTAAACTTTTCCTGCATGTTATTATTTGGTTCTAGGACTTAAGTTATTTGCATTCTGGTCCCTGTGTATTGTGCCTTTTGTTTTTTATTTAATAAATAGCAAAAGGTGTCCAAAAATCATGAAATTTTGACATGTGGCTCCTGCCACTGTGTAGGAATTTTGATGATTTTTGGGTTTTACTTTTGTTTTCATTTAATATTTCCTAAAATTCAAAAACACTGAAAATAACTCCTGTCTGCTTTAGAAAATCCATTAAAATATTAAAAACCTTGAAAAATTCTAAAAAAATCACTTTTTGCTTGTTTTATGTTGTTTTAATTTCTATGCAATTTTCATCTCATTCCCATTTATAAAACCCACAAAAATTGAAAAAGAGTAAAAATCTTATAAAAATCATTAAAATTTCATAAAAATTCAAAAAAAATTCAAAAAAATGTGTTTCTTCTTCTGTAGTTAGATTTTGTTTTGTAGTTTCTCATAAAATTACTGCTGGAATTTTATAGGCATTTTAATTAATTTTAATCTGTCTTTAGATTCCAGTTGTACATTGGTTTCTATTTTTGACTTTGTTTGATTTTTAGAAAATTAATTAAAAATCAGAAAAACCCCATAAAATCCAAAAAAACATTTGAATATTTTAAAACAAAAAAATATTTTTGTTTGGAATTTTTTAGTATTTTTTAGTCTTTAAATAATTATTTGAGTGTTGATTTTTGACTTTCTTTTATTCTTTTCTCTTTTTAAAATTCATAAAAAAAATTAAAAAATATAAAAACCACCATTTCTTTTCTTTTCTTGGATTCCCGACTACTTCGTAGCTTCTGCTTTACGTGCTCCTTGTGATCGACCCTGGTAGCTATACCACGTAAAATAAATTAATGAGACCGTTTGTTTTGTTTGATTGCTTGATTTCTTTATTGGTGGTCTTACTTTCTTGTTGAACGCGCCTTGTGGTTCGGGTCGCAACGACCATAACTATTCCTTAACCCGAATTGCAAAAAACTTATCATCAATGCTTGAGTAAATCAAGACCGCAAATCTAATCTTCTCATTACATCTGAATCACATTCAGATCAATGTCCAACATATGGACTAAGATCAGATTACTTCTCTATGAGAGGAGTCACTAAAATCCATACATGCTTCATCACTCCCTCGGAATGGAAGCGTCATGGTTATACAATCGTTTATGATCACATCACCCTCAAGTATTCCTAATACATGTACATTCTGCATACTGGAAGACCCAGAATAAACCCGAAGTTTTAGATTCCTTTTAAATTGTCTCCTTCAGGGTTTTATCATTAAGTTTCTCTTGACTATTGGGAGTTGGTATCGATCATATACTTTCCAAAAGCATATATCATACCCATGTATTGATCATATACTTTCCAAAAGTATATATCAAGCCTCCAAATTCAGTCAAGCTTCCAAAGCGAGACGACCGTGCACGAAATTTGATTCTTCCCAATTGCTCATGAGTGAGCTCATGTCTTCCGGTTTAGCAATGAATATGTATGATCCCTTTGAGAGATCGTATTACTCATATGCCCTTGCATGCACACCAGCACGTCGATGTATAAACCTTGGTTAGGTCATCAACCTATTGGTCTTCCAAATGTACATACTCAGACATATAGTAACACATCTATCTCTGATGAATCTCCATTTCATCACCTTTATTCTATCATTTTTCCTTAAGAACCCTAGCTAATGCATGTAAATAGCATCAATTCGTGCATAATAGCTTTCATTATTTATTTTATTATTTGTATATAAAATAAGATTTTTAATGCTAAAATTAAAGAATAAAAAGAAGAAAACAAAAAGGAATAAAATATTGAAGCTATTTTATGACCCTAAACCTCGAGATCAAGTCAAGAATTGAGTTGGTCGACAAGGAATAAAATATGGGGAGATAAGGGCCAACAATAGAATAAAAACCCAGTTCTTTTATTCATTATTTATGCATTTTTGATATCTATTTTATTTTTTTATTATTTATTTATTAAATGAAGAAACTTTGTACATAAAAGTTATAGATAATAATGTAAATAAAAATACAAAATTGGGTTTGTACAAAAATAATACACAGTGTTCATTTTATACACAAAATAAAAGCCAAAACCCAACTTTCCAGACCCATACCTTTCAAATAAAAACTCAAAACATAGCAAAATCACCTCTAATTATATATAACTTTTCACAAGCTATTTAGTGGTGCTGGCTTTATATTTGTTGGAGTTACTGTGTGAAAGTTAGGTTTTGACCCTCATTGTATATTATACCGATTAAAATATTCAATTTATTCATTATTCATAATTTTTACAAATTTATATTTTATAATTTTTATAATTATTATTTATAACACATGTACGTATTAAAATTAAAATAAAACCAAAAAGAAAATAAAGTAAAATAAGTCTATGTGAAATACAGAGACAAAATACCTATGTTATATTTGTCTATAAATAAAAGGGAATCATATTCTTTTATTCTTTATTCTTAATATTTTTATAATATTGTAAATATTATTTATATTCTATTAAAAATACTAAACCAAAATAAACATAATAAAATACATTAAAATAAAAAGATGTATATAAAATATAGGTAAAATACTAATAAATATACCTATAAGATACACATATCTATTTATTTAAGTGTACAAATAAGATCATAAAAATAAAATAAAAACATACTTATACTCACAAAACTAAGTTATAAATATATAAAATAAAAGAATAAAATAATAAAAAATACCAAATAAAAATAAAAATCTATAAAATATAGGCAAATATTTCTATAAATAAATTATTAAAAATTAACTACTAATAAATAAAGCCAAAAAACAAATAAAAATCATAATAAAATACTACATTAAATAATAAACATTTTTATTTTATACTCAAAAATTAATAAAATCATTTATTATTATTAATTTATTATTTTTTATTTTGTACTCCAAAATTAATAAAATCATTTATTATTAATTAATTAATTATTCTTTAATAAAACCCATGTTTTGTCTTTATGCGAGTGACGTGGACCAATCCATGCCCATGGACAGTTGACCTCTGGTCAACTGTCCCATCTGAATGTTGGCACGTCAGAACTATCTTTTCCCGGTTTTTCTTTCCTTTTTATCGGTTGATCTATCGCTCAACTGCCTTCACTCCCTTCACGTGATTTTCTCCACGATCATTAGAGATCCACGCCGAGCCCTTGTGTCCCCTGTAAATACATTAGATTCATCGATTGTGTCCAGTCGAATAAGGGTGCCCCTATGTTTATAGATAAGAGACCTCCGACCTCCATGCAATTTTGGTCATCTTTATCCCCCTAAACCACGTGACTCGGCCAAAACAAGGACTCCATGTGACAGGTGGAGCATCCCCTGAGCTCGCGGTGGTCGAAAGAGGGCGGAGGTGCACCCAGGTGGCCAACTCTGGCGACCTCTGCTTCCTTTCCTCCTGGGAAGGTTAGAGCTGCGCATTTACTATTTTTTAGGTAGTTTTTCATTCGTGCTTTCTAATTATGTCATCAGATTAATCGCTAGGTTAGTGGTTTAACGTAGGTTAGCCAATTCGTAGTTCGTTGGAGCTCCGCTCCGGCGAACGATTTCACCGTGAGCCACCTGTTCTCCGATCATGTTTTCACTCCCATTTCTCCCCTACCCATTTCTTCATCCATTTCACCCTATTGCCCAACCGGATCTGCTCGAGATCTATGAATCGAAGCCCATCCACCATCCATCACCAGAGCTTTGTCGCCCACGTCATTTTCTATGCATTGCAGCTTCATTTCCGGTCGAGGAGCATCCCCTCGAGCCGTGTTTCTTTCATGTGTAGGTTAGGCACGCAAATAAGTGCTAGGAGCCAAATTCAAAGCCCGCTAGAGGTACCTGGAGCGTCACACCTTCCCCGAGCTTGTGGCGGCACTCCGGTGACCCTCCGCCCTTTCTGTCACTCCCAGCACGAAGAGGAACTTTCCAGGAATCCATTGGGCCATCTATGAGCTTGAAGCAATGCCAGAGGAGGGAGTTTGGATCGGAGGAACTTCGCCCAGGTGAGTGTTCTTCCTTGTTCTTCGATCGTGCCTCCCTACCATTGGATCAAGATCCGAGCCCCATTTTTGATCGCGTCCGTCCGATCAAGGCTAGCCACGACCGTCGGATCGCTTCGTGTGATCTAATCAGAGCCATCAGCGGGCGAAGCGTCATCCCGCAACGTAGACGCGCCACATGTTTAAGTGAAGAGATCCCAACCGTCCATCAGCGCACACGTTTGGGGTAAATTACAAGCTCACCCCCACCTTTTTGTATTTTATTATTTAGTCATGTAAATAAAATTCAGTGTATTAAATAATTTGGATATTTTGCAAATAGGCCCCTATATTTATTTAAATTGCATTTGGGTCCAATCCAGCTCAGCTCACGTGTCGTCTCACGTGAGTTGGGAAAATTGCAGGGACACCCCTGTAAGTTTTGTATTTATATTTAGTCCAATAAATTGAAATGAACGTTGTATATTTTTGTGAAATATATAGGAAGATCCCTGAACCTTTTTGTAATTGAACTTTGGTCCCTCCCAGAGTCACGTGTTGTCCCCATGTGACTAGGAAAAATTGCTATGTAAACCCTGGTATTTTTGTATATTGTAAATTGATCCTGAAAAATTAAATAAATATTTTATTACGTTGGCACATTTAATACGTGTCCTTGGATTTTATTTTTATTGCAAAAATGCCCCTACGAGGACATTGATTTTTGCGGGTTTTATCTATTTATTTAAAACACCTAGCATGCTCTAAAAATCCACAAAATAGAGTTAGAGGCTTCATGCCATGTATTTTCACGGCCATATTTTTATTTGACAATTTTTGTATTTAATACCTTTATTAAAAATCAAATAGATCACATATGTTCCCTATTTAATTTATAAAATACCAAAAATATGTTAAAATATCTTTAAAAATTCCAAAAAATATATATATAGTATATTTTGACCTCTTTTATTTATAGATCAAAAATCACAAAAAAAATATAAAAGAAAACTCATAAAAATTGAAAAACCCCAAAATCTTTAATAAAAATCTAAAAAATTCTTTAAAAATCCAAAAATATCTTTTTCTATTTTATAAATTTATTTATATAAATATTCATATATTAAAATTAATTTGGATAATTTTGGAGTTTATTTACTATTTTTAAAATCTAATTCAGTTTCGGGTATATATTTAATCCCTTATTTGGGATATTTTTGACTTTAAAAATACATAAAAATTAGTAAAAAAATCCATAAAAATTACAAAAAAATAAAAAATGTTAAAAACACCAAAACAATTTATCATGGGTATTGTGTTTATATTTATTAATATTTGTACATATATTACTATACATTGTGTATATAAAGCCTTATATGTGTTATATTAGTTATATAAAGGAAAAGTAATTTAAAAATATAAAAATATATAAAAAAGAAAATAAGAAATCAAATATAAAAATAAAAAAAATAAAAATATTTAAAATCAAAAGTCCACAAAACAATAAATTGGACAAGAGATAAAAGATAGATTTTTTAGCATTATTCATGCCTCCTTCTGCCTTTTGCTCCCTGTGTTCGATCTTTACATATACTTATACGCTATAAACATTTGCTGTAGAGTTATAAGAAATTTTAATTCCACATTTTTTATTTTGATATTTTATTGATTTATTCTTATCATGGGTTAATTGTTGATTAAACAAGGATTTTGTCCGAGGTCACATCAGCGATTGTCCTTCCGCCTTATGGAATGACACGACTTCGAATTAATTCCTCGTTTATCAATCTCTGGTCAGAGGATGTGTGCCTATATCATGATAACATACAACATAGGACTTTGGTTATCTCGATCTCGTTAAGTCAACTCTTTGACCTAACTTATCTAACACCTCCGAATCTCTATTCCAATGCAGAGGACCTGCATCAAGAGGTCGGTTAGATATCAGCCAAACGAGAAAGGATTGCCATCTCCTACTCATGCTGGAGATCATCTCTTAATAATTATTTGTCAGTACTTGATGAGTCCTCAATCTAACTCTTTAGATATTCATCCAAGCACCAGCCTTTATGATTCAATAATTGAATCGACAATTGTACGATCATTAAGATGACCATGGTACATAACCCTAATTGTACTAAGGGACCTATTATGCAAATTAGTTATTCTTCATTTCAGATTAATGAATGATATTTGCAATAACATTTATTGCATAATGGCTTGCTGTGGGCTCGCATGTCCAACAATCTCCCACTAGTCCAAAGAGCCATTAATGGGATAATCATTTAAACCTGCACCCATGTGACAATCATAGGCTATTCAGAAAAATAGCTAGGTAAGCTGATAAGTGACCCTGTTCCCAAAAGACTACGCCAAGTTCTTTTATGGCAATTACATATCCCCAATAACAGTGCTCGCATCCAATGCAAATATTTCATCTTATGCAACCAGTACTCGATTTTGTTAGTTATAATGTCCTTGACACTACAGCTCGATAATTATTATAACCAGTATGTAACTTTCGTTATCCTTATCAGAACGCCCGTATTCATGGAGATCTCTATCTCCTAAGGTATCCACAGTTAAGACCTTTTAGATCTCCATCTATAAAGTTTTAAGCTCTTGAAGATAAGACTTAGAGACCACTATCTCTAAAGTCTTGTCATCTATGAATATATTGTTATTACTGCAATCAAGTGTTTTATTTCCATAGTAGGATTAGTAATAGTTTACTACTCCCACTGCATGACAGATGTCTGGTTTTTGTACACATCTGGCATACATCTAGCTTCTCATAACTAATGCACAAGGGCAAGCAGTTCTAGTATTCACTTCCTCAACTCTTTGAGGTGATATCCCTTCAGATAGTCAGTACCACATCTTAAGGAAAAGAAGCATTTCTTGGAATTTTCTAGAAGATGGAATATGTCCAAGGTGTACCAATAATGCGACGATTCCAATGCCTTCTTCTCTTTACTTCTGAACACTTTCAGAACTAAGATCTTAAGAGGTTTCCTTGAGATTATATCTCAATGTATGGAATAGGCAGTCTATAAAAACACTTATTATTATCCTTATATCATTCCAAATGATTAGGATATTATCTACATTTAGCACGATGAACACAGTGGCACTCCCACTAAGCTTCACATGGCTCATCAAGATTCTATCTGAAATCATAACCTTTATAATTTCATAAAATCCAGTGTTCCAACTACAAGAAGCTCATTTAAGTCCATAGATGGAGTTATTCAGCTTGCACACATTGCTTTCCTCGACTATGAAGCCCTGAGGCTACTTCATATGAATAACCTCGGAGAGGTATTCATAGAGAAATACAATATTGACTTCCATCTTGAAGATGTCAAAGTCAAGTTGTGTAGTTATAGTTAGCGATATTCCGATGGGTTTAAGCAAGGTCACTGAAGAGTAAGTCTCATCACAAGCAATATCTTCTCTTCAGTGTATAGCTCATGGCTACGAGCCGTACTTTGAAGATCTATACCTTCTCATCAGGTTCCCTCTTTCTCTTGAAGATCCATTTACACCTTAACGGATCTTACCATATAGGTGGATCCTTGAGGGTCCATATACAACACTTGTATATGACTTCTACTTTAGACTTAATTGCTAACTTTCATCTTTCCATGACATGATCTTCAGAAGCTTCATCACATGAAGTTCGATCATTGTTAGATTCTCTGACACATGGAATTCATCCTCAAACTCATTTGAAGAGGTATTAGTGTTTCACTTTTAATTGTCCTTTTAGTTTCTGATTTCAGGATCCTCATTATCTTCTCAAGATTCAGTGAGTTCCTTCACTTCATTTTCATCTTGATTCTCAAGAGTCTCACATCTAAGAATTATATCCTTAGAGATTTTTAAGAATCTCAAGGTCATAAAGTAGGTATCCAATACCATCCTTTATTTTCCTAATGAAGTAGCACTCTCTTGTGCTAGATTCCATCTTACTTGCATCCATGACAAAGTTATGGACCAAGCAACCTTTAATCCTCAAGTGCCCAATACTAGGCTAGGCTCCAAACCATAGCTTATGAGGATGCAGATTTAGATATGCATGGAATCTCATTAAGGATATATATTGTAGTCATATATACATTGGAAACTAAGAGCTAATTATGCTAATTCACCATTGACAAATCATGTCACACATGATCTAATTGTATCTCCCTACAACTCCATTGAGTTTAGGTGTATTAGGAAGATTGAGATAGGAATGATATTCCTTTCTCTATAAGGTATTCTTCGAATTCATCTAATAGGTATAATCTACCTTGATTGGATAAAATTTATTTCATCTTCCTTTAAACTTTGGTTCTGAACCAAAATTGTGAAATCTTTGAACATTTCAAAGGTTTCTAAAGTGAAGGGAAGAAAACTCATATCACAATTAATCATCAAATGATATTACATGTCATCAATGTTTATTATGATACAGATGCTCCACATACATCAATATGTACGAGATCTTGAATACCTTGGCATCTAACACCATTCCCAGAGAAGGGTATATTAGACATTTTACTTTGAATCTCTATTCATAAGTATGTAAGTTTTGAACATTTAGACAATCTAAAGTTCAATATCTTACTAGTCTATTCATTTCATCAATAGACATATGTCCAAGATTTGATGCCAGATCATTATCAAATGATCCCTGTCCTCCTATTGATTTTGTTAAGATTTAATTTCAATATTATAAATGTTAATGAACCATTCATTGATTTTCTAATTTAGTAGAGTCCTTCATATATCAAAATACTATCTGAAATATATCCATCATAACTCTTTATGATAGGTTTATTCCAGAATTCATGTTTATTTCCAACATTTAGAAATAAACAATGAGTGTATTTGAATATCTAGATCATAGAGACCTTCTCAAAGACTAAAGGCTCTCCCACTGAAAATATGAAGTCTATTTATCCAATAGAGGTTGTTGCAACCATTGCATCAATATCCATGGATGACTATTAAATCTTAAGATCAAATTTTCTAGTCTTATAAAACATATGCAACCAATTGCAAGTGTTATTAGAAGAAAGAGATACAATTACTAGACTTTTATCCAATAAGAAAATTAATTTCAATGATTATATGTAGATGTAGCTTATTCCAATGCACTATTTAGGTCCTTCTCTAAGGATCCAAGATAGACTTGATAGTCATACTATCAATACATCGGCTTATTGAAGTGTTGACATTTATCCAACTCTTTGGGTGTAATATGTGTGGAAATCATAGAAGTACAATCAAGTCTTTGACTTTCCTTCTAACTTGGATCCAACCCATGCTTCCACTGCGCTCCTTTGATCTATAGACAACCATTGCTTAAGACAAAGGTTCTCTTATGTTGAATTCAAAAGATTTCAATATAAGAGAAATTCAACATTTATACATGCTTCATTCAATTCATAAAAAATGAATATTATGAAGCTTCGTAAATGACTAGAGTATAGATAGTAGAATGATGACACTCATCATATCTACAAACATCTTAACTCTTAAATACTTAGGTTCAGGTAGGTGCTCAAATATTTGAATACATCATCTCCTATAGAGCCACCATTCTACATGATGCAGTAAACCATGTCATTCATGATTAAATGTCAAGAGCACATATGTATGCCAGAACATCTTTCTTAGATTTTATAAGAATTGTTTGACGATTACGATCATCATCGACATGTCACTTCCAAAGTACATTCGATGAGAGATCAAGACTATAGAGACATACAAACCATAGGTTGTTTTCTTATTGTGTATTTAATTGTCATTCCTTATTATTATGAGGAAACTTGCACATTGCAACCACATACAATATGTGTCCGACTGCAAGTACAATATCTTGATCGTGGATCCCATCCATAATATTTTACTGGTTATTACAGTATTGAGTGGGTTTAATGATTATTATCTGAAATAAGAAATTTGCATAAATATATATAAATATATATACATATTTTACTGTGATTAGGAATTTTATATCAAAGTTGTCTTGCCTTGTCATCACTGAAAGTTCATTCCCTTAATCACTTTCAATGTAAGAGATATACTTACCATTATATCTCTAGCAAGATCTGGGATCTCCTTTCTTATCTTTGTCACATCCCAATAACATGAGAACTTGCAACTCAGATAAAAAGAAGCGGGAACTCATTCCGCCTTGCAAGTCCAACTTGCATCTCCCAATTCGATCTTTAACACCCGGGCCCACCACCCCTAAGGTGATGTTGACCCGTCATTAATTGAACCAACCGTCAACAGGAATACAACCCGGTATGCGCAATCCAATATGGCCCCAATAATATGAAGACTCCATATTGGGGTCACTATGCATACGTCCTTACTCTTTCGAGAAGCAAAGAGCCCGATCCAAATGGCTTGTATTTAGGAGTTGTCACTTCAGACATGCATTGCTTACATACAATCTCTGACGATGGAACCCTTTGCCTTGACAGGAGACTATGGACGTCACTTATGTGATCCTCCATATCATGTTCAATTTTTTTAATTAATTATTTTGAATCATATTTACGTAATTAAATCTTCCAAGGGAAATACCAACTCTATTTATAATAGAGTGTTTTAGTTTTAATTAGATTCTAATAAATCTAATCATACTAAATTAGTGATCCAATTAATATCCAACAAACATTCTTAATTGTTACCTGAAATATTGTATTATCTTAAATACGTATTATTTCGAATTTTAATGATTAGAAATTAATCATAATTTCTCAAGCATTATACCAACCCAACCCGCTGTCATGGTCAGTACCGACAGGAGTGGGACAGACCGCACACGGTGCAACCTCCTACCCCAACGCTTTCCCACTAGACACCATATCCGCCTCGGGAAAGGATAATGCAAAATAGATCACTTTGTATGAGATGATAATCGGTTTTTCAATCGAAGTTATACCATATAATAATAATCAAAACAAGTTTGATTAATATTATAAGGAGATTTGTTAAATAAATCCCCAATCCTATTCAAGCAACAAATTTGTTGGAAAATGCATAAAGTAACCAATTTTGATCTAGATCATATCTAATCAAGTTGGTTATGGCCAATGTCATTCAAGAAATAATCATCTTTAAATATTTCAAAAATATTTATCAATACTCAGGAATTAACCATTAATTTCCAGTAATTTTAATTGAATGACAATAACAGGGTTCATGATCAAGTATGTAATTTCCAGCAGTGATCCATACTCACTAAAATTAACATATCTCAATCAATTTAAATCCAAATTAAGCAAAGTAAGTTTCCAAAGTTTTCTAATTTGATTTATAACAGAACTCAAGTGATGATCATGCATTTCTAGGCTTGACAAAATAGCAATTAACTCTTTAATTACATCATGATTCGCCATCCTCGAAACAATGGATATAGGTTCATTAAAAAGATCATATCTTGAGTTATCGGATTCCAACAAACTCAAATCCCACGGTTTCCTTCATTAATGGAAAACATTATTCAAGTAATAGTTTCGTGTTTAAACCATCTAAACAGGGTCGAAATTAATTACAAAATAGGGCTGCGAAAAATTGAAAATGTGATAAAATTTTTCACAATCCCTAATGAACCCAAGTCTTCTTAGGTTTATGGATCGCATCCAAAACCTCCAATCTGACTCTGATACCACTTGAAGGATATAGAATGATCCTCAAGCACATTGCGGAAGCGTGTGAATTGCATCTAATGCATCAGGAGTGACTAGTCGCACTAGTTGCTCCGGGCAGTGAGATTTAAAAAAAATTAAAGTGATGAAACCACATGATCCAAGAACACTTCTTGGATTATTTCATCTAAACCACAAATAGGTACAATGATTACCTCTTGAAGAGTGGTTGTGATCGAGTCTCTAAACGAAGAGACCTCCTGTCTCAAGTCCGATCCATCAGAGGAGACGCTTGCGAGCGCGTTGATGAGACGCGTGCTCCTCGCAATCCATGTTGATGATCCAAGCGGTGAATCTCCTGATCTCATCATACGAGATCCAATGTCTTCTTCACAAGTGAAGCGCATCGAAGGAGACAAACATCCATGAGCAAATACTCCGGCAGCATAACGACGATGCTGCGGTGATAGAGACTCTCTCAAGGGCTCCATGGTGGACGACCACAATGGGAGAGAGAGAGAGAGAGAGACAAGACGCGTAGAAAGAGAGGGAGAGAGCATTTATTAATATTGTGTAACCCGAAGAGCAATGGGTTCCTCTTCTAATATAGGGTTTTGGGAGTCCATGGATCTCAATCCATGGATAACACACAATCAATGATTGAGATTGATTTATGTTTCTTTCAATGGCCATGATATTGTTGTAAAAAACACAACAATAATTAATTTAATTTAAATTAATATATATATTGATAAATCAATATAAATCAATTCAAAACTAAATCACTTTGACCATGGAGATAAAGAGGAGATAGACCTCATCCCCTAAAAAAGAGGGGGGGGCAACCACCAAGTGGAATTGGTCTTTCTCTTCAACATCTCATGGGGCAGCCACCAAGTGGGTCCTCGGGCAGTCTTTTGGAGCTTGGTTTGGTGCCTTATAGGGCGCAACTCATCTCTTGGTCGGAGCTCCACCATGATTAGCCTTCCAAGTCTTCCGCACCCCGATTGAGGCCATAACCCTGACTTCGCCTATGCCTCGCTTCGCCCTTTGATTTAGACCACTCATGTACCCTCGCTTCACTTATGTTTCAGTACTCATTTGATTTCCATTTCATCACTGCCGTCCATTTCATCTGCTCCGACCATCGGGTCGGAGCCTCACCTTCCACACCAGTCGCATCGATTAGATCCCCATATCATGGACCACCTTCTCCCGCAACCTTTCCATCCTATATCTTGCTCATCAGAGAAAGATTAGGAACAGAGATCCCTCCTCCACTCCCATCAGAGGTCAGTCACCATCCACCATTGCTTCTTTGGGTTTCTCTGTGAAATAACCCGGCCGGAGCTATGCCTCTGAGTCCAGCTTCCCTTTGCATGTGTTGATGCGTGTGAGGAGGCTCGAATCGAGCCTCAACTTTCTAAGCGGAGCAGATCTAGGCACACCCACCTCCAGATCATCATCGAACAGCTCTCCGACTCATCGGAGGTCCCCAGTAGATGCACATCACTTCCGACGTCATGCTGGACCTTTCACCCAACCGATCCGAGCCCACCAGAGCAAGATATCACGGATTGAAGCTCGGCCGGAGAGTCCTTCTTCATTGTTCTTCCAGCCTATATCGTAGCCGTCACATGAAGAGGCCCTTGTCCAGATTTGATCCAGATCACACATCTATGCCCAACTATTAGCGGTCCGGTCAGATCAACCGCATATCCACGCCGTACGTCAGCATCTACTTTTCAACCCGTTGGATTGTACTGGACCATCATCGCAGATTTCGACGATCGTCATCATGGCACATTCTGGTTCCGAATCAGGATCTAGCTGTTTTGAGGATCAGAGAGGCGATTTCAGTGGAGACATTGGTTGGAGGTATGCCTTTGCTCCTGATGGAAATAAAGCGAAACCACAATGCAATTTCTGTGGAAAGAAGTTGGGAGGAGGCGGGATCACGAGGATGAAGCAAATCTTTTTGGCAATAACAAGAATGTTGCCAAGTGCACACATTATCCCAAAGATGTGAGGGACAAGGTGAAGGCCAGCTTGGACGGGAAGAAGGAAATGGATACATAGAGGGTAAGAAGGGAAGAACAATTGAAGGAGTTCATGTTTGAGAAAGAATTCAACATCCTTTCAAATTCAGAAGATGATGACTTTGTGTACCCCGCTGACATTCAGACTACAGCGGAAACGAGTGCATACAGAAGGGCTACAAAAGAATCAATGAGGAGCGAGTTCGAGAGGAGAGAACTCGGTGGTGCATGGGGCAACTTCTATGGTGCAGGTGGCAGTGGGAGTGGTTCTGGAGGCGCACCAGTACCACCACCCACCAAAAAACACAAGGGGAAGGGAATTGAGCCCTTCTTGACGAGGAACGGATCCGTGCAATACAAGGCAAGCAAGGATCCGAGGCAGAAAATGGTGAAGGAAATGTTCACCAATGCACGAGAAAGGGTGGGAAAGGCCATCAGCAAGCTCTTCTTTGGGGAGAGCATTCCTACCAACATTGCTAGCGGGCCGATTCTACAGCATGCCATTGATGAGATCGTCGCAGCAGGAACGGGAGTGAAGGCTCCTACATCCTACGAGATAATGAACAAATATCTAGGGATGGAGAAGGAGTAGATGAATGAGTACATCGTCGAGTTGAGGAGGAGATGGCCAGAGTACGGGGTGACATTGATGTGCGATGGGTAGACGAGCTACACGAGGAAGCAGATCATCAACTTCCTTGTTTACTGCAATGGGAAGACAATATTTTTGAAATATGTTGATGCATCTGAGTATGTGAAGGACCACAAGTACCTGCTGAAGTTGATGAAGGACATCATAAAAGAGGTTGGGAAAGATTACATTGTCTAGATTGTGACGGATAATGGTAGCAACTTCAAGAAAGCGGGTGAAACAATAATGAAGTCCAACATCTATGGATTTTTTTGGATATCGTGTGATGCGCATTGCATTGATTTAATCCCAAAGGATTTCAGCAAGAGGAAGCTCGTCTCAAGGGTGGTGAAGAAAGCACAAACGATCACCACATTCATTTATTGATCCTAAGTACCAGTACAAGAATGGACTTGGTACAAATGCTGACCTTCTAGCAGCCGTACAAATTGTGGTGGAGAAGCTCGTCAAGGATGAGAAGTTACATATCTTGTGCATGAACGAGGTAATCCTCAAATTGAAGCTAAATTAGGAGTCAGAAAAATATTCTTTAAGAGAATTATGTAACATATTACGACTTAAACCTATGTGTGCAGGTTAAGTATTTTCGAGATGCCTTGGGTTCCTTGGTCGAATTACTGTGGTAATGGATGGGGTAATACTCTTCCTGGTAGGGACGAAGATAAATAAAATCATTGATTATGTGTTCATTTATTCCTACTATTGATTTATCTCGTTTTCATTTTTTGCAGCTGAATGGTGGTTATTATATGTGATGGAAGCTCCCAACCTACAAAATGTGGCAGTGAAAGTGTTGTCTCAAATCGCATCTGCTGGTGATTGTGAGAGGAACTGGAGCACATTCAACTTGATCCATTCCAAGAGACAGAATAGGTTGGGAGAAAGGAAGCTTAATGACCTTGTCTACGTGCATTGTAACTTGAGGCTGGAGTTGAAACATGCAAGGGAGGGACAAGACAAAGAAGACTACATAGACCCTATTGATCTTGCATACATTTTCAAGATGCACGATGACGATGCTGATGAAGACGTTCTTCAGAGGTGGATGGACTCCCGTTCTCGATCAACCAGGTGGAAGACCAAATGAGAATATAAGCTAGCAAATGGGAGCAGACGTAGGTGACCACTTGGCAAGATTCGGGTGGATTACAAACCCAGTTGGAGGGTTGGAGGGCGAGATTGATGCAGATGTTGACGAAATTCTCTCCACTAGCTCCAAATCCAAATCGAAGTCAAAGGATGGCAGTGGAGATGATGATGATGATGTTGGTCGTGGTGGACCTAGTGATGGTGGGGAAACAAACTCAGGTGGGTCAGGAGGGGGTGGTCGTAGACCACAAGATACCATATTTGAGGAAGGGCTACATGCAGGACGTGAATATATCGAGCGACAGAGGAACACACATGGACAGTTTGTTCCAAATCCGAGTCCAGGACCTATGGATTACGAGTACGGTCGTGGACATTGTCCAACCGACAGCTACATGGACGATTTGATATCATCTGTAGGTTCCTTGAGTTGCATGGACATTGACAACCCATATCGTAGAGGAACGCCAAGTCCTTTAGGCGGATATGGATCGTCGCACGATGAGAGATCATTTGGCGTCTTCCTGGAATACTTTCACGCTCCTCCTCCAAGACCTCCTCCTCCTCCTCAAGCATATGCACCTCCATCATATTCATATGGTTACAGTGGGTATGGGGGATACAGTAGCTACATCGGTGAGAACTACCAAGGTAGCCAACCTGAGCAGAGCCAGGGCAGCTTCTTTGGGGGTGACAGTTACGGTTTCTTCCCTGAGTACATGCCAGTTCCTCCTCCTCCTCCGCAGAGATCTTCTCCTACTCCGTCATCATCGTCCCGAGGATCTCAGGCCAGTAGTTCGTAGCCTCATCGTGCCACTCGTGATACCGGATCTAGTGCTGCTTATCCTCATCTCGGGATACTCATAGGCATCGATGACCACCAATACAAGAAGTATGTGATGGATTACAAGGCCATGTACTCGTACATGACATGGGACAACTACTGTGAGTTCATTGAATCTGCGATGCGTTATGAGAGACAACAAGTAAGGGGGGGGCATTCAGATCCACCGCGGAACTCTTGGTTCTGAACCAATCATATCACCAGGTAATATATTTTAATCTTTTATTGCATTGATCATTAATGTGCATATTCTTATTACTCTACACTAAATATATGTGTTTTCACTTGTTGTAACTTGTAAGACTATTACTTTGTTATTAAGCATTAACTATTAACAACGATATGTTCGATATGGTGTGTAACATATCGTCATAGTCATAGATGATAAGATGGTTGATATGTATGCTATACGCCTATAGCATACATATCATTATTTGAAATAGTTAGCTTAAGTCCATTTGCAATATCTAACATATTCTACAATATGATTGATATGACCGATATGGCTGATATGAACGATATGTCTATATAAGGGGTATAAATGAGCAATATGTGTGAAATAATTGTGTATTTGTATGTTATTTATTGTTCTAATAACTTAGAATATCAAAATTTACAAAAAAGTTGGAAAAAATGGGGTTTTTAGCCTTTTCCGACTTTTCCATTCAAATTGTCAAAATTTCCCGAAATTTCGATGAAATTTTGGTATTTGAGTTGATCGAAAAGAAATCAAAATCGAGATTTCGAACCTTGCCTGCAAGTGAGGATGGACCAAGCCACACAACCCGAGCCTCAGACTGATCACGTGCAGTGTACATGATTTTGGAGAAATTACAAAGAACCCAAATATTCATCAGAAATTATAGATAAGCCCCAGTACTTCTAGAAAAATTGCAAAATCACCATAGAAGGTTTCTGTATTTGCATTTTATTCTATTTTGTAATAAAATAAATAATGTTCTTGCATTTATACCCGTGTAGTGTTTTGTCATTAACTTGTGAATCATAGATCTGATTTTAAAAAATTCGATGTCGTTGGAAAGCTTATTTCATGCTATTCATTTTAATGCATTTAAATCATACGTTTGGTCGGTATTTCACGTATTGAATTTTAGAGTACTGATTGTTGTTTATTCAACCTTATTAATCATTTAAAAAATGAAATCGTACTTAGGTTGACTTTGATTTGCTTGACACTGAATTATCATCAATTAATTTAATTTAAATCACAAGTATTTCTTTTATTTAATCAAGATAATATTTTTATGTTATTTATATGTGAGTACACTGCATTATTGTCCTTCATATTAAATAAAGACGTAAAAAATGAATTGAAAAGTTGTATTCTTTTTGTGTGTATTTGCACTGTTCTTAAACTAAAACCTATAAATCATTGAATTAATTAATGAGCATCTAAATATGATTGAATAATTGCTTGAATACATGTGTTCGACCCCTGACTTACCCATGTATAACTTAAAGTTGAGGCCTCTTCATGGAGATTTTCTCCCGGTTCTGTCGATTGTCATTTGGACCATGCTACCACGAGTGCATATTAATATTACCTTTTGACTATTCATCAAATGGCATTTTGTCGGGGATGGACACATTATTTGATTATATTTAGTGTTGATTTTTGTTCTTGTGATTTTTAGAACTTCTTAGTTGCGTTATGTATTGTTTTGTTGTATTATTTTTGCATGTATTATATATGTTGTTTCTAGTTATTTGATTTTCTAAAATTATTCTGAGGATATATTTAACATTTTAATTATTTTATGGTAGGGATCACGGAGCTGATGACACCTAGAGGATCGCGAGGGCGGGGATCCTAGAGCTTCAGTTGAAGAGACCGCAAAGCAATTTTCCTCAGAAGATTTTAGCTAAATTAAATAACATTGTTGTGTACTTTATTGCGAAGTATTTATTTGTGCATTTTGTTAGTTAATTAATTTGTAATAAACTGCCCAATTTACAACACTTATCAATCGAGTTGTCACGTATGTAAAAATGACCTCTTTATTGTTATTCTTTGTGTGGTTTTGTCGAGAGTGATTCTCGACTTGAGTGGCAATTTAATTCAAGGCACTACACTCCAATAAAAATATCTTAGGTCCTTGTTGATTGATCTATTTTGTAACTTAGGACACACATCACTTGATCTTATAAGATTCACAATTGCAAAACATCTTAGGAGATTCATTAATACGCACATAAAATTGCGTTCTATCTAGCCAAATTTAATTAAATTCTTCATGACTAATAGAACTCCTGTTTAGGCGTGGATCTTTTTCGACTTGCATCATATAGTGTAATTTTTACAAATTCAATCTTGCATCCACGTAGAGGGTACTGGGAATCGTTGTAAGTATTCCTAAATGACTTCATTCATCATCGTATTTCGATTGCATTTTGTTTTCCATTTTCTACCTCTATTTTTGCCAACTTATAAATAAAGGGAAAATGGATTATACGTTAGGCAAATTTTTACAGTCACCTAAATTCAAGTGATAACCAACAGCTAAAATTGGGACTAAATTGATGCAAGTTGACCTAAATAATTTGAAATAAAATCATCCTTGTATTACCGGCAGAAAAAACCATCATTGTATATACGTACTTAAACCCCAGACAGAGTGGGTGAGGACAGATCCCTAAGGTTAGAGCCCAAAATCGTGTACTTATACCTTAAGCCTTCAGGACCAACTCTTATGGATTTTGGGAGCTGCAAGTGGTTGCCTCAGACCTTAGAAATATATTTTGGTTGTCTATGCCTATAAGTTCCTTGTGGGATGTGATATTGAACCTGGCATTCCAAGAAGATCACTCCATTGATTGAGGGCTTATAGGACTTCAACTAGGTGTAGTAGGAGACTCCCTGTGTGCTTGTACAAGTTTGTTTGAATCACCAATCTAAAATTACGAAGATAAAAATAAACCAAACTCTTACAGCTTTTCTCGTGTTGAATTGGTGAATCAATTCAAAGGGTTCGTTTGCATTATATTATGTGAGTGATTCTGGACATTTACGTGCATCGTAGTTACTAGGTTCCTTTCTCGAGTCAAGTATGCTCATAGTTCGTAACCTCCTTGATATAGAAGATGGATAATTGGCCGGAGTTTTGTTCGTAATTCACGAACTTGTCATTGAATTATCCAGTTATCATGTTTTCCAAGGTCCCCCTCCCCCTAGACCTTCTTGAATATGAAATAACCTTTGTTTTGATTCGGTGTACAATGATTCATTCTTAGGGAATGGTTACATCCCAACCAATCCTTTTCTTTCTTCTCTTCTCACCGAGGAAGATCATTGCCTTGGTGAGGTTGACTCGATTTCAATGTCTTCGTCAATATCTCATTCCAATCCTCTTTTTGATGAAGCTTTAGAAGATTCATTCACGATTCCTCCTAAGAAGCAAAATAGAGAGGATGAAGAGCTAGAAGACCCAATACAGATGGTATTATCTAGGCTAGCAACCTATGAGGAGAATGCAACATTGATGAGAGCGCATATTGACCAGTTGAATTTGGGAATAGATGCACCCATGGACGTGACATATAACCATGGGCAATACCAAATGACCAATTGGTTGAGTCCAGTTGAGCCAGAAGCTAAATATGAGTTGAAGACATAGTTTTTTAGTTTGTTGCCTCATTTCCATGAGAATGCCTATGAGGAACCTTACGCATTCCTTAGGGACTTTGAGTTGGTATGCTTTAACCTTAGGCATCCAGGTTAACCAAGACTACATTATGCTCAAAGCCCTTTTTTCGCCTTGAAGGATAAGGAAGATTACTAGATTAAGAACCCGAGGGTGGTTGTAACTACCTATGTTCAGTTCAAAGATATCTTCTTGAAGAAGTTCTACCCTTTGAGTATAACTAACTTGATGCGCTTATGCATCACAAGTTCTCCCACCTTCCCAATGATGCATTCTGTGATACATGGGAGATATTTAGAAATCTCTTATAGAAGTGTCCTTGCCATGATTTAGATCTATCCATCCTGGTTCAGTTAGTGTTTTGTGGTCTTAACCATGAGGTGCAAGGTTTGGTTAGTGCTGCTTGTGGAGGCAGCTACACTTCACGTGGTGCAGACACCTTCTGGAAGGTGTTCGAGAGGATGGCCGAGACAAGCCAAACACAGATCACTAGCAGAGATCAGTTAGAGACCTCCATACCACTCTTTCATAGAGAGGGAGCAAGGGCTACAATTGATCCTTCTGACATGGGCATCATAACAAATGAATTGCCAATCGTAGAGAGGACCGACAAGAGGATGGATGAGTTGGACGTCAACTTATCCAAGCTATCGAAGCATATGGTGAAGCTTTCTGAGAAGGTATCTGATGAAGCGACCTAGCTAACTCGGTCTAAGTTGATTAATTAATGTGTCTTTGTCACCCAAATCAACCAAGTCGGAAATCGAGAAAATTATTTAACCACTAAGGAAATCGAACAAATCAAGCAAGTGATATAGCTATTGTTATTAACCTGATATAACGACCAGGGTCGAACACAAGGAGCACTGCAATAAACTACGTAGGTGACAAAGAATTGAAGGATTTTTATTTTCTTTTTAATGGTTTTTAATTTTGCAGTTTTTTAGTTTTTGAAAACAAGGAAAATTGAAACAAAGAGAAAGGTAAACAAACGTCTCTTTTTATATTTTTCAAATAGCCTAAAACTACTAAGAAAAATCAAGTAAAAATATTTTTCTTTTTATAGGTTTTATACTATTTTTTGTGGATTTTTGGAGAATTTTTGGATGTTTTTGGAATCAAAACATGCAAAAAGTGCATAGTCACGGGTATTTATTAGTTTAAAAATAGAAGAAAGGCTCAAAACTCCAAGACGCCAATTTTATTTAAAACTAGAAGAAAATATCTACAGTCAGGAATTGAAATCACAAGTTTGGGAATTTGTAATGGATTTTATGTGATTTTTTATAAGATTTTAGATGTTTTGCAACTTTTTAGGGTTTTACAAAATATTTTCAAGCCAAATTTATACAGTGCTAATATAGGAGAAAATATAACTACATTTATTTTTTTGGAATTTTTAAAATGTTTTTCGAATTTTTACGATTTTTCTAAGGTAAATAGGGAGTTTTTAGTGGGTTTTTGAATTTTTAATAATAACAAATAAAAGAAAATGGCAAAATAAAATTATCACGCCACCAACATGAGAGTAGGAGCTACATGGTATTTTTGTAGACTTTTTTAGGGCCACTTTAATATTTATTGCAATAAATAAAAGAGCAAGAAGTTAAAACATTGAAGCAAAAATCTAGTTGCAATTATTTTAAGTTTTGGGGCCCAATAATAACAAGTAATAAAACTGCAAGGGGCCTAATGAAATAATCTAGACCAAAAGGCGTGTTGCACGTAACAAATACTTATAGGAGCATAAGTGCAATTCTCATAAAAGTTATTTGATTAAAGTAACACGTGAGAACAGAGGTAAAGTTCTGCAAATTTTCCACAAAACACGTGAAGACGGACATGACTCACATTCGGCTGGACTGAAATGCAAATAAAGAAACTACATGGTCCTAAAATCAAATGTTACATTTATTGAACTAAAATGAAATAACGTAAAAGGTAAGGGTATAAGAGAAATATACCCATCGCATACATGTGGCAGGATCGTGGAGGTGCCTCTGACGTATGGCTCTGATCTGTCTCTACAAAAGAGCTGACAGCTCAGAAGAATGTCAGCGACGTGTGGCCCGTCTGATAGGCCACGTCCCCTCACATGGGCGACCACGTGAGGGACATTTTGCAGTCAGGTCTTCAAACGTTTGGGTATAGTTGTTTAGTCCAGGAATTATTCTATGGCATTATAATTTTCTTTGATATTTTGCAAATCAGCCCCATGATTTTTGATAATTGCGATGTGGTCCCTACTAGGTGCGCGCGTGTTTCGGCACGTGATTTTGGAAGTTTTGTAGAGATAACCTCGTGCCTTTGTGTAATTATTGAAGAACAATCATTAAGGAGGCATACAATGCGATCGGTTATGAATTTGCTAATTAATTTATGTTTTAATTTTCAGAATTATTATATTTTTAATATTTCTAACACATGATACACACAAAATAAAAAATACTTAGTGTTTGAAATTGAAAGAATACTCTTAATATTCGGATTTTCAGAAGAAAAAAAACACCTTAGATCTATACATTAGGGTCTTAGATCTAGCAATTAGGGGACCATTTTCAGGAAAGACTACCTAAGTGACACAAAATATGTACAAAAACCAAAAGATTTAATACATGATTTTCGTATTTACTCAATTTTTAAATTTCATTTACCAAAAAAAATTCCAAAAAATGATTTCTACTTCCATAACTTAAGATCCGAATTTATAATTGAAGAACTCATCATCGTTCAACATTAAATCTCAAAAGCCCTAATTTCCTCTTCCATAGATCTAACAAAATATTCTAAATCTATGTTTTAGTTCATATTATACACGAGATCCGAGATAATATGTTCATATCTATCACTATTGTGCAATTAAAACACAAAACCCCTAATTTTCGTCTCCAAATTTAAAGCTATATATTCGAAATCTCTAAAAAAAACACCATACCAAGCTATATCAACATCCTAAGAGTGAAACCCCTGAAAAAATTAAGAATTTGATGAAGATTTGGCCAAATTTAGCTTACCTTGAAGCAAGAAGGCCTTGGAGGAAGTTGGAGAACTCTCTGCTGGAACTCGGTCGAAATTTGAGAGTTTCGACCGAAATTTCGGTCGATATCGGCATCTCTATGGATTTTTTAATGAAAGATTCCCTCTGTCGGGCGATATATCAAAATGCTTCGAAATCTCACCGATATCTCGCGAGATTTCGGTCGAAACCCAGGATATCGATATACATATCAGTTTCGATACCCCAGACCCGTCGAAATCGTTCGACAAAATTTCATCGAAATTTAGTTCCCTGCTTGCAGGTGGCTTGGTGTAGGCTCAGATTCTCCAAGCTGTAGGGTTGAAACATTGCCTTGGGTGGAGGCTCGGATATAATATTGGTCGTTAGATCTGATCTGAGAAACTAGATTGGACGACAACTACTTCAAGTGTTCTTCCCTCTCCTCCTTCTACGACGGTGATGTAGCGGAGCTCCGACGAAGTCTAATCCTTCCTCTGTGCATCTCCGCTTGATCTGAAGGTTGCTAGATCTCAATGACGACTTAGAGAAGATGATGGGTCTTGATGAAGGTCGGATAAGTACTGGAATGCTCCATCGACAAAGAGACTCCAGTGGATGAATTTGAGATCGGACCTCAGGCAAAATTCCGGCCATTCAAGTTATTTTGTCACCTACAGTTGTTAGATCAACGAAGCCCACAAATATGTGAATCTTATGAGATGATTCTGAGGTGAAATGGAGTGCTGATATCATATGGAAGATGAAGCCCTTGTGGTCCTTCTTCTTTACAAGAAGAAGGGGATCGGGTGATCACAAAGGCGGAGACCTAGATAGATCACATAGGGTATTACGCGTGGATCATGTATGATAAATGGTGCACTCCCAAGGCTCAGATGTGTGACGTGTATAGAAGAACACTGGTTGTAAATCCAAGAAACACAAAGAAAATGAAGATCAGAACTATCACCTAGGATGAGATGAGGATGAAGAAGGTGATTTCTTATGAATATTGAGCCAATGTTAAGCTCAGAAGATCCGCCAATCTTCGCTTATTGATTCTGGCTATGAATCGAAGCTCGAGCAGTCGGTTGACAACATGCAACCTGGTGTCAGCACCAAGGATCTCATCAGTGAAGAAGACACCTTGATCTATCTTGGAAAGTACCCACTCTCCGTCACATGTGAAGCTCAAGGATAGGGGCTCTCTCCTAAGCGACGGATGCAACTATTAGTGGGTGGAGGAAGAGTTTTGAGGTGGAGAAGTTAGGCGGTTCAGGTGGTGTCAATGGTGGTTTCAACCGTCGATTAGAAGGATCACAAGATGAAGGATATGTGCTTGGAAGTTGCGCAAGGGTAGTTGAAGATCGAGGAAGAGGTAGACGTCAAGAGTTGGGAAGATGGTTGCTGGATGTTAACGGTAATAATTGGTGAAGTGGAACGAGCACGAAGGGTCATGACGCTTCAGACATGCAGCTGGAGGTTGACGACGCACCCCAACCGTTGGATCTGTAGATCTAACAGCCTGGGATGAGGCACGTTGAAGAGAAGAGGCGGGGACGCGTGGTACGTCCAGATGGCGCCTCGTGGCCCAATAAAGATTTCAAATAATTACAAAAATACTATAAAACAGACAAGAAATAAAAGGAAAACGAATAAGAAAAAATGTTCAACATGAAAGTTGTAGATCTTGATGAGAGCTACAACTTTCATGTAGAATTCAAAGAGAAGATAAGTAATCTATATACATAAAATATTTTTGCAAGTAATTTAATAAATGAAAGTACTTTATTTTTATTTTATTTTCGTATTTTTTGGATTTTTATTTTATTAATTAGGTTAAAATAAATAAATACAATATTATTCTAATTTTTATTGATTTTTCACATAAAATAATTGTGCAATAATATGTGTAATAATGTACAACAATAATATGTATTTATCTTAACACCAAATAAATTAATTAATATGAATTATTAATTATTTTTTATTGGTTTTCTTAAGTTAGAGAGATAAGAATAGAGAATAATGTAGATGAATCTGGGATTCATCATAACCCACTCATAACGGCTCTTCTGCCTTTTTCAACAACTCGTAGAAGTTTGTTGTCTCACCATGTGGTTCCTCTTTGTCTGGACAATCTAGACCTGCAACGTCCATAAACATATCTACGAATGGATTGATTGTGTCTTCATCATTTGACTCATTGATCGTGTCATCGAAGACCTCATCGTGCCTCCACAAATTTGATATCCTTTCATGAAATCATATTTATAAAGATGCAACTGAATTTCATCCTTAGTTCTCTTCTTGAATAAATGACATGTTTGACACAGACATGGGATAGTACCATTGGAATCCACCACACGAGAACCTTGGGTGTACGCAAAATCCACGTTGAGCACCTTCTTGAAATGTCTCTCTAACACATCCATCTATCACACGTTTGTACATCCATTCTCTATTAGACATCGATTTCACATGGATGTAAAAATTCACAAGGTCAAATGAGAGGAGAAGATTTATTGTTGGCTTAAGTTCAGAGACCAAACCTAGAAAACCTAAACAAAATCCGTCATTGGACTAAAACCTATTTTACTAATTTTAGAAGATGATAAAAGAAGTGTCCTCATTAATTTATCAGTTGAGCCCATCCACAAGAATTCAAACTTACTATAAGATGATCATTATTACACGATAGCTTATTTCTGAGGAAAATTTGACAGCATAGTCGCGCACTCTCCTATATACCTCAAAACCCAATCACAATCAACTCTCAAAACCTTCAATGTAGTGAAAATTTCAATAGTAGATTATGATTGGTTTGGTATACTCGAAGAGGAATGAGCTATGCAGCCGAATTTCCATCAGAAATAAACTACAACATGTGACAATGATCACCTTATAATAAGTTTGAATCCTTACATATTCCCTTAGTTCGTGACCTTTGAACTAAGGAAAGCTAATATAAATTTAATATTTTAATATCACTTTATGTCATACATTTGCACATGCTACAAATAAGACTATAAAATGATCTTAATTTAAATATTCAGTCATTTATGTTGCCCGAGCATTTACGTATATTTGATTGGCTAACGTGGGGATATAGACAAATGTGATCTTAAATTAGTGCCTAGTTAAGTGTTTAAATGATAGTTATGGGAAGTATATCTTCAGAAAAATTCTTACATATGCACACATCAAAATCCTTGACCATTGGATCGAGATATCTCATCCCGTAGTGAGTCTAATAGTACTGTGCAAAATTTTAAAAAATAACACAATTAGAGGTGATGAAATCCTTGCACACACCTCCTGGTGTGCAGCGCCACACACCACCTAGTGTGGAGGGACACACTGTGTGTGAATTATTTTATGCGATTTGATAATAAGTTAATGTTTTAGCCTTATTATCTACCTAACTAAAAGTTAATGTGATACACTTGGCTACATTAGCTAGAATTTAATTTGTTGATAAAATTATCGCAACATAACTACTGGAGTTTGTTAAAAAAACACACATGATCATGTCATTCTTTTGATCACATGTTCACCTAGAATTAAATTCATATCCATACACATATGTTTTCTAGTCTCCATTTTATCCTTCTTTTAATCTTCACATATTTACATATATTTTTTCTCATCTCTTTCTTTTTCTCCTTTTTCATAATAATCTTGTCTATTGGGCCCATGTTGAGCTCGTAAGGACTAGGGTACGCCATGTCCGGTCTCTGAGGTCCTACAGTATCCGACAAATCGGACCCGGTCAACATTGTATCAACTGCTCTACGGCTCTCGATACCTCCTTCTTGCATAATTAAACAATTGGTGTTTCTTTATAGAAAAATATTTTAAAAATTTTAATATCTTAATATATTTTAATATTTATCCTATTAAAAATTTAATTAAACATTATATATGGGGAATTAATGACATTTCAAAATTTAAATGTAAAATTAAACTAACGCAACTTAATATTATTATGTCATATTTTAATATATTATATATTTACATAAATAAAAGCAACGATCAAATTCAATATTTTTTTACGATTTATTAAATTATATTTAATGTATTTTACACTTCGAGTCAAAAGGAATCTTCTTCATTTAAAATTTATTGTTATGTATTATTATTACCATTATACGTTACAAACATATTTATAAAATTTTGTTATAAAATTATTTCTAAATTATAATATATCTATAAAAAAACTAATGAATTATATTTCTATAATAGTCTCTATATTAGTTTCATTTTAAGTTATATTTAAAAGTATCCGTAGCTAATTTCAAAAATAGTAATATTGTGTAATTTTATAATAGAAGTACATTAATTATTGAATAATAAATTAAATATATTTCCCTTTTTTATAAATTACATAAGAAATTTATTATGTTTAAATTAAATAATGAACTCCCCCATCCAACCACCCCATCAATGCATATACACACCCCTCTCCCCATATATATCTCTTCATCCTACCTTCACATACTCTATCCCTCTCTCCTCTTCTTTCTCAACAACTACTCTCTATATGAGGATGTTTGCATAAGACATAAATATACTCATATTAAAGAGTTTTCACCTAAACTATTGGTTGAATATTTAAGTATAATAGTGTTGTGCTTTTTGGTTCAATAACAGTACATTATAACCCAATTAAACCCATATGGTTTATTTGCATGTAAATTTATGAGCACTTGCTACGTTTTCTATGAGCTCTTTTCGCTGAGATTTTCATCAGGATAGGAATTATACAGACTTATTTATAATATTATCACGTTAATAGAATGCATGAGATGGACTTGTTGAAGAGATGTCTGCTCTTCAGGAGGGGAGTTTCGAATTAAGATATAGGGAGTTTCTAATCTTTCTTCAATTTGGGGTCTGCTTATATGTGAGTAGCTAGCAATGTTGTCTGTATATAGGAATAATTAGCTTTAATAATAGCTTGTCATAGTTGTTTATGGATGTATGGTTCATACCAAATATATATTGCAGTGAAATTCTATTGCATTCAACGAACACTTATCGTTCTGCTTGTTGATTAATGTTGTTACCATTTGGTAGTGGTTTGCTTCCCGCTATTTAGCATTTTTTGCAATAGATTTAAAGATATCAAAGTCTTCAACCACTGATGAAACTGTAGCGGAGGCTGATATCTCATACTTCATACTACAACATACGACTTAATGTCACAGCAAGAACGGGTGGAGAGGACGTATTCCATCACGACAGACAAACACAAAAAAGTTCGCAGGAGGGTACCATCTGCCCGGGCATTGCTTACAGGAAAAGAAGCTTCCGTGATCGTCACTGCCGTCAGCAAGAGCATCCAGATTGTACTTATGTCATGATGATTGATAAACACGGAGATGTTCCGATTGACTTCTTCCCGGTTCCGGAGAGTGTATGATGGAGAAGGACCTTCCATGATAGTCTGGTGACAGGAAGAATAGCCGAAGTGAAGATACGCCATGATGATAGATACCTAAGGGGGTGTTTGGATAGTGGGTTTAGGTGGGTTAAACTGGTTGCAGGTAACCCATTTTTGGGTTTTGGTGTTTGGATAGAGGGTTAAATTGAGGGTGTGTTAGAAGTGGATTTATTATGATATGATTGTATTGGAGTTTGAAAAAGTGAGCAGTTATTGTGATGTGATTGTATTGAAGTTTGAAAAAGTGAGTAGAAGTGGAGTAGTTTATATTTTTTATATGAGATGATGGTATAATATATTATTTTTTGATAGGATTGATGATGTAAATTTTATTTATTTAATTTTTTAAAAAAGGAATAAAGTGGGGCCCACGTGGAGGGAGAAAATATGGGTGTGGAGAGTTAACCCACCCCGGGGGTGGGTTAACCTTGTTGTCGAACGGGGCCTAAGGGTGTGTTCGGATATAAGGTTAACCCACCCCCGGGGTGGTTTAACTCTCCAAACCCATATTTTCTCCCTCCACGTGGGCCCCACTTTATTCTTTTTTTAGAAAATTAAATAAATAAAATTTACATCATCAATCCTATCAAAAAATAATATATTATACCATCATCTCATATAAAAAATATAAACTACTCCACTTCTACTCACTTTTCAAACTTCAATACAATCACATCACAATAACTACTCACTTTTTCAAACTCCAATACAATCATATCATAATAAACCCACTTTTAACCCACCCACAGTTTAACCCTCTATCCAAACACCAAAACCAAAAATGAGTTACCTAAAACCAGTTTAACCCACCTAAACCCACTATCCAAACACCCCCTTAAGGCAAAGTTACGCAAGAAGGTACCTTCTTCATAGAGATTGTTCGATGGTGAAACCCCTTTCATGGTTCTCGATGCAGGTGAGCAGTAGATACGAAGGAAGAGAGGAACCACGAGAGGAGATGAAGATTACCACCACCGGGGACGAGCCGACGTTCATAGCATATCCCATGCAAAGTGGGAAGAAGGATTAGGAGGGTGGCTGCATGGTGCAGGTTGCCCTACATCCATCACGTGAGTACCAAAATTTCTTGTTGCACGAGAAACATGGGTTATACGGGGACACGAGTGAAGGGTAAGATTTGGAATTTGAGGGATAAATATTACTCTGAAGCGCACTACGTTATGGATGGATATGCAAATTTCTTCAGGGACCAAACCATTACAACTAAATATACCTAAAAGATCCATTCGATCGTCAATTTAAATGATTTGGGAAAAGGAAATTCACGGGATGGGTAAATAAGTGAGGTTTTTAGATGAATAAACGAGTTTTTTAGGGCAACGATGACCGCAAAGAGCCCGTGCTCGTACACGCTCCACGCGCCTGAAGGCTTGAACCCAACAATCCCGTCGCGCCTCGCATGCGCGCTGCACCCCAATCCCCGCCCCCTACCCTCACATCTCCCCTCCCCCACGGGGCTCCCGCTGTAATTACGTTGTCATCCAGTGGTATTACGCTCTTTTCCCTCGTCCCGCCGCCGTCTCTCCCCTCTTCAACTCATCGTCGTCACCCTACAGTGAAGGGAAGAAAAGGCGGGGGCAGAGCAGAAATACGCGCGGCAACACCGAAAATACTCCTCGATAGGCACGGATTTACGAAGGGAGCCACCGGTTGCAACCCCATTCTCCTCTCCTTCCGCCACACTCTCGGATTTCGAGGTTTTATCCGAAATTCGCGCTGCGATTTGGGAGGGAAGCTGTTGCGATCTCTGCGCATGTGATGATCGGATTGGGGGAGGGTGAGGTCCGGAATCGCCGACGGATCTCGATCCCCCTCCTCCTCTTCTAACGGGATCTGTGGGATTCCCGTTGGATCGAACGCGGGATGGCGGATTTAATCCCGGCGGCTGTTGTGAGGAACCTGTCGGATAAGCTCTACGAGAAGCGAAAAAATGCCGCTCTTGAGGTGATGCATTTTCCCGGCTTTTTTTCTCCGATTTATTTAAATTTTCGTCTATTTCCCCACTGTAAATGGCGAATTTTTGATTTTGTTCGGGAAAATAGGTGGAAGGGATTGTGAAACACTTGTGTGCGGCGGGCGACCATGAGAAGATAGGGGCAGTTATCAATTTGCTCTCGACGGAGTTCACGTACTCGCCTCAGGCCAACCACCGGAAGGTGCGCAGTGCTTGAAGTAGTTTGGATTTGGCAGCGAGGGTGGAGGTCTTACAGTCGGTTTTTCTTTTTGAAGGGTGGGCTGATTGGACTTGCGGCTGCGACAGTAGGATTGGCTTCAGAAGCTGGTCGGTACCTCGATGTAAGCCATTCTTTAGAGGAAAAACACAATTTAATTGTTTCTTTGGGCTAGCAGTCTTGTTCTCTCTTGTCATGTTCTCATTGGAGAGTTGAAACATTTTGTGATTTCAGTAAATTTATAACATGAGTTGACGGGTTGTTCATCCAGTTAACCCCTGGCATTTTCGTGTAAGTCACTCTCACCTTTGAAGTATGATGGTGTGCATTTCATGAGAGGTCTCAGGATGCTGTTCTGTCCAAGACTCCTAAATACGATGACAAGGCTGGACCTTCATCTTGTATGAAACACCGAAGTACTAAGTAAAATAGTGCATTAATTGTCAATTTTAACATAACTTTTAGAAGGATGGGGAGCAAATAAGCGAGGACCTCTTAGGGCAGGTGCTTTTCTAAGCTAACACACTCGACAATATTGCAGGTGCATTTTGTCGTTTCCATGGGGGATCCAAGAGGGATAGGCGTTGCACATGGAAAATTATTGTATATGAGGGTCAATCCATATATGTATCCATTTTAAAATGGATACAAATGTCAAAAACTGTATGAAATGGTAGTGTATCGGAAATAGATATATATTTTATCACTTTGCATCCCTACTCAGTTATATGTTACCAAATACAGCATAAATAATTCCATCTATAACTGTGTTATAAATAAAAAATTGAACCAAGACTTTTCCCATCTTAAATGAAGTTCACTACATGGGTTAGTTGCCTCCAAATGGTTTGATCTGGGTCAAACTGGATATAGAGTGATATAAATCATATAAGTCTATAGCATCTCTTCGTCACTGTTTTGGTCTTCTTTGGTCCTTCTTACGAGGTTCTTGGGACTTTCATCCACCTTTGAGATGGAGCCTAATTGTAACCCAGATGTGACTTAATTTATTGAAAACATGTGGATATCGCAGTGAATTGATGACTAGTAAAGCAGAATCCTCTTGCATCTTTTATAGGAATGAGCATTGGTTGAGCACATTTGGTTCCAAGGTGTCTCGATCTAAGGCCCCTTTAATTTGATGGGTTGTGGGCTGGATTGTAGCTTTAGGATGGGAACACTAAGAAGGAATACGGACAATTGAAAATGCTCAGAGTAGTCCCTTAACAATGTGGATGAATGGACATTATGAGGATTAAAGGTAAGCGAAAGAATAAAATCGTTGATTCGCATTTAAGAGGGTGGATTGTGCATGACATGTGTAGAAGAAAAATGAGAGGAGTGCTAGTCATTATACGTTGTGGAAAGTGATGTTACAATGAAGACGTGGAGAAAGATAGACCCATGGTTTGTTATAAGAGAGGTTGTGTGTTATAGTTATAAAGATAACGAAGATTACTTGATCATCTGTATTTGAGAGAGCGATGAGCGGAGGGAGAGAGGGAGTGGGAGGAAGCGACGGAGCATGGGCGAGCGTCGAGAAGGGGAATAAGGCGATTGAGTACGATGATCAGAGGGCCACCACCGCTTCGGAGGACGAAGAGGAGGTTTGAGAAGATGCGGTGATGGAGGAATTGGCGAGAGAGGGCCTATGGAGCCTGCCCAAGGTCAAGAACCGACCGTCGAGGGCTCTCAGGGAGACGAAACTGTGGTGCTTTTGCTGTGGTGCCATCAACCATTTGTCAAAGACCTACGAGTCAGCTGTAATGCTTTGCTTTCATTGTGGCCTTCCATGGCATCAGAGGAGGGAGTGTGCGGCGAAGGGATCATGGTCGAGGAAATTGACGTCACTGAAGACTGCTGCAGATGCAGTGCAAGAACCACCTTTGAAGCTTATGGGCGATGCAGACTTCTATTTTCTGATGATGCGTTTGACGAGCAAAGCAATCTTGGAGCACCTGCTTGAAGGGTTGGTAGTGGGGGAAGGTAACGTTGAGGCATTGAGGTGGTTGGTTCCACTTGATGGTGGGGGTTCATTGACGTGGTCTCCGACTACCGCCATGGATGGAGGGTGATTGGTAGCCATGGCAGGAAGCTCGGGGTTCGTCGGGCTTGGGCAAGACGAAGCCCAACGTGCGCCTTCGGGAAGCCCTACTGCCGCAAGGAGTTATTTGCATGCAGTTACTCAAGGTGGTTCGATTTTTTCCTCGAAATCCGACGATCTGGGAAACACGAGCTGATCCCGATTGAACTTGTGTTCTGGTTCTAAGGATTCGAATAGGTATCGCCCGGTTTCGGGTCTGGATTCCCTCATTCCTGGCATCATGGTTAACTTTTTGGGTACGGTTCATGACCCATTTAAATCTGGACTTTTGTGCAGTGCTTCAGACCCGATCCGTCGAGCTATGGACCTCAGCCTAGATTCGAAGATGATATTCATGGCCTCAACCTCATTGTGGTTGCAACTACTTGTTTCAAAGGGCCTTACAAGAACTGCAAGATGTAGCTAGGCAATGAGGTGTTTTAGGGGTAGCGACAATGATGAATCGGTGGGCTTCACTTCAGTTGAAAGAAGGCCATCAACACATTTATACAGGGCAAATGCTAAGTCGTGATGCGACCGTAGGACTCTATTACAGTGAACTCCGTATACGTCAACATCGAAGGGTTTGGAGTTGGAAGCGTTGACACACCATTGGACATTCTCTCGAAAGCGCTGGCGCACATGCAAGATGGACTGGGAGTCGAGGGCTCTTGAGCTTGATGTTATAGTAGGAAATCATGAGGGTCTAGAACCAGGAGGTGGAAGGTTAGAGGATGGTTTGGGTGGCATCTTAGGAGGGGAAGGGGTTGAGGCCCATCCAAGCAGGGGGGATCTTGGGGCTGACAACCCGATTAACAGTAAAAGGGCAAACCTCGGGGAGGGTGGTGAGGTGAGGACTGAGGAGGATGAGGCACCAAGGCTGTATGAGAGGGCAAATGCTACAAGAGTATGTGTTCAGGTGGTAGGGGTCTCCCATTCTATTTCTCAATGAAGTTTCTATCCTTTAATGTGCGAGGACTGGGCCAACCGGAGAAGTGGTTAGCGGTTGGATCTATGTTGGCATTTTGGAAGATTGATATAGCTTGTTTACAGGAGAGTAACTGACTAAGATTTGTTCTTGGGATTCAGTGAGATGAGACTCCACTTCCGATCCTCTTCTTGAAGAATTCAGAGTGGTGTTGGCATATGGAAGTTCAGAAGGAGTGCTTACTGCTTGGAACGGGAGCCTCTTCGATCTAGTGGACGGGCAACTTTGGTCCACTCAATTTCAGTGGTACTACAAAGCAAGGCCGATCGATCCTGCTTTGTAGTCACATCAGTTTACAACATTGCAGGGTCCTCTACGAATGCAGTGTTGTGGGATGAATTGAGGGAGATCAGTGCCAAGTTTTCAGAGTTGGCCTGGATTGTAGATGGCAATTTCAATGCCAAGTTATATGCGGAGGACAAGCCGGGTGGGAGAGGTGTGCAGGTCCCAAGATCCTTTCTTTTTAGAGAAGTGGTGAAGGAACTTGCGTTAGAGATTCTAGATGTGACAAATTGCATCTATACCTGGAGGATCTCACCGTCCCGGTCACAGTTTGATCAATTTCTACTATCTGTGGAGGTGTTGGAGATGTTTAACTTGACTACGGTTACTTCCTTTCCTAGATCGAGATCAGATCATATGCCTTTGTGTTTCGACTCTTGCAGCGGAAGAAGGCCATCTTCTTACTTCAGATTCGAACGATGCTGGATGTTGGAGGATGGTTTTTGAGATTTGGTAACCACCTTCTGGTCGGACATGGAGGTGGAGGGTTCGGCTACAGTGATGTTTGCTTTGAAGCTAGAGGCTCGGCGAAATAGGTTGTTGGCATTCAAGAAGGAGTCTCGTACTGAACATGAGCTGAGGAGGAATCAGGTGTAGGATGAATTGGTTAGACTAGACTGATTAGAGGATAGGAAGCGAAATGAGGAGAAGCTTTTAAGCTGTGGTGTGGTCCAGATGATCACGGAGGAAGAAGATACGAGGCACGATTGTAAGCAAAGACAGAGTTCACGACAGAAGTGGCTAAAGGAGGGAGATGCGAATACCAGATTCTTTCATGCGGTGGCGAACAGTAGAAGGAGGAACTAGGTTCACTCCGTGATGGTTGGGGGAGAGGAATTTCATGGAGAGAGGGAGGTTGCAAGGGTGGTCACCGACTACTTCAAGAACATGGGTAGACGCCCTTCGCATTGCGGATCATGGTGGTTGGGTTTGGGGATGAATCATATTGCTGAAACTGATGCGAATTCTTTGACGAGTTCCTTTGGGTTATTGGAGGTTTGTGAGACAGTCTTTGGCATGAACCCGGATGGCTGTCCTAGGCAGACGGTTTCCCGATCTTCTTCTTCATGGAATTTCGGAATTTGGTGGTTGGGGAGGTAATGCAGTAGTGGAGGAATTCACAGAGGCCAACTATGGCTTCGATAGGATCAACTGAGCTCTCATTTTTTTGCTCCCTAAAAAGGATGTCATGGTTAGAATTTAGTATTACATGTCGTTTGCATTGTCCAGTGCAATCTACTTGATCGTGTCTAAACTTTTGTCCAACTGACTGAGAGGTGTGGCAAATAAAATCATCACGCTAGCACAGAGCACATTCTTACCGGGTAGGCAACTCATGGACAGTGTGGTTCTAGCCTCGATAATTGTGGCGGATTGACGACCTGAGAAAAAGCAAGGCAAAGCAGAGAACATATGAAAACCAGGGATGGTTCGGCTAGAACTAAGGGAAGCCTAGAGCCAAGGACGCGTGTTTGACGTGAGAGATGACTGAAGTAGATAGTGAGCCGTGATCTCTCTTCTATATCTTTCTCCACAGTTCGAACTAAGTCGGAAATCAGAGAGGGCAGTACAAGTACATGTGGACAATGTGGTTCTAGCCTCGAAAATTGTAGCGGATTGACACAGGAGGAAGGTGGATTTCTTAACGCTTATGATTTTGGACTGGCGCTTCACTTGGATTTCCTTACGTGAACGCATCTTTCCTGATAAATGGATCTCATGGATGAAGAGGTGCATCACGGCCACATCCTGTGCAGTTCTTGTGAATGGGTCGCCGAGGGGAAGGTTTTTTTAGCCGCAATGTGGTGTTCGTCAGGGATGTCCTTTGGCATCGATCCTTTCCGTTATTACAACATATGCCCTTACTGTGATAGTTGACCATGCAGTTTGGGGGGTTCTGTAGTGGGTATTCAAAGGAGGAGAATTCTATACCCATTCTTTTGTACGTTGATGGCACAATACTTTTCACGAAGGGTGGTGCAGACAGTTGCAAAGGCCTATATGTTGTTCTTGATATCTTTGGGGCAGTATCTAGTTTGAGATTGAGTAGGGATAAGTCAGAGTTTGTACCTTTTGGTCCGGGAGACACAGAGATTGAACTTTGTGCTAGGTGGCTACGATCGCCACACAGGGAGTTACCGTTATGCTACCTTGGTGTGCCTCTGGTGGCATGGTGGATGCGCATCACTGATTGGTTACGAGTGATTGAGAAGTTGGAACATAACTACATAAGTGGGCATGGTGGAAGTCTATTTGCCTATCCAGGGGCTGCAGGTTGGTGCTGCTTCGCTCGATCCTTTCGACAATTCCAATCTTCTTCTTATCCTCTAGACTGGTACCTGTGGGGGTACGAAAGAGGTTGGAGACCATCATGAGATGTTCCTTGTGGTCCTCATCTGGGAGATTAAACGTGCTTCCATTGGTAGATTGGAAGGCGGTTTTGTGCTCGAAGAAGGATGGGGTCTCGGGGTTCGTAGCTTGGAAGAGATGAATAAGGTCCTGCTGAGCATGTGGGTAACTCGTATTTGGGGAGATTGTCACGGTCTGATATGTCCTTTGATTCAGAGGATCTACATGGTGCGACTCTCCTTCCCTGGCAACGAGGAGTTGGGTTATGCATCTTCTTACTTCTGGTGAGGCATTTGCTACGTGGCGCATGAGATCCATTCCTTCTTAAGACCCGTTGTTGGTGATGGATCTGGGTTCTATTTCCCGATGAATGACTGGACTGAATGTAGTGCATTGGATGTGAGGTTTCCACGTCTCAAGGCGTTGGCGGAACAACCAGGTTGCTCGGTGGCAGATACTTGGGATGGCTACTTTTTCTTTCCAAGGTCCAGATTTGAACTTTCAAATCAATGATTGGAGGACCTTGGGTGATGCTAGAGGAGCTTGAGGACGTGTCCGGTTCATCAGACGGCCAGGATTGCTGGATCTGGAGGGATGGTTCTTTTTCGGTGGGGAAGGCATGTAGGGCTCTGAAGGGCCCTGTTGTTTTTGACCCGAGCATATGCACAACATATTGCATGCGGATATGGAAGTGGAAGGTTCCAGCTCACATGAAGATATTTTTATGTATCTTTAGGAGGGAGAGATTGCTGACTAAGGAGAGATTCACGTGCCTTACTCAGATGGAGGATTATGTTTGCCCCAGATGCTCAGTTATCATCGAGAACACTGATCACCTTTTCTTGAATTTCTTCACTCGTGCAAGTTCTGCAGAAGTGTGGAGATGTCTTGGGAATCACGAGGTGCGTTTTGACAGTGTTGCCAACTTTTAGAGCTCCATTGGGGTGGATTGGAATGGCTCCGAGATGGAAAGGTCAAGATGTGTGGCAACGGTTCGGGCTTTTTGGCTAGCTAGGAACTGGGTTGTATTCCTTCAGGATCACTTCTATGTTGAAAATGTGCTTGCACATGCTAATGCGATGGTTGAAAGTTGGATCTTGTAGCTCGTAAAATGCCTCCCTTGTATTTTCTCACACTCACATTAGCTCTGTAATAGCTTTTGGTGATAAATGGTGAAGTTTTTGGGCACCCACCTATACAGTGAGGCCCTTTTTTCTTTCAAAAAAAGATTACTTGAAATATTTAAGGATTGAATTATTATATGCATTGTTGTAAAAATCCCCCGACTGGACCGACTAGTAGGTCCGACTAGTCTAGTCGGTGGGGTGACCGACCGAGTACTGTCTAATTCCGACTAAGGCCAACTAGTCGATCGATTTTTACTTCGAGATACCATTTGTTTTTTATTTTTTAAAGCAAACTTATTCTGATATGCTTAATGTTTTATTTAAATTCAATTTCTTCTTTTGTTTCATTATGATAATATAAAAATTGTACAAATCTATGTAAATATATAAGAATATACATATAAAAATGATTTATATATTTAAAATAATTAAAAATTCAAAACCGATTAAAGCTCGACTAAATCCGATTAGTCATCCGACTACCGATTAATCCTTAGTCAGTAACCCAACCGACCGAGTACCGACTATCGATTTTTGCAACCTTGATTATATGAGATGGCTTGCAATATGGGGTTACCTTATGAAGCCCTTATTCTGGTCAGGTGGCGGGATAATGTGTTTGGGTTGGGTCGGTCCCAGCCCAACCTGTTTATTTAGTGGCCCAAGCCCAGCTTGCTATGAATGAGGTTTGGGTTCATGTCGGATTCGTGGGTCGGGTTTGTGGTTTGGGTGGGTCCGACCTAGCCCAATACTCATAGGGTTTACTTTTATAGGCCATATGCCTTTATGCCTTGGTGTAGATTTTCAGTGATTTTCAGTGTTTGTGCATTTTGGTTTTTTGCAGGATGCTCATAAGTACGACCATGTATCGTCTCGTCGGGGTCTCCTCTTGCATAATGTAGGTTTGCCATTAACTGGTGGAAAACTTTTAGACAGTTGGACTAAGAACCTTCGTTGGAGAGAGGGAACCTAAACTGACTATTTTGGAGTGCACCATAGGGTGGGTTAATGCTCCTAAAGTGTGTACTCTCAGTTATCTCTTTTTATTGTGTTCACACTTCATGAGTGCATAGGAAGTTGGAGCCTTGGAGGGTCTGATGAGGAGATTATTTTGGTCTATCTTCGACTTGGGAAAGTAGAGGAATTACACATGTGGACCAGGTTACAATCTTCATGCCTGTTGAGGAGAGGGTTGGTGGTATGAGACATAAGATATGAATCTAGCACTGCTTATGAAGTGTGTGGTCATGTTATGGGGCTGTAGCCTCTAGTAAAGACTCATTTTACATACTCCTCAAGACATTTACGAGTTGTTTACCAGGACTGATGTTACGACTGGATTTCTGAGATCACCCTCCTAGTTTCGGAGAGGTATTTCTCAGTGCTTCTGGACTTTAGCACCGTTCTTGAGGTCAGTGCTTGGTTATGGAGTATCCTTAAGATTCTTGATGGATGATTGGATGACACTCTTTGTGACTATTCTTTATGTTTTATGCTGTGGGCTTATCTCTAAGGATACAAACTATACGGTGGCTGCCTGTGAGAACAGTTTTGGGGTGGTGGGGTTATCACCTGATCTCATGCATTCTCTTTTCTACGTTTTTATACAAGAGAGTTCACTGCTATCTAAGATTCACAGAGCAGTTATGCCATACAGGTGGGCCTTCGTTCGCAATTTGGGACAAGTGGACATGGGGGATGTTGGCGTCCCTGATTAGGATGTCGTACGGAGCACTAATTGTGCATCAAATCTGGGGGATGCTACTCTTGCCAGGGACTGTAGCTTGATTTGGTGTTTGAAGGTTCTTGCCAGGGACTGTAGCTTGATTTGGTGTTTGAAGGTTCGCTGAGGGTGAAGATCTTTATGTGGCTATTGCTTATGACGAGCGTTTATGTTATGAAGCTCTAGTAAAGACTTGCTTCAGATACTCCTCAGAGACATTTACGAGTTTTTTACCGGGACGGATGTTACGGCTGGATATCTGATATTACCGTCCATGTTTTGGAGAGGTATTTTCTCAATGCTGCTGGAATTCAGCACCCTTCCTGACGTCGATGCTTTGTTATGGAGTATCCTTAAGATTCTGGATAGATGATTGGATGGAGGATGACACTCTGTGTTACTACTTCTCAATGTTTTATGCTGTGGGCTTATGTCTAAGGATACAAACTCTACGGTGGCTACCTGTTGGAGCAGTTTTGGGGTGGTGGGTTGCTGCCTGTTGGAGCAGTTTTGGGGTGGTGGGTTTTCGCCTAATCTAATGCATTTTCTCTTCTTTGTTTTTATACAAGAGAATTCGTGACTCTCTAAGGTTGACAGAGCATTTATGCCACACAGGCGGCCCTTCGTTTGCAGTTAGGGACAAGTGGAAATGGGGGACGTTGGAGTCCCCGATTAGGACGTCGTATGGAGCACTAATTTTGCATGACACAATGGGCGAAGCTATTCTTACCAGGGACCGTAGCTTGATTTTGTGTTTGAAGGTTCGCTGAGGGTGAAGATCTTTATGAGTCTATTGCTTATAAAGTGAGCGGTCATGTTATGGGCTCTATTAAAAACTTGCTTTACATACTTCTCAGAGACATTTACTATTTTTTACCAGGTCTAATGTTACAACTGGATTTCTGAGATTACCCTCCACGTTTTGGAGGTATTTTCTCAGTCCTGATGGAATTCAGCACCCTTCTTGAGTTTGATGCTTGGTTATGGTGTATCCTTAAGATTCTTGATGGCTTTGGATGGAGGATGACACTCTTTGTGAACACTTCTCGAGGTTTTATGCTGTGGGCTTATGGTTGAGAATACATACTCTATGGTGGCTGCCTGCTGGAGCAGTTTTGGGGGTGGTGGGATTATCGACTGTTCTCATGCATCCTCTCTTCTACGTCTTTATACAAGAGAGTTCATGGCTATCTAAGGTTGACAGAGCATTTATGCCACAGTGGCTCTTCATTCGCAATTAGGGACAAGTGGACATGGGGATGTTCGAGTCCCTGATTAGGATGTCGTACGGAGCGCCGGTTGTGCATCACACATTGGGGGATGCCACTCTTATCAGGGATTGTAGCTTAATTTGGTGTTTGAAGGTTTGCTGCAGGTGAAGATTTTCATGTGGCTATTGCAGAAATATTGGGTGAAGAGGAATAAGCTCACAGCCTAGATTTTCTCTATACCGAGTTACCGACTTTGCCTACCCATTTTGTTTGGGTAGTTGGAGGACATTGATAATATGCTCTTTTCTTACACTACTGTTTATGAGGTTTGGAGGAGGACCGATTTAGCGTGGGTGGATACTTTTTGCACTGAGGTATCTCGGAGGAGGGTCGATGGTGTTGCCTACTGATTTAGGAGGAGAGATCAAAACCTCTTGCTTTTCTACTGACTTCTCACGCTTAATATTATAATTCCTAATTAATATTTCACATTGAACAACCTACCAAGGATGTTAACCTGTTCGTTTTTTTTATAAAAACAGAAGTTATCTAAAAGAAAAACAGAAGTTATCTAAAAGAAACATACTCCCACATGCACACACTATAGAAATGGTCAATTACAACTTGCAAAGAATTAGGGCCTTGGGATTCTTTAGAAGAAAATTAAGCTCCATGGACTCAAAGAGGCATGTTTAAAAGGGGTCTTGTGGTCGATGGTACTTCTATTCTTCTGCAAACGGATGGAGGACGGCACAAGGAATACCTTTTTCCCTTCTAAATGGCAGTCGCAGACCTATATTCATGAATGGTTAAAATCATTTTCTAGGAATCTAAAATACTTTTTGGAAACAGTGTCGTCAATCCCTTTATGAAGCTTAGGACACCTCAAGGCAACTCATTTCTTCAAAGAACTCAATTGGAATTTGGAATCCACAACTTGGGATCTTTATAGCTTGTATATCTTTATCCGTACAACAAGGCCTTTTCCCACATTAAATAGTGTCATTTACATGGTTTCTTTGCCTCCATTTAGATCTATCTTGGGCCATTCTTGAGCTTAGATCCAAATAGTTAAGATCCTTTCGAATAGTCTCATTCTAACACTTCTTGGGCTTTCGTCGCCCTCTCTTAGCCAGCTCAACACACCAAATCTATTAAGCAGTTTTCTCTCATCTATCATCTATTAGAGCGACGTCAACTTTCCTTTTGATTGCATTATTCCGAATATGATCTTTTCGTGTATGACCACACATTCACCTTAGCATTTTCGTTTATGCTAATGCCATTCTCTGTGCATGCGTATGGTTCAAAGGCCAACATTCGGATCCATAGAGCATAGCATGTCTCACGATCATGGTTTTAAAAGGCGGCGCCTCGAGGCGCAAAGGCGTACGCCTCGAGGTGAGGCGGGCCTAAAACGCCCCGAGGCGCACGCCTCAGGTACTGACTTAGGGGCGTACGCCTCAGCCTCGCCTGAGGCGCTCGAGGCGTGAGGCGCTCGAGGCGAGGCGGAGGCGTAAGCCTCGAGTCATGAGGCTTTTTTATTTTTTTGTTACACATAACCCTATTTTTTATTAGCATTATATTTTTTATTTTTGTATTTTTGTTTCCTTGTTAAACCTTGCATATTTCTATATATATAACTCCATGCAAAGAGAAGAGATAGCTTGAAACAAGCAAAGTTACATGAAGCGAAGTTACATGATCTTGTATACATCATATTCAATTTATTATACATCTATACATACTAGTTCTATTACACATTTTTGTTTGAATTGTAATAGAATTTTATATTAGTTGCAAGTTTGCAACTTGTTGTTGTTGTTTGGTTGTATAAGTTGTGAACTTAGAATAGTTATCACATATAAGATATATGAAGTAATGTTGAAAAATAAGCACGTGAAGACTGAAGTAAAATAATTATTACATTTTATTGTGATTGGGGTATGATATGGCAGGAGGGGATGCATATGACAGTTCTCCAACTATGTCCAACAAGACAATTGATTGGGATTCAAGGCGTATTAATATTTTTTTTATTCGCACTAAAGATTATGATTTCTATTGTACTTTAGTATTAAGTATAGACTTTAGTTTAATACTCATATAGAGTCATTGAAGTTGGAATTGGAACTTGATATTCTGTATATTAGTGGCTTGGTATTAGTTTTTTTGAACTTCAATGCCTTCATCGCTTATGCATTGTATCTTTTACTAGTTTTAAATTATTCCTGAATGTGTTTTTCGCAAAATGAAACAGTATTATATACTTTTTAAATGTTTTTTGCTTTAATTTTAATTTTTTTCCAAAAAAGTTGAGGCTTACGCCTCGACCGCCTCGAGGCTTACGCCTCGCCTCAATTTCAGAGAAAACGCCTCGGACCGCCTCGCGCTTTTTTAAACCTTGCTCACGATTGCTTTGTAATGCTTTCCTTTGATTTTGAAAGGAATTTTCTTATCACATAGAACAATAGAAGCTTATCTCCACTTTAGCCAACTTACATTTATTTTATGAGTAACATCTCCGTTGACTTTCCCATCATGTTGCAAAATAAATCTTTTTCAAAAAATATTGCGAAATAGATCTCAAATATCTAAAAAATCTTTCTTCTGAATGTTATTGTCTCCAATCTTCACCTTGATTCCTTCACTATTACTTCTATCAAATGTGCACTCCATATATTTAGTCTTAGCCCACTTATACGAAGTCCTTTAGTCTCCAAGGATTGCCTCCTAACCTCAAGGTTTACACTTCGTCTCTAATCTTATCAATCAACACAATATCATCAGCAAACAACATATACTAAGGTATCTCTTCCTGAATGTGACTAGTCAACTCATCCATAATCAAGATAAAGGAATGGACTCAAATATAAACCTTGTTGCAGACTGATTTTGACGTCAAAATAGTCAGTCTTCTCAGACTGGATCCTTACACAAGATAAAACCTCATTATACATATTTTTTATAAGGTTAATGTATAGGACATGTACTTGTCTCTTATCCAAAACTCTCCACAAGATCTCTTGTGAAGCTAAATCCTAAACCTTCTCCAAATCAATAAAAATCATATAAAGGTCCTTTCTTTTTCCTGTATAAATCTCGACTGCTCTCCTCAACGAGCGGATAGTTTAAATAGTTGAGTGACCGGACATGAATCCAAATTGATTTTCTGTTACTTTGGAAACTCGCCTCAACCTTCTTTCAATCACACGTTCCCAAATTTTCATAGTGTGACTCATCAGCTTGATACTTTTATAATTCAAACAATTTTGAATGTCTCATTTATTCTTATAAAGATGCACCACGATGCTTCTCCATTCTTCATGCATTTTCTTGCTTCGCCAAATAAGATTGAATAAATTTGTGAGCCAAGTCAAACCATGTTCACTTAGAACTCTCTATATTCTATAGGAATGTCATCAAGTCCTACACCTTTCCCATGTTTCATATCCTTCAAAGCCTCCTCTACATTCTTAGTATTCGTCTATAACTTGCACGATTCAGGTACCTTTTACAATTGGCTAGATCTTTCAAAGTAACCTCTTTATTCCCTTCCCTAATGAAAAACTTATGGAAATACAGCTTCCATCTAGTTTTTATATCCTTATGAGTAACGCACACATATCCTTCTTCATCTTTAATACATCTCACATGAGAAAGATCTTTGGTCTTTCTTTCTCTTGCTTTGGTCAATCTGAATATATTCTTCTAACACTCCTTAGAGTCAAGTTTTTTGTACAAACTTCATAAGCTTTTGACTTAACTTCACTTACAACCTTCTTTGCTTTTTTCGCTATCGTGTAGTTTGTGACAATTAGCTTTAAAGCAAGCTTTTTTCATTTTAAGCTTCTCGTGCACTCCTTTGCTCTGCCACCAAGTCTTCTTTTGGCATGAGACTCCTCCTTAGACTCGCCTAGCATCTCTTTGGCTGCCTTTCGGATACAAGATGTTACCGTCTCCCACATCTCATTCGACTTCCATCATAATCCCAAGATAAGTCTTCCAAACCTTCTCCTTGAAGCTTGATTGCTTCCAAGGTTGCATAAGTTGGCAGTTGATACTTGGTCGGCATGGTCACTGACTAAGGATTGATCGACAGTAGGGAGAGTAATCGGATTTAGTCGGACATTAGTTAGTTTTTGATTTTTTTAATTATTTTAATATATAAATCAATTTTTAGTACATAGCCATCTACATAATCACAAATGCATAACTTTTCACACTTGAAATAAGTACATAAGAAAGTTACTAACTTTTAAAATCAATTGTTGAAAAATAATAAAATTAATTACACTAAAGTAACTCAACAATATATTATTACTTCAAATACTATGTACTTCTATCAAATTCTTGCATCAAACATAATTTAGGGATATGCACGACCCGGTTAGGGCTTAAGTGGATATGCATTCAAATCCTATATTATCCCATGATATCCATTCTTAAGTAACTCACCTCAACATATATGGATATGCATTGCATTCTTGCATGAAACTAAATCTAGGGATATGCATTCTTGCATCAAATGAATATTGCTGCATCAAACTCAAGTAATTCAATCTATTTGCTAATAAACCATAGTCGCAAAATAAATCATCAACTAAATCATTTTTAAATGCATTTAATCAATAATTCATCATCATTATGCAAACAAATCATCCCTAAATATATACAAATCTCTAAAAGCAAGATAAAGATGCATAAAAGATAAATAAACGACTACACGGCTACAAGCAACAAATGAAAGTTAAAAAAAGCGAAAAAGCAAAAAAAAAAACCAAAACCTAACATAGGGTGACTCAGTTGGAGGATGGAGAAGCTGGCTTTGATGAGAGCTGGAACCTCCCTTAGTGTTGGCGACGCAGAGGCGGAGGCTCCTTTGACCGGAGTCGGAGGAGAGGAGGTCCGGTGATGCAATGATGAAGGTGGAGGCGAGTTTCAAACCGTGCAATCGGTCGAGGATCGAGCAGGGAGTCACGTGGGAGAGGGTTTGGGTGGGGGCTTACCGTTGAACAGTAAGCCCCACTTAAACCCTAATCGGGTATTCAGATCAAGCACCTCCATAACAAAAAAAACTCCAAGTGGAAATCGGGTGAATAGACAGTCGACTAACCTGACTACTCGCCCGATTAATCGATCAAACCCGATTAGTGCCCGATTTGGGCTACCCTGCCGAGTCGACTAATCAGACTGACTAATCGGGTTAGTCGATCGAATTTTGCAACAACGATTGCTTCAATTGAAGATTCCACCATCTAGTTCTAATGATTTTGGGAACCATCATTTTCTTTACCAACCATTTTAATTGCACATCCATGACTAGCAAGCGATTTTGAGATGTCAAGCTCTCTCCAAGGATTACTTTGCAGTCTTTGCAAGTTGCAACACAATCGATCTTTTCTCCTCATCGCAAAGTAGTCTATCTGTGTTTTAGTCAGGTTACTTTTAAAAGTAATTAAATGTTACTCCCTCTTCTTGAAGAGAGTGTTTGCTATGAAAAGGTCGCAAGTCATTACAAAATCTAGGATGACTTTTCCCTCATCGTTTCTATCCCCAAAACCATGGCCTCCATGAACACTAGCATATCCTGAAGCATCCTTTCCTAAATGTCCATTAAGATCTCCACCTAGGCAAATCTTCTCTCTTTGTGGGATTGCTTGCATAATCTTATTCAAATTCTCTTAAAAAGCTTGTTTAATCCTTTCTTCTAATCCAATTTGTGGTGCATAAACAGAGTTGATATTCAGAATTTCTTATTCAAGCATTAATTTCAGGAAAATATCCGATCTCCAAATCTTTGCACCTCAATCACACTATCTTTAAATCCTTATGAACAACCATTCTAACACCATTTTGCCATTCTCTTTGATCTCTCTTGCTTTCTCTTCAACCCATTTTGTCTCATGTAGACATAGTATATGAATCTTCCTTCTTTCTATCGTATCTACCATCTCCATCGATTTTCCAATCAAAGTGCCAAATATTCCAACTACTCATCCACAACCTCTTTTGCAACATCTTTTGGACTAACTTCTTTACTCGCATGCGTCCATCACGCAAGAACCTTGGCAAATTTTGGACTGCATCCAGACAGTGATGCAACAGAACTAGCTTATTTACTCGCATGCGTTCCTTGTGCGAGAACTCTTGCAGATTTTGAATTACATCCGTGCAGTGATGGATCGGTCCTTGCCAACTTCTCATTGCATTCGGGTGATGCAGTGCATTGCTAGTAGGAAACGTCCCAACGAAACTCAAATGTTTGCTTAAATCTACGTTGAAAAGATCTGACTATCTTGAGGCAAATTCCTAAATAGTGTTCTCAATTGAAAACACTATTTGTGAATTTGGCTCCGACTATTTTACGTTGGCTGTCGGCTACCTAACATAACCCTCCTCATTTACCCAGGCTTGGGACCGGCCATGCTGGGTTGTAGATCTTTATCCAGAATGGTTAAAATCATCTTTCCAAAAAAAATGAAAAAATATTTGGAAAAGGTGTTTCTGATCCCATCATTGAAGTCCAGGGCATTCTCAATAGGTAAGTGTTTGTCATAAATTGCTTTATCCTGTGTTATTTGGCAGAATACTACTCCTTTGGAACTATGCTCCATACACCATATATGGATTTACACTCATTTTATTTTAATTTAAATAATTGGGCAAAAAGAGTAATATATATATACATATATGTACATATATTTGTGAAACTAACAGGATGATATTGATTTGATTAATTTTCAGCAAATTGTGCCTCCCGTTTTGGATTCATTTTCTGACCAAGATAGTAGAGTTCGGTACTATGCTTGTGAGGCACTTTACAATATAGCAAAGGTTAGATGCTAGACATGATTATACTACAGTTGATTTTAATCATGTATGTTCTCTAACTTTAACAATCGACCATGAACCATCTTCTTACATGTTTGGTAGGTTGTCAGAGGGGAGTTCATCGTCTTCTTTAATCAAATATTTGATGCACTTTGTAAGCTATCAGCAGATTCGGATGGCAACGTTCAGAGTGCTGCTCATCTATTAGATAGGCTCGTTAAAGTGAGTGTTCATTTTTATATTTTTAACTGTCAATATATCCAGTGAGAATTACAAAGACTGTCATTTAAGAAATCCTTATTTCATTATGTTCACTTTGATGATCAGGATATTGTAACAGAAAGTGACCAGTTCAGGTTTTCAGTCCGAACTTTTCTTTATATTGTTTATTTTAGGCAGGGATCGTATAATTTATGTCGTTATATCTTTCTTTTGCTGTCAGTATCGAGGAATTCATTCCACTTTTAAGAGAACGGATGAATGTCCTCAATCCCTTCGTGCGACAATTTCTAGTGGGATGGATCACTGTATTGGATAGCGTACCTGAAATTGACATGCTTGGTTTTCTTCCGGATTTCCTTGATGGTAAACTTAAAAACTTTTGACGCGGTTCTGCAACTTCCAATTTGCAGGAAAATTGAAAAACCCATTAAATGATGGTTAGCTTGCAGCTTATAGTTTAGACTTACCATTTTGCAGGTTTGTTCAATATGCTGAGTGACAACAGCTATGAAATTCGGCAACAAGCTGATTCTGCACTTTCCGAGTTTCTCCAAGAAATAAAGAATTCCCCAGTAAGGCTATAATTTCTTGGCTGATGATTGCTTCCCCTTGCATCTACCTTGAAAAATTACAGACCTTACTAGATTTTATATTCTATAATATTGAGGAAAATTTTGCCTAGATATCATTTCTATACGTGGTTTGACTTAGTGGATGCTCATCTGAAGAATGTAGATTATGGTCGGATGACTGAAATACTGGTCCGAAGGGCGGGTTCTCCTGATGAGTTTACCCGTTTGACTGCTGTAACATGGGTAAGGATAGAGCAAAATGCATACAATTTTAATTTTTGTTTTAATCTTTCGACTGCCTCTATTACTTTAATCAATGGAACATGTGTGACTGCCCCAGTGTGCCTTTTTTGTCATCTGATATTTCCTAAGGAATGTTTGCACTGTACGACAAGATGTTTTTTCCATGTATAAAAAAACAAGTTTAGTTTGCCTAAGTTTCGATCTGTTTTATAACTAGTGACCTCTGCAGATCAATGAATTTGTGAAACTAGGTGCAAGCCAGCTTGTCCCTTACTATGCCGATATCTTGGGTGCAATTCTACCTTGTATTGCTGATAAAGAAGAGAAGATAAGAGTGGTGGGTACCATATTTTTAGCTTTGTGTGACATTTGCATGTGTTTGACTGGTCGAGATATTTTATTTGTTTTTCTCAAAATGTTAATGGGCACATGCATCTAATTATGACCCACTCCAGTGATTATATTATATTTGGGTGCATACATAGGTTGCTCGTGAAACAAATGAAGAACTTCGAATGATTCACGTGGATCCTGCTGATGGGTTTGATATAGGCTCTGTGCTCACTATCACAAGAAGGTGAGGCTTTGCAACTGCATTGACTTCTCTTGCAAAGTGGTGTCATTAGCTGGTGATAAGAAAATTTGTGTACTTCTTATCACTTGTTAGACACCTATAGACAAGTTTAAAGTTTGCCCTAAATTATAAAACAACCTCAATATGACCAATCAGAAAGGGTCCCTACAATTCTTTAGATTAAATTTGGCTGATCTTTCATTATGGATTACCTTTTACATTCAGGGATTCTGTATGTTATACTTACTGAAAAATGGATGTTAAGTTGACAAAGAATGTTTTTGGGGATCCTTCCTGATCCGGTAGTTTACTCCACAAATTAATTGGGGAGGATATATTTATTTTTCTGATAGAAACACTGGAACCCAAGTCTTTGCACTTTTAACATATGGTTGCCAGCTCTTCTGAACAGTGCATACTTAGATTAACTATTATTTTCTTATGACGGGTGATCTCGGGAGGTTGATCTGTACATGCTGGTGCTGTTTTTATCCTTTACTCATTTGCAATTATTTGGATGCCCATCAGTTTCTTCTGACAATCCTTTGGCTCTTATAAAAAGTGGAGAAATGATGGGTATGGCGATCCTATTGCAATAGACTTTATTGTTCATTTTGAAATAAGAAATGGTACTGTTATTTACCTTCTATTAAGGGTAAAACTTGATCCTGACTTATTGTGTGACCGACTACTGAAATTCTAGACATAATTTATGCTAGTGATGACATATGCGTTTCTGCACCCATGTGTTATGAATCCTGTTGGATCTTGTGATCTTGCAATAACATTGTTTTTTTTTAATTTCAAAAGAGGGGGAAACACACCCAAATGGATTAACTAAAAAGGTGCAATAACATTGTTTATGGATAAATTTTGCCCTGTTGAAATGAATTGTATTGCTATTCCTACCTTTTGATTTTCCTCACAGATTGTTTGCATGTTCATAACCTGCATCAACTTATGTTGCCTATCAAATTCTATCTTTACCGGTAACTTCTTTAATGATATTCTCTTGCATTCAAGAGAAAATCATATTGGAAGGAAACAATCATTTATCAGCCCCCTTTTCCCTTGTCTAGCGGTTCAATAGGCATTTTAGCTACATAATCCTCGGGTGATTGAAGAGTGACAAGCCTTGTGATGTAAAATTGTAGTCAATACTCAATAGTGACGACTCTATCCTCTCAATTCGTAGCACTGAATATAATTCGAAATTATGCATTCTGCATTTTTTTGTATCAGAGAAATATCTAGTGAATGGGAAGCTACTCGGATTGAGGCATTACAGTGGATGGCTACACTCCTAGCTAGACATTACTCTGAGGTACTTTTTTGGTTCTGACTTTCATAATCCATTTCCTCTATTTCTTGTACTGTCATATGACTAGGTTTTCACTCTTGCGCCTTATTCAGAAAGGGGGTCTTGGCTGCCAATTTTTTATGTATATATGACTGTTGCATATGGGAAAGCCTGAGTTTGGTGGCAGGTTTTTTACACTGTAAATGGTGGAATATACGACTTCAAAAGGCACTGTAAATGGTAGAATATATGCCTGTATATGCCTGTCTGTGAGAAGTTGAGTCAGTCATGATATATAATGATATGCTAATTAGAGAAAAATGATGTATAGAATGTTATATGTAATTATAATGCCTTAATATAATGTTTTGAATGACATATAACTGGTTTTCTCATAGTCTGCTCTTAACTTCCATAATAGTTGAAGACTATTTTTCTTAATGTAGTTTCTTTATTAGAAGTGAAGTATATGCCGCCTCGAGGCTTACGCCTCACCTCGATGATGGGAAAATCACCTCATTACACCTTACATTTTTTAAAACTTTGTGAGTGCCATCTATTTCAAGTCTTCAATCCATTTGAAAGATTTGACCCAAGTATTTAAAAGCATTCTTCTTTGATATAAAATTTGTTTGAAGTTGTACCGTCATCGCATCACAACTTTTATTTGTTTGTCATTTAACCTACATTCCAAATATACGTGTTCGTTCTATTTAGTCGAAATCCATACTCTAGGGCTCCCCCTTAAAACTTAACTCCATTTGACTAAAAAAAAAACTTAACTCTATCTCCTGTCTAATCCATAAAAATATTGCAATTTGCGAGTAGCATGCACCAGAACATCTTTCTTGTATGTGCTCCATTAATTCATCCATAATGAAGATAAGGAGTCAGTAATGATCCGTGGCAATATTGATACTGATATTAAATTTATCTTCCAACTCAGTTTGAGTTCTCACATAAATCGGTAACAAGGTTTGAAATATTTTTTTTAGACCTAAAAGGGGAAACACACTATGGTGTCCACCAACAAGGTTTGAAATATCAATAACGTTATCGTATCAATATGTGTTAAAATGGATATATCGATGATGTATCATAAATATCAGTGGAAATCTCTAAAATGGTTAAAAAAACAAGCTTTGTGAATTAAAATCATCTTAGTTCCTAGAATAATAAATAACATACAAATGCACTCTCATATTCATGAATGGTGTTTATTGAGCACATTAACATCATGTTGCATCCCATACTATGTAATAAATGTATGTATAAACAAAAGCTTAAGCAATATAAAAAATTAAACAAAGAAATGAGGACAATACCATATTGATTATAAAGTAAATCGTTAATGATAACCACAAATTTGAAAGGAAAATGTTATATAATATATATTAAAAATTAGAACTTCTACATCAATTAAAGACAATCAATACTAACATGAGCTCATTGTGGATCCATATTGATAGATTACCAGTGATTACTAATATAATCTTGGTCATTTATTTGTGTCAGATTTGTATTAGAGTGTGTTATGTCTGGGGTACCTATACAAGCCCTTGAATAAATCAATCTATAAAGTTTAAAAAATGAAAAAAAAACTTTCTGATACTGATATTAATGATAGAGCACCATTATTGATATTGACATGACATTGTGGAAACAAGCAATGAAATCAACAAACATGATTGATATTGATGATAGAGCACCGATATCGACACAATATTGACGATATATGTTGAAATGGTGGAAAGTTTGCATTAAATATTTTTAATCCACTAATATCGATGAATACAAAATGGCATTTTATATTGCTCTATATCGGTCGATATTTGAGACAAGAATATCTAGGATGATATTAGCACCCCAAACCTATCGATACCGATATTACATATATCGTATATATATAGATGGCATATCACGATATTTCAATCCATGATTGTTGCTTGCTCATTCCTATAACTTATCGGTTTGATATACATAATATCAAACCCTCGTGTCTCGAGAATCATTTACATGATCTCTCTTTATACATCATCATACCATATGCCTTGTCTAAATCAATATGGGGACCATACAAATGTCTTCTCCTATTGAGAACATTCATTAGATGCCTCAGAGTGTCTATAACCTCTTTTGTTTCCCAGCAAGCACATAAAATATCGATGTTCTGTCATTATTGTATCTTGTCTCAAACTCCTTTTCACTATTCTTCTACCATATCTTCGTTGCTTCACTTATCAGTTTGGTACCTCTGCAGTTTTCCCAAATTTGATAATCCCCTTTCGATCTTGTTTATGCGCACGCTAATACTTTTCTGCCATTCATTTGGCATTTTCTTCTTTGATAAATAATATCGAACAACTTTGTAAGTTAAGTGATGATTTCCTTCCCTAACATCTTCCAAATGACTATCAGAACACCAGTTGGCTGTACTGCTCCCAGATTTTATCATAAAGCCTCACTTACCTCACTTCTAACACTTCGTAGGAATCATAATTTACATGTGATCTAGAATTTCTCATGTTCTTGAGGCTGATTCTTGCAATACTATTTTCTTTAAAACGACTGCAAAAATATGTACTCAACCTTTATGTTATCACTAGCCAGTAGTTTCTTTAATTTGCTTCTGTGATGTACCTAACTTATGAAACGTCCTTGATCTTCAACTCATACCCTTTGATAACTTGTAAATATCTTCTACAGCTTCTTCTAAGTCGCATTTCATATACAGATGCTTCCAAGCTTTCATCTTTGCTTAACTATATGTTTTTTCTTCTTTGTTTGTCTTACTATACTTAGCAATGTTTTCATCTGTATAATTCAGGAAGAAAAGCTTGAATCTCATCTTTTACATTATATATTTCTCTTATACTTCATTACTCCACCACTAAGATTCATTTTATAGCGATGAACCTCCTTTCAATGACTCCTTGAGGAATTAGCCTAATATAACCGGTCATTTAATACGACATTTTTCTTCCAAACTTTCATCTTTGCGTCACTAACTACTTTCTCTTCTACTGTTTGCCTTCTTATACTTAGCGAAGTTTTCATCTGTATAATCAAGGAAGAAAACCTTGAATTTCTTCTTTTGCATTGTATATATTTCGCTATACTTCACTACTCCACCACTAAGCTTCATTTTGTAGGGGTGGACATCCTTTTAATGCATACATGGGCAACTTGTCTCACATAACTAGCCATTTAATAACACATTTTTCTTTCAAGTTTTCATCTTTGCTTTACCAATTGCTCTCTTCTTTGTTTTCCATCCTATACTTTGCGCAATTTTTAACTGTAAAATTAAGGAAGAAAACCTTGAATCTCTTCCTTTACATTGTATGCATCTCTTATACTTCATTACTTTACCATCGAGCTTCATTTTATAGCAATGCACATCCTTTTAATGCATACATGAGCAACTTACCTAACACAACTAGCCATTTAATAACGCCTTTTTATTCCAAGTTTTCATCTTTGCTGACAGATACTAAGAGTTGGCGGAGCGACGAGGGAAGTGGCCGGATGGCGAGTGCGACGAGGGAAGTGGGCGGAGCGAGCGGAGTTGGCGGAGCGAGCGGAGTTGGCGGAGCGAGCGGAGTTGGCGGACCGAGTGCGACAAGGGAAGTTCTTGACAAGGGGAAGAAGATTCTGCGCTCAGATGAGGAGGTCATACGTGGTTACACCTACGATGGTGTCTACACAAGCGACGGGCGCGACGAGTGGGTGGCTGTTTCTCATAAGAAAGCCGGGTCGGAGATGCTTCCGGTGTGGTGACAGGGGCCATGTGGCCTCTTTCTGCCACCTTCCTCCGAGGTGTTACTCTTGCGGCAGGGTCGGACATCGGCAGACCACCTGCTTTACGTACCCAAGAACAAAGGAGGCGGTGCCTACCGTACGTCAACGACCTGTTCTTGATGGACGTTCGTTTGGAAGTTCTACTATCGCCTACCAAGGAGGCCCATCTTACGCGGACATGGTAAAGAACGACGCGCGGGGCGGTGCTGTGGTCTCCCCCGTTAGTGTCTCTGCTGCGTTCGGAGGGAATACAAGGGCGAAATCAACGCTCAAGGACAGGAGGCGGGCGTCTTCGTCGAGCATGCATGCAGTTATCGGTTACGCTGTGAAGGGTATTATCGATTTGGGTGTTGTATCTGTGCATTTGAGTGGGTTCTTTGGCTCGCATTTCGCGGGGGACATTGTGAGTTTGGATGCACGAAGGTGCTGCGTTCGCGGCTTATCGGAGGTTCAGAAGGAGCGCTTATTATGCAATGGGGATGTCGGCGACGTCTGCTGGAGGTGTCTGTGCTACGCTGACGGGTCCTGCGAGGAGATGGAGGTCTGCATGGCTAGGGTGAAGGCTGTTCCCTTCCTCTCGCGTTCAGTCGGTTGCTTGCGGAGGGCCTTGCGCCAGTGGGGAGTGGTCCGATAAGTGGTCGACGATGGTTTAAGATTGGGAACTGCGGTGGAAGATACGACGATCTTGATCGAATGTTCCAAAAGCTTCCTCGACAAGGTTAGTGATCGGAGTTCTTTTGCGGAGTTGAGCGTGGGTGGGTTCTCCTTCCCAATCGAGCTGGTGGTCGACGTTCCTCCACCTCCGCCAGAGGCTTCGAGGCCGGTGGCAGACGAAAGGTCGGGGGACGCTTCGGGCGCTGCGGGGGTGGTTGGTTTCCCGAGGGGACCCTTGGTCGAAGGGACGCGAGTAAATCTTGGCATGCGACGTTTTGTGAACTCGCCTCAATTGCTATATCTGTCATCATGTTCATTTCTTTTGCATGGTGACGTGGGTGTTATATTTATGGATCCGCCTTTAACACCGATTCTTGAAGTGGTGAATGTGGACCCGTTTGAGGCGGCCTTGGAAGCGGATCCGATTGCGGGTCCGGATTCGCTATCGGTCTCTAACACGGGTACGTGGGACTTTCCGGACTCGGTTGGAGGTAGGGTTTTACTGGGCTCGGTGTCCCTGGTGCCGACCATCACCTTCTCGGGTTCGTCATCTCGGTTTGATCCCTCTGGGGACTTTCCTAATGCTTGAACTGGTGCTACCCACGTGGCTTCTGTTCCGTTCCTCCCCCGTATCTTCGCAGAGGAAAGGCCTCGGCCCCTGCCTCTTTCCACCTCGACAACCCCAATCCCCGTGCCCAGTCAGGAGGGGGCATCCACGGATGGGGGCCTCTCCGATCGCGTCTCTGATGCAGGGACTAGCGACAGAAGAAGTGCCAAAAGATACAGAAGAAGGAGCAGAGCGAAGACTTCTAGGCCTTTGTCACAACCTTGCCATCCGTTCAAGCTTCAGGTGGCGGAGGCCGCTGATGTGGCCCAAGTTAAGGGGTTTGCCGAAGGATCCAAATGAAAATCTTGTCGTGGAACGTACGCGGCCTGGGGGATCCGGATAAGCGGAGAATAGTGGGTGCTAGATTTAGCGATTGGGGATGCGACATCATCCTGCTCCAGGAAACGAAGCTTCTTTCTTTGTCGGAGCGCGAATGGAATGGGTTCGGAGTCGGTGACGTGGATCAGTTCAGAACTTTGGATGGCACGGGATCCTCGGGGGGGCTGATTGTGGCTTAGCACTCTTCGAAGTTGTCTTTCATTTCCATGGCTCTTGGGAGGCACATCCTGACGGTGGTTTTGGCCAGCACGTCGTCTTCTCTTCAGCTGGATGTCTCCTGCGTGTATGGTCCCTGTAATGATGGATTACGTGGTGAGCTTTGGGAGGACTTTGTGGAGGCTAGTCGGTGCGTCGGTACGACCCCCTGGGTGGTGGGGGGGGGGATTTGAATATCACCCTGTTCACTTCGGACAGACCCGGTGGTAGGGGGGCCAGGATCCGGGTTCAACTGCATTTGCGGATACCATTGATTTGCTTGGCCTTGAGGTGATGGATGCTAGGGAAATCAGTTATACTTGGAGAAACTAGAAAGCGCGCTCGCGTCTCGATCGTTTTCTCGCTTCTGGTGAGGCTGGGGAGACGTTCCCTGTGGCGTCGGTGGAGGCCAAACCTTGCTTGTGCTCTGACCACAACCCTATCGTGTGGTGTTCGGGTGATGCCCCGGTACAACGGGACCTTTTCAGGTATGAGAAATGCTGGCTTTTGGAGGCCAACTTCTGGGAGATTGTGACTTCACACTGGGCGGAGAAGGTGGTTTCGGGCTCCACTGCTCATAGATTTGTTCAAAAGCTATCTTCCTTGAGAGTGCGTCTTGCGGCTTCAAGAGGTAATCGAGGGCGGCCAGGGCTGCGACTAGGACGGAGGCGGAGAAGATCATTCGGAAGTTTGATTCGCTGGAGGACTGCAGGGAGCTCTCAGCGGTGGAAATCGAGATTCGTGCGGCGGCTCAGAAGAAACTTTTCACGGAGGAGAAGAAACACGTCACGGAGTGGAGGCAGAGATCGAGAATTAACTGGATTCGAGAGGGGGACGCTAATACGTCCTTCTTTCATCGTATTGCCAATGGGAGGCGTAGAACCAATGCCTTGCGCTCCATTGTCATCGATGGGATCTGCGCGGATGGAAACAAGGAGATGGGTCATGCTATTGCGACACATTTCAAGGGCGTTACCTCGGCTATCATTCCCCGGAGATGGAGGTGGCTGGGCTGGGGAACTAGGACCGTGGCGAGGTCCTCGTGGGAGGACCTTCTCCGTGATGTTACTTTGAAGGAACTAAAGGACGCTATCTGGGATCTGAACGACGACGCTGCGCCTGGCCCCGATGGTTTCCCGATCTCGTTCTACAAGGACTTCTGGGACATCGTTGGGCAGGAGATGCTTGAAGTGGTGATGGAATTCTATCAGGGGAACTCAGGCTTTGATCGGGTCAACCACACGCTCCTTGTCTTGCTTCCGACGTCTTCGACGGCCTCTTCGATCGGGGATTTTTGGCCTATCACCATTTCGAATGCCCTGTACCTGATCACGGCGAAGGTCCTTGCGGTTAGGCTTAATGTCATTCTTGGGAGTCTTATTTCGTCGGCTCAATCTGCGTTCATCCCCGGGCGTTAGATTTCCGATTGCATCTCGCTCGCTTCTGAAATTATTGCGGATTGGCGGCGGAGGGGTACGAGCGGTATCCTTTGGAAGGTGGATTTTGCTAAGGCGTATGATACTCTCGACTGGAGATTTCTCTGGTCTGTGCTGCGGAGGAAGGGCTTTCCCCGACAAGTGGATTTCTTGGATGAGGCGCTGTGTCACCACGACGTCTTTTTCGGTTTTGATCAATGGTCGATCGGAGGGGGGATGGATCCAACCGCGGAGGGGGGTGCGTCAGGGGTGCCCCTTGGCGCCAATGCTCTTCATTCTTGCGGTCGATGTTCTTTCCGATATTGCGGACTATGTCGTCGGACGTGGATTTTCTAGCGGCTTCTCGAGGGATAAGTTGATGGTTCCGATCATCCAGTACGCTGATGATACACTTTTTTTCATCGAGGGGAGCTTTGAGGAGGCCAACGGCATGGCGGTGGCTTTAGAGATCTTCTCTGAATTATCGGGCTTGTCTAAGAATAACGCGAAGTCGGTGTTCGTACCTTTCGGGCGTGCGGAGCAGCTTGCTGACAGTCTTGTGACGACCCTGGGCTTGGGGCGGTCCTCGCCGCCGCTTGAGTATTTGGGCACGCCTTTGACACTGGGGAGGACTCGGATCCGCGATTGGCTGAGGGTTGTGGAGAAGGTTGAAGCAAGGTTGTCGGGTTATAAGGCCGCGGTTCTCTCGAAGGGTGACAGATTGGTTCTTCTGAAGTCCGTTCTCTCCTCCATCCCCATCTATCTTCTCTCCAACCGCAAGATGCCTAAGGGGATTCGGGCGCGGCTGGAGAAGCGGATGCGCTCTTTCTTGTTGGTAATAATGCTGGCGGGAACAGGGGGATCCATCTGGTGGGGTGGGAGGATATCATGCTTCAGAAGAGCAACGTGGGCCTGGGGGTGAAATCGCTGGAGCAAATGAACGATGCACTTTTACTTAAGTGGGCTAGCAGGATCTGGGGCCCGGGGGATGACCTCGTTTGCCCAGTGGTCCGTAAGATCTACGACGTGAGGGGAGCTCCGCCCTCGCTGACGGCCGTCCTCACCGCCCCGACCCCATTCTGGCAGGGTGTGGTAAAGACTTTTGTGAACATCGCCCTTTTTAGACCGGTCCTCGGGAGGGGGGGCTCCTTTTTTTTTTGGGCTGACGATTGGTCGGGGGGAGGGGCCCTCTGTTCTCGGTTCCCCCAGTTGTATGCGCTTGCTGGGGAGAAGTCCTTCTCGGTTGCGGAGTGTTGGGCTGATGGTCTTTGGTGCCCAACCTTTTCTGCTAACCTCTCTGACCAGAGGTTCGAGGATTTCTTGACGTTGCTGGAGGCCGTGCGGGAGGTGGGGCCGCCATGTGGGAGGCGGGATCACTGGTGTTGGAAGGAGGGGACTTTCTCGGTCAGGGGGGCCTATGGTGCCATCTCCCGGCCACCGCCGGCCAACTCCGACCTGCTTATTAGAGATTGTGCAAATATTTGGGCTCTCAGGCTTCCTGAGAGAATTGGTATCTTCCTTTGGTTGCTCAGGAGAAAGAGACTGATGACGCGAGATCGGTGCATCAGGCTTCTTGGAGTTTTTTCGGACAGGTGCATGATTTGCAATGCTGCGATCGAATTGGTGGAACATCTTTTTTTCTCATGCCCCTTGGTATCTCAACTATGGCAGGAGATGGGCTCAGACTGGTGCCGCAGTGACGATTTCCAAGCTTTCTGGGACTCGATCCACGCCAATCCCAACAGATCAAGGGGAGAGTGGCTGTACCCCATGGCTATTCTATGGGCGGTGTGGCGGGGGAGAAACGACTTGCTGTTCTCGGGTCAGCGTTTTTACAAAGAAAATGTGGGGGTGTTCGCTAAACGCATGGTTGACGACTGGGTCCTGTAGCGTTCTGGTTGTAGTGTGTTTTTGTTTTACCTCATGGCCTTTTCCCCTTTTGTTTTGAATAAATAAATTTGGGGTGGACACCACATAGTGTTTCCCCCTATCTTTTAGACTTCAAAAAAAGTTTTCATCTTTGCTTTACCGATTGCTTTCTCTTCTTTGTTTACCTTCTTATACTTTGCACATTTTTAATCTATATCATTAAGGAAGAAAATCTTGAATCTCTTTACGTTGTATGCGTGAAGATAAAAATATGGATTGCTTTTTGAATAAGGCCATATGGCTCTCTTATATAGAAAGGATAAACCTAGAGTGCAAATTATATAATAAATATGCAAATATAATTATAACTCTCAACACTCCCCTTCAGTGGAACATAAATGTCAATCATGCTCAGCTTGGAACGACATCTCTAGAATGTTCCTATGGCTAAAGCTTTGACAAAAACATCTGTTGTATGCTCCCTTGAGCTGACTTGGGAAGTTGAGATAAAACCCTTCTTAATCATGTCACGTGTATAGTGAAAATCTACTTCAATGTGTTTGGTCCTCTCATGGAAGGCATGATTGTTGGTAATGAAAAAAGCAACCTGATTATCATACTGCAACTTCATGCGAAGAGGCACATCGGTAGCTAAGTCTGTTAGAATAGATCGGATGCCCCCATCATCTTAGTGCTTCCTTCCGCCATGGCTTTGTACTCTAACTTAGCACTGGGTTTAGAAACTTCAGTCTGCTTCTTCCTCTTCCCTAGCACTAAAGAGCTCCCTCCCTTTGAATATAACAAAGCTTGAGGTAGATTTCTTGTCCTTGGGACATCTTGCATAGTCTGCGTCTGCACAAGTCGTGATTGCAGGGGATGTCCTCTGCTGAACAACAATCCTGTACCAATTTCAGATACCTCAAAATCATGCGAATGCATCCATGTGGGCATGTCACGGTTGCTCCATAAACTGGATAACCTTGCTCATAACAAAGGAGATATCTGGCATGGTAGTAGTCATGTAGAGGAGCTTCCCAACAAGCTCCCTGTATCTCCTCTTGTCTACCTTCTCTATATCTTCATTATATAGCTTTATACTGGGATCCATAGGAATAGTGGCTGGTCTGCAACCTGCCATACCTCTCTCTGAGATCAGACCTCTAACATACTTCCTCTGGGTCATCACGAGACCCTGTTGGTTACTGGAGAATTAAAGCCTTAGGAAGTATTGTAACTCGCAATGTCTTTGGTAACAAACTGCTGTCAAAGGAATTCCTTAGCCGCATTAATGCTTGGAAGATCATCTCATGTATCATCGACATAAACCAGAATGACAACGATACCTCTCTAAGTCCTCTGAACAAAAAGTGAATGATTTGCAGTTGATCTTGTGAAGCCCTTCTGCTCTATCAACTTATCAAGTCCGAGAGCTTCTTGGACCATGCTTTATGACTCTACTTAAGGCTATAGATAACCTTATGAAATCTGCATATCGTCTTATACTCCTACGCTGCAACGAACCTATGTGGTTGTTGCATATAAACCTCCTATTGTAGATCTCCATATTATAAGCATTCTTCACATCCAGTTAGGATAGGGACCAATCTCGTACCATTGCAATAGACATGAGTATCCTAATGGTAGAATAACATACCATTGAACTGAACATGTCCTGATGTCCCCACATGCCATAAATGATAAACCTCACCTTTTAGCTATTAATACTGCCACTTGTACGGTGCTTTACTGTAAAAACCCATTTACAACCAACCACATATGCTCCTGTAGGGCAATGACCAAGCTCCATGTACCACGAGAATGGAGTGTTGCCATCTCCTCCTTCGTAGCAAGACTCCATTGACTGTTTCACATAGCTTTTTGATTTGTTCGTGGGATCTACACAATTGAGAGACACGCGACAAACCTACTGAAGTCCTCCGAAAGATGTCCTAGAGGAACATGTACAACAAGAGGATACATAGCACATGTGTGCCTCCACTCTGAAAAGAAATGGGCTGATCCGAATCCTCTGTTGATCTGTAACGTGAGGTGTTATCTGCTCAACTTGTAAAAGGTTTCTGTGGTATCGACAAATCATCGGTGTCGTCAATAGAAACAAAGTGCTCATAATTTACCCGGATGTATTGGATGATGGGGAAGGCACATGAGTGATGTATAATCGACATTTTACGAATGTAAAAGTGAGGTAAAGGCTGAAACACAAGCGGTGCCATAGGAGCAAGTACAAGAGGGACCACATGAGAAGGAGGTGGTGGTGGCTACGATGGTGGTGGAGATCGAGTAACCACAAAGGATGGAGGAGGTGGAACATATACCTCCTTACTAGACTTAAACCGTGTCATCCTGTTACTTATAGGAGAAAAATACATGACTGACTCGAAGAAGGTGACATCAACACTAACGTAGTATTTTTGTCTAACCGGATCAAAGCATCAATACCCCTTTTGGGTCTAGGAGTACCCCACAAAGACACTTGACAACTCTGGGAGAGAGCTTGTCAGGGTCAGGAGCCAAATGGTAAACATATGCTACAGATAAAAAACACGAGGTGTTAGAGAGAAAAGATCCTTATCAGGAAAGCCAAAAAAGGGATCCTTTTCTCCTAACACAAAGGACATCATCTCAAGGCCTTAAATGTCGGTTTCGGTCACCATTTCGGTATCAACCAAAACAGTTTTTCGATGGAATTTCGACCGAAATTTCGGTCATTTTTTGTACTAGGACCCCCATATTTCGGTCATTTCGGTCGAATTTCGGTTTGGACTGGATATCGATATTCGACAGAAATTCGACCGAATTTCGTTGAAATTTGAGGCCATGCATCATCTGGTTGACCGAATAACAAGTAGTGAGAAGTGAGAACTGCGTTACCCCTGAAAGAGTATAGGGGGCATGGCTCGAATAAGGGGGTTTGTGATCACATCATGAAGATTATGGTGTTTGCATTCAGTCTGCCTTGAAGTGTACGCAAAGAAGTCTGGTGTATAATACCAAGAGGCCTGAAAACTGAGAAAACTGTTTAGTGCAAAACTCTAATGCATTGTCAGAGCGAACATATTTGACATTAGTAGAAAAAACATTATTTCATAAATGAAAGATTGGATAATAAACCCCACCTCAAGCTTGTTTTTCAAAAGAAAGACACATGAAAGTCTAGAAAAATCATTAATTGCTACAAGAAACAAACGGTGCCTCTGATGTTCACGGACATGACTGTGATATCCCAAATATTAAAATTTACCAACCCAAATAAAGAACTACTACTTCGTCCCTGACAACCAGGTTAACTAGAACGATGATGCTTCTCATGACAAGCCTTACACTGAAAGGTAGACCAAGATGGAATCTGTGCAAGGACTCTACACAGCTTATGCAGAGGAAGGTGACTTGATATGGAGATGCCACATGTAAGGGGAGACAAATCCAGTAGGAAATAGGAATAGATGAAACACCGGCATCAGAGACTGGATCAAGCTGTAGAGACCCCCTGGCTCACGGTCACATCCAATCACTCTGCCCGTGAATATATCCTAAAACACAAGAGAATAGCGTCAAATATGGAACGGCAATGTAAATCTGCGATTATTTGACTAATAGATAACAAATTCATAGAAAAATCATGTGCATGAAGCACATTCTGTAAGCACATAGAAGGTGTCAACCGAATCTCTCCTTGCCTTGTAATTGAAGAATGTGTCACATCTGTAATAATAACTGATCTGCTAGGGTGAACTGATATGTAAGAAGAGACTAAGCTTTGTCTATACATAGGTGATGCGAGGCACCTGAATCCATGATCAACTCAAGGATGTCTGGTCTGTGACAACCTGTGAGGGCATATGCTTATACTTGAAGTGCTAGCAGAGGCGGGGGCAAAGATGTCAGATGGGCTTGAATAAGTAATAGAAGGTTCGATAGTAGGGGTCATGATCTCCCTTAGATGGCAAAGTAGATAATTGAATTTCTGCTCGGTAGAAGTGGCAGGAATAGTAGGAGTTTCAACCTGTTCTGTGACACATGCTGACGTTGGATACCATGCGTATTATAGTAGGCATCCTCAGAGTGACTAGAGTGGTGACAGTAAGTGTAAGGCTGACGCGAGCGTCCACCTTTTCTGCCACGATAATCACGTCCTCTGAATTGAATGTGTCCTCCTATAGCGCGAGATGTGGCCAAAGTAGAAGAGCTCTGAGTGGAGATAGAAGAAGGTACAATAATATTGGTAAGTCTATTGTAGGCCTCCTCCATGGGAGCTACGGAAGCTCCTGTAAGTAACTTAGTCTATTGTGGCATCATACTCATGGCTAAGCGCCACGAGGAAAACTCCAACCATGGTGGCATTCCTGTACGCCTTCTGCTTCTCTAGAGAAGTAGTCAGAGGCATGAAGCTTCTCAAAGACGCCTCTGAGAGATGAATAGAAAGTATGAAGAGGACAACCATTCTGCTTGAATGTGAAGGTGTCTAACTGTAACTGGAGTAACTTCATCTCATTCCTCGTTGGAGAGTATGTGACGGCGAGGATATCCCACATCGCCTTGGTGCAGATGTAGGGTGTTATAGGCTAAACAATAAGAGTATCAGATGGCTTAACTCGAACATAAGCATCATCTTGCTCCCAATAGGCATTAACCCCAGCTTTGTTATTCAGCTCATCCGATGTCAGAATGTGCCTTTTCCCATTGCACTACATAAGATTCATGAACTGCATGGTCTGTAACTCGTAATTGGTCCCATCCATCTTGACGATGGACGACAGACATTTGAAGGCGCTTGAAGATGATAGGTTGACATTATTCTCTAACATGAAGATAAATTGTCTGGGAACATGATGGAGGCTGTAGACCGATGTGAATGTGTCTACACGATCATATGGGGAATCGATTCTGTGTAGACTCATGCCAAACGTTTCCATCAACTTTAGAAGTGCCCAAGGACGGTTCGAGTGATTTATAGGTCTAAAATCACCACAACAACGTCCAAATCAGACCAAATTCAGCTGAGAATTAGGACAAAGTCGCGCGACGAGACGCACGCATGGCTTGGGCACCGAACAGTGGCGAGAGGCTCTACCTTACCTTAGAAGGTACTACAAGCCCATACATGGACCCTCCCACGCGCCAAGGTTGCTGGCGGTGAGTCTTGGCAGCATAAAGGCTTGGTAGCGTGAAAGTGGGGAGGGGGGTTCGACACGTGGTGTTGGGCGTGTAATGGTGATCCGAGCTTCGGTCTAGGACCATCGCTCTGATACCATGTGAAGAGAAGAACACGAATTGCTTTTTGAATGAGGCCATATGGCTCTCTTATATAGAGAGGAGAAACCCTAAAGGACAAATTACATAATAGAGAAGAAAGAAATGGAAAATACATATAAATATGCAAAGATAAATATAACTCTCAACCATATGCATCTCTTATACTTCATTACTCCACCTCTAAGCTTCATTTTATAGCGGTACACCTCCTTTCACTGCATCCACTTAATACTCCATTTTTATGTGAAAATCGATATTTCTATAGTCTATTTGAATATCTTTTCCTTGATACTTTCTTTTTCCTTTTTAACATTCCACTATGTAGTTATGGTTTTCAAGGCTTTAAATTTTAGATTTTGATTTTTTTTCACCAACTTCTGAAAATAGAATTTTCAGATAAATTCGTTGAAATTTCGTTAAAATCGCCACAAATCTTGGATCGACTATAAATTTGATTTGTTTTAAGAATTTAAGGATGCCAATTTTCTTAGATAGAAATACACACACTTGTTTGTAAAATATAAATTCTTATTATTATTATAATTGTCAAAAGCTTATGAAGTTTTGTATAAAAATCTTGACTCGAAGGAAGGACAGAAGGATATATTCAGGTTGGCCAAAGCAAGGGAAAGAAAGACCAAAGACCTTTCTCAAGTAAGATGCATTAAGGACGAGGAAGGTCATGTGCTTGTTACTCAGAAGCATATAAAGACTAGGTGGGAGCAGTACTTCCATAAACTTTTCATTGGGGAAGGAAATAGGGAGATCACTTTGGGTGATCTAGCTTGTAGTGAAAGTTACTTGAATCGTGCAAGCTATAGACGGATACAAAGAAAGGAAGTAGAGGAGGCTTTGAAGGTTATGAGATCCGGGAAAGGTGTAGGACCGGATGACATCCCTGTAGAGGTATGGAGAGTTTTAGGTGAGCGTGGTTTGACTTGGCTTACGAATCTATTCAATGTTAATTGGCGAAGCAAGAAAATGCATGAAGATTGGAGGAGTATCTTGGTGCCTCTTTATAAGGATAAAGGAGACATTCAAAATTATTCAAATTATAGAGGTATCAAGATGATGAGTCACACTATGAAAATTTGGGAACGTGTGATCGAAAGAAGGTTGAGGCAAGTTTCCAACATAAAAGAAAACCAATTCGGATTCATGTCAGGTCGCTCAACGATTGAAGCCATCTATTTTGCTGAGGAGAACAATGGAGATTTATAGAGCTAAAAGGAAGAACCTCCACATGATCTTTATTGATTTGGAGAAGGCTTATGATTCTGTCCCACGAGAGATATTGTGGAGAGTATTGGAGAAGAGATAAGTACCTGTCCTATACATTAACCTCATAAAGGACATGTATGATAGGGCTTTATCTTGTGTAAGGACCCCGTCTGGGAAGACTGGATATTTTGACATCAACATTGGTTTACATTAAGGTTCTGCTTTGAGTTCATTTATTTTTACTTTGATTATGGACGAGTTGACAAGTCACATTCAGGATGAGTTACCTTGGTGTATGTTATTTGCTGATGATATTGTGTTAATTGACGAGACTAGAGATGGAGTAAATGAGAAGCTTGAGGTCTGGAGACATGAGTTGGAGACTAAAGGATTTCGTATAAGTAGGGCTAAGAGGGAATATATGGAGTGCACCTTTGATGGAAGCAATTGTGAAGGAATCGAGGTGAAGATTGGTGACGATAACATTCAGAAGAGAGATTCCTTTAGATATCTGGGATCTATTCTGCAACATGATAGGGAAATTGATGGAGATGTTACTAATAGAATAAATACCGGCTGGCTAAAGTGGAGAGGAGCCTCTGCTGTTCTCTGTGATAAGAAAATTCCTTTAAAAATTAAAGGAAAGTTTTACAAAGCAGCCGTGAGACCTGCTATGCTTTATGGATCCGAATGTTGGCTTGTGGACAATAAACATGTGCAAAGAATGAATGTAGCAGAAATGAAAATGTTAAGGTGGATGTGTGGACACACACACGTAAAGATCGGATTCGGAATGATGTAATCAGAAAGAAAGTTGGTGTAGCTCCGATCGAGGATAAGATGCGAGAAAATCGCTTAAGATGGTTTGGACATTTGCAAAGAAGATCAGCTGATGGACCAGTTAGGAGATGCGAGTGTTGGGATGTTGAGCCGGCTAAGAGAGGGCGAGGACGACCCAGGAAGTGTTGGAAAGAGACCATATGAAGGGATCTTAGTTTTGTGGATATAAGCCCGGGATTGACTCAAGATAGATCTGAATGGAGGCGAAGAATCCATGTAGCCGACCCTACTTAATTTTGGGAAAAGGCTTTGTTGTTGTTGTTATTATTATTATAATCATTGCTCATGCTGATATTTGGTAGCAACATGTTACCGTGATATCCCATTCTTTAACAAAAATGAATTAAGACATGCAATAGCAATATATCGAAACATGTATGCAAAAGAAAAAAGAATAAAAATACGATATTATGCTAAAATTTGAATTCAACGGTAGAGCTTGTCTTTAAATAATTTAGTTTATATTTAAACCTTAAATTTAGCAACTTACTAAAGAAGCATGTTCATATAATACAAGAGTCTAAAAACTTAGCATATCAACAAAAAATGTTAAAAATTCACCAATATTGACGATTTTTCAATGAAAGCAATGGCTAAATTCTCTTATTTTTTGTTTTGCCATTATAACACACAAGTCCAGTGAAATTTCCTTGGAAAGAGAAACACAATAGAATTTGGATATCGCTAACTTGGAGATGCTGAAATTTCAGTTAAATTCGACCACAGTTTACCGAAATTTGAGACCATGGTGGTTTCTCTATATACTGCTACTTGTTTCAGGGATTAGGATTCTCTATATACTGCTTGTTTCTTTTATAGATTCCTTATCTACACATCTAAAACTAAGAGACAAGAATCATCTATGAACTTTCACTAATTTAGGATGGAGCACGAGCAAACCCTAGGACGGGAGGGGAAGGAGCGCAAGTACGAGAAGGGAAGGAGTGTGGGCAAGAGGGGGGGGGTGAAGAGCATGAGCGTGAAGGGACAAGGGTGAGTAGGAGATGCGGGTCTAGAGAAGAATGACAGAGGGATAGCGAGGAGGCTACTATAAGTAAGGTTTTTCGCTAGGAAGAGAAGGTGGGTAGGGTTGACGATGATGCCATTCGGTTTTCGCAACTCCTCCACCACCTCCAACAATGCATGACCTACCTACCAAGTCCCAAACTCCTGGAAGAAGAAAACCTGGAAACCGTCTGGCCTGAGGGATCAATCCCCATTCAGGTATTCCACCACTCGCTTGACCTTAGACAACACGAACGTTCACACCATCTCCTCAGACCGATGGTCAGACAATCGTGGAATACCCCTTCCTAGCCATCTCATACTGTTGCTAGGCACACACCTACTGATCTCTAGAAAATGTCTTCTCACTGCTTCACCAATACAATGGTCGCCAACAAGATCCTCCCCATCCAACTCAATCGAGTGGATTAGATTCCGCCTTTTGCGGCCACTAGCCGCCGCATGAAAGTATATGGTGTTAGCATCCCCCTCCTAGGGCCATTTAGTCCTCAACCGTTGCCTCCATTCGGCCTCAGGCTTCTTGTCCGCCATGAGGACTCTGCTATGTTCGTCCCTCGTACTGACCTCCTCTTCTAGTAAGTCCCTCATGTCCTTAATTTGGTTAAGATGCATAACCTCGACCTACGCAGTACCTCTCTTCTATCTGTGAAGTGCTCAGGATTCCCTCCTAAATTGGATAAGCATGCGTCCCAACCATTTTCTGAGATGCTAAACACTCAACATCTGCTTCCTGCCAATGCCAATACCTTTACCACCTTCTCATGAAGGCCGTCCTCAAGCAACCAAACACGTTCGAAATGGAAAATGCTGCCCGAGCGTTGCCATCACTCGAATCACAACAAATGGGTGAATGATCGGAATGTGACCTAGGTTAGGCCATCACAGACCCCAAGGGAAAATGCCCTAGCGTCCTAATCCAAGCTAAGGAACCAATCCAAGCGGTATCCAGAGGAGGATCTCCTCCACATGTACTTCAGGTTTGTTGCTTCTAAGACCCCCATCTCCAAATCACCAACAAACTCAGAGAAAATAAAGGAACCATGGTCCAATACCCCTTGTCACGTGACCGATCACCTGCAAGAAAAGTGACATTGAAGTCACCCCCAACAAGTCACGTCATGCCTGGAAAGCGTGCACACACCAAGGTTGCAGAAGTCAGCAGTCAGTAATCGGTCGACAGGGTCACTGATTAAGGAGTAATCGGTAGTCGGGAGAGTAATCAGATTTAGTTGGACATTAGTCGGTTTTGAATTTTTTAATTAATTTAAATATACAAATCAATTTTAATACATATACTCTCATTTATATTCGTATATTCAGCAGTTTTAATATTTTTAAGAGCTTAAAAAATTAAGAGTTTTGATCACTATAACAAACTTTAACTTGAAATAACACACTTTAGCACCATTGAAATACATAATCACAAACTCATGAATTATACTAAATTCATTAATTTGCATCTTTCTTAAGTCAATATGACCTACAAATATGTGTTGAATATGTTGCTAAATATATTGAATATGTTATGAAAAGGATGAACATTATTTATGGATAAGTTGAGTATGACCTTCAAGATTGTATATGTGCTGAATATTCCATGAATATGTTGAACATGTCAATATTCCATGAATATGTTGAATATGACCTATTTATGTGATAAATATGTTGCTAAAAGACTAAATCTTTCTTTAATTATGACCTACAAAAATTTCTATATGCAAGATTTGCGCAACACAAGAAGATATATCCAAATATGATTCATATATTTCCAGATTATAAACCCAAATGCCAACCAACAATGTCCAAATCATATATAAAAGTTCAAAAAAGCAAAAAAGAACAAAAAAGGCCAAAAAACCTTACCCTGACTGCCGCGGCACTGTTTGTGGCTGGATAGGCTCGAAGGAATGCGCTAAAAGGAGCTAGGATCTTCGTTGGTGTTGGCGACACGGAGGCGGGGGCTCCGTTGATTGGAGTCGAAGGAGAGGAGCCCGAAGGCGCGGAGGTGGAGGAGAGGTGTCGAGGAGAGGTATTACACACAAGGGTTTGGGTGGGGGCTTACTCTCGAACAGTAAACCCCACTTAAGCCCCTAATCGGGTCAACAGTTAGCCCTAACCGGGTCGACTTAGCCATCGGCAAAAAAAAAATGAAATTTCTATGCAGAAATTGACCGAGTAATCGCCCGACTAACCCGACTACTCGGCCGATTAATCGGGTCTACTCGACTAAGGCCCGATTTGGCCTAGTCGACTCGGCTACCTGGCCGAGTCAACTAATCGGACAGACTAGTCGGGTTAATTGGCTGATTTTCGCAACGGTGGCACACACTATCCAGAGCTCTTCTTAAAGCACATATGACAAAGGGCCATCAATTGTCGATAAGAAGTGTAAATTATCCGAGATCCTCCATTGCAAAATGGACAGAGTTCTGCTGTAGCATACCAAATCTACAAGCTCAAAGCACTCCTTGCTCCAATTGATAATTAAACCCCCTAATGCACCCACCAACAACATCATCCTGTACTCATATATATGAATGGGAGTTATCATGAAAGGTGTATCGTGGAGGAACTTGTAATAAATATGCTTGGCAATAGAACTTTTAAGGGTGATGGTGATGGTTGAGGTGGCACCACGTGGAGTGTTTGCAATTGTAGCTAATTGTCTTCGATCAATTCCTCGTTGGGGCTAGCAATGTTTTGCAAGAGATGGACATCGAGGGTCACAAGGATGAGGACTGTTAATGATTAATCCTGAATGGGTAGTGTAAAACCCTGACTTTTGGACTCGTACCGTTCGGGCATCAAATTCAACTTGATCAAACATATGAAATATGACTCATTGGAAGCATCTTGTCATTAGATTTCCAATGCATCCGGAATTTTTCAATTTCGATCCAAAGCCCTAAAATGTTTTTTTTTGAGGAAAAAGTATGATATCGAGAAGATGCCTGCCTCGTAACTTCTATATAGTCTGACCCTAAACTGTAAGAGCGCAAGCCCTTCTAATATATCATATGGACGACCATGGGTTCCCTAATCCATCTTCTTCCTCCCATTATTCTCCACCTTTATAGCCATCATGTTATCCATGGAGAGCTTGCTCGAGATCACCAGAGTGCGTAGTTAGTGTCATGTTTACGAGGAGATCGCGGGAACAAGAAGATCGCCTTTATTTTGAGTTTGGAGGTAAGCTATTCTTCCTATGCCATATTTTTAGAATGGGTTCGTGATTTTTTTATCCCTCACTCACCCAAGTGATGTTTTATGTGATTTAGAGATGATGTTAGTCCTCGGAATAACGAAGAGAAGTTGTAAATTGTGAGGAAACTATGCGTAGACGCATTTACGTGCTAATGTAACGGAATTTTCTCTATTATCCCCATTTTGGTGTATGGGTTGCTGCCATGCTTGTTTGTGGGACTTGAAATCCACGCCTTGCTTAATTTCGGAAACCTATCCTTGCATCCACATTTGTTTTGATTTCGTAGTTATTGATCTTGATGTTTTACAAAAATGTATTTATGTATATCTCATGTTAAATAAAGATTTTGAGTTATGGAATGTGAGAGCTATATGAAAACAATTAGGAATGGTACTTGGAGATGTATATGCTTAAGAATGGAAAGTACCATACTGATATGTACATCTATGGAAAGGAAAATTAGGACATGCCTTATGGAACCTCATTGATTATATGGCCAGATGTTATCCTGTTGCTATTTGGATGTAGAATGAACATCTTGATGATAAGAACTAACTTGGGTCGGTACTTAAATAATTATATGTGCATGTTTGGACATTTATGTGGGGATGTATGTAGGGAGAGACAAATTCATGACTTGAGTTAGATAAAAAAGATATATAACATGAAGAGTCATGAAGCTAACTAAAGCTGGAGAGAAATTAAGGTTCTGTTCATACTTGAAAATAGAGGTTCAAACAAGGTCGAATCACAAAACATCCTTCAAAAAGATTTATCCTCATCAATAAGCTTTCATATGAACCCAAAATCATCTATTTTTTATCAGATCTAACAGGAATGTGAATTTTAAGATCAACTGGTCAGATGAACAACTCGTTGTTTCACAAATTCAATGTAGTGCTTTGAGCTCGAATTTTGAAGGTTCAAACAGGACATGAAAGTAAAATTTCCTTCATGAGAATTGTATATATATTAAATATCTTTTCAAACTTTTAATAACCAAGTGATTTCAATGAGAAATGCAATGGAATTTGATTTTAAAGGTTGCATGGTTATTTTTTATTGTAACAGAAATAGGAAATAAAATGTCAACATTGAGCTTATGAATCGAAGTCAATTCAAGTTGGATTTTCAAGTTTAATGATTCTATTATGTAGAGAATCAAAAGATCTTTCTAACAAAATTGAAATCAACACAAGTCTCGCACAGACGTGCGTGGAATATGATTTGGAAGATGACTTGGTTATAAAGTAATGTGCAGTTTTCTGCAGCATAATATGAGAATGTGCTGACTTTGAGTCAAGGTTTAAATGAAATCAGATCACAAAATATTCTTAATGTAGTTTGTAGAGTGTTTTAAGATCTTTCTGATGTATTTACGAACACTCAAATCCTTTAGGAAATGCAACGGGAGTTGAATTTCAAAGTTAGCTACTTGTATTAATGTTGTGCGCACCAATGCAAGGTGACGTAGCTCTACCTATGATGATAGATTATGTATGACGTCATACTAAGTACGTATATGAGTATGATTCTAATGTTTTGATGCGATTAAGTATGAGCTTTGATGTTGTAATGAATCAACGAATCCCTATGCGTGTATAATGGTGAGTTAATTAGTCATGTAAGGATACATTTTGTTGATCATCAATGGTTACAGTATTGATCTAAAGATCTAATATTTTTTGCTAGTTCAATATTATATGATGGGGCAACAATCTTACTATTAGAAGATAATCATATCAAGGTGGGAGAGTTCTACCTATGATGATGAGTCATATACGAGCTTGAACGAAGAATATATTATGCAAATGAACTGGCGTGTTTAATCAAAGGGAGAACTTGATTCTACCATCTTTCAACTATTCCATGTGGGGATATATCTTTTAGATCATATGTAATATGAGTAATTGTTTAATATGGGTATACGACAATGAGTTTACGAGAGAACTATAACGGTTGAGATTGTAGCTCCTAGTGATGTAAATCTTGTATCTAATATAAATCGTTAAGGATACCTGAGCCACAAGTGAATTGTGAACGCATGTGATTTTGTAATACTTAACTGGTTGTGTAGTGTGCCCGCAATCCAAAAGAGACCAGGTTTCAAATCCCTCATCGTGGGGGTTGCGTTAGGTAGTCGACAACCAATGTAAAAAACAATCGAATCTTTCAACATGGATTTGAGCAAGAATCCATGTAGCCAACCCTATTTATAGTGGAAGAAGGCTTCACCATTTTTTTAACTGGTTAAGTTAAAAAAAATATTTCATGGGTGCGATTAAATACTACAGAGTAGGGGCATGCACCTCTATGGCCCGGTTAGATCTTAGTGAAAAGCTTCCCATTGGACTTTGGTGAGTAGTCGCCGTCCGATTTGGTGCTTCCCCCTTGTTGTAGCTGGTACGTCACCGGTATATAGCACTGAGCTAGATGACATGTGGTATCCTAATTTTCGTTCTACCTTACCGACCTTGGCAAGCGTTGAGTAGGCCCTCTTTGGTTTTGCCGTTCCAATACCACTAGGGTGTGCTTTTGTTTTGGAGCTCCGCAACCTAAGCTACTATCTAAGTATATTTTTGGTTAGTGGACTTAGGATGCAACGTTCTCTGGCCGAGAGTTTATGTCCTAAACCACTCATTACTCACGACATGTGAGTCTAGAAACATACAATAAAGTGATAACAATAAATTAGTGATTCTATGATCTTTGATTCGAACAATTCTTCTAATACGAACAATATGAAATATCTCATGGAATAAATAATATGATCATAGGTAAATATATGTTGAACCCCTAACATGTGATAAAAGATGAGTTGGACCATGGTTGCTGATTTATATTGGTGCCCTACATGACATGATATGTTCAAGAGTAGGAAGAGTGTGGCCACATTTGGTTTTGGTTATGGTCAACTCTTGATTTTGAAACATGGGAATCTTGTAAGAATACATGATAAGTTACATTTCCATAACTTGAGAACATATGCTGACACCAAATACATATCTTGAAAGCTCGGGTCTAAGCCTAGTAAATAGTGGTGCATAAGGTCATTTCTTCTCACACACTTTTGTTCTTGTTCTTTAACTTGTACTCCTTTGGATCATGCTACACACTTTGCTAGAATGTTGTAAATCTTATTGAGATGGACACACACTCTTGCAATTGTATTGAGACATTTGCATTGTTCATATAACTCATTGCTTATATATATGCCAATGAACACTAGCATGATTTGCTTTTCCTTTCTTGTATATATTTTGGTTATATGTGATTTATGCCATTCTATGTTACTGGGCCATCTGGCTTATATCCTTTGGTTTCCTAAATAAGGTTGCATGTTTACAATTAAGAAATTTGGAATGATATGCTAGCAATGATGCTTTGATAGATATGCAATATTTAGGAGATTCATTATTTTGTATCTTTACTTATTTTAGCCAATATTGTAGTATATTGTGCCTTTTGATTAGAGAATAACATATTTGTTTTGGAACTATATTGCATGGTTGAAATAATTGTACATGTGAAATCATGTATTGTATTTGAGTTATAGATTGTAAATAGAATAATGAACATTAATATATTGAAACATTGTATTTTCCATTTTCTTTATATTATGAACAATGATTATATGTACTCGTGGTTATTGTTGGGTATCTAGATTCGGGAAGTCAAGAGAAGTGGTCAAAAGATGATTGGATGCCTCGTCTCCCTCATCATAATGTGTTGCGCAGGAGCCAGGTCTCATAGGTCGGTTGTAGATTTAAGGGGTGTTTTCGATAGTGTACTAAGGTGATGTTAATTGTCATCCATGATAGAGAGGAAGCTGTCTCCCATCACTTAATGGATTATATGCTTACAATAAGTTTTAAGAGATGGGATGGCAATGATAATTGGTTCAACATGTGAGGAGGCAAATATGGAGGTAGGGATGAGCATTGGGTAGGGCCGGCCCGGCCCAGCCCGGTGCCCGACCCGATAAAGCCCGAGCCCAGCCCGGGCCCGAATGATAAATGGGCGGGCTTGGGCTTGATTTTTGGCCCGATCCAATTTTCGGGCCGGGTTCGGGCATGCTTGGGCCCGAGCCCAAAGCCCGTGGGCCGAACCGAATATAGGCCCGAGTGTAGGCCCGTATATAAGCCCGATGTTTTTTCTATATGTAATTTATGATTTCTAATATCACATTTGATCTTCCTTCTTAAATTGCCATTATTCTATGCTATTTAGACATCAACTATGTTCATGTTTTGAAGAAATACATATTCAATTTGTATATTTACATATTAAATGTGTATTATATTCACGTTTTAAATTTTTTTTAATATAGCGGGCCGGCCCGACCCGAGCCCGACCGATGTATTTGCGGGCCGGGCTCGGGCTTGGGCTGCAATTTCTGAAATTTAACGGGCCTAGGCCCGGCCCGTAAGCCCGTATATTAAAACCGGGCTCGGGCTGGGCTAGGTTGGACCCGGCCCGCCCCGGCCCGATGCTCATCCCTATATGGAGGTGGATATGGAGAGAGACATGGAGTTTAGTTGGGATTGTGCTTCCTCGAACTAACTTTTATTTCGTAGTCCCCGATCGCCTTATTTGTATATATCACCCCAATAATAGTATAATATTGATAACTCACAAAATGGGAAGGGCTAAGAAGAATGGATAGTAAGAATTTTGGGTGATTGCCTTTGAGTTTAATTGGGTATAAACTCAACAAATTTTGCAATCAATTTTCCTCAATAATGATTTGGGTCTAGGTCTGGGATGTCATGTTATAAATGGTACAAAAGTCATGATCCTATATAGAGAAAGGGACTATGTCATAAGCTGACCCACTTTTAAAAGAACTAGGAGGAAAAATGCTAGTCTAACAACTTAGGCTTTAAAAAATTTGCCTCGAGGTGGTGAGGCATATGCCACGAGGCGCTATTTGCTCAAAACTGCCTTGAGGCACAAGCCTTAGGTGGAAAATGTGCCTCGAGGCGGTGAGGCGTACGCCTCAGGGTACCTGAGCGTCTAAAACACACAAGATATTGAGGTGCCACCTTAGATCGATGCCAATTTATACCCTACTCCCTATCGTTTTAGCCCTAAAATGAAGAATCCAAGCCTCGATACCCACTTCCTCAAAACCTAAAACCCTAAGCCTCGACATGGCGACACCTTCTACTCCTTCACCCACTTCTCCTCTCTCGGTCATGATGCACATCACACCACTTGGAGTTGTGCCGCTTCTGAGCTGCGACATGTCTCTCAATCCTTAGAGTTGGAGCTGCATCACCTTCACTCACTTCTCAGGACTGCATTGGATGTGAGGATATATATCAAAAGTTCTGGATTTTTTTGCTAAGTTACCTTAAAATTTTAACCTATCAAATAGCTCGAATGGGATGCCAACCTTCTGTAGTCGATCCCAATTTTTTGCTGGATATATCTATGGTTGGGCTCTATGATGGCATTAGAGCAACAATCGCCCCTGATGATATTTAGTTTGTTAGATTATTGGAAGATGGCTAGAAACTTTCATCACTTGATGATTAAACTTGCATCCTTTTTGTTATTAATATTATAGAAATTTTGATTACTGATCATCGTGGATGCGTGGATCTAATCAGTGTCCTATGTTTCTACCAAATGCTGCAACTTGCACACAAATATCTTTAATGTGCGGGTGGCGTGTCTAGAGGGTATGTGCAGGGCGAGTTGTCCATCCCCATTCTGCAATACGTCGATGTCACTATTCTGTTCGTTGAGGCCAAAGATGAAAGCTGCAGAGGTTTTTCGGTGGTCTTGGATATCTTTGGGTTGGTCTATGGTTTGCACCTTAATAGGGGCAAATCAGAGTTCGTTCCGGTTGGTTTATCGGAGGCGGAGGTCGAGCAGAGTGTTGTTTGGCTGAGATCACCGCGAGCAGAGCTGCTGATTCGTTACTTTGGGATCCCCCTTGTGATGGGCAGGATGCAGGCATTTGACTGGTTACCGGTGATTGAGAAATCGGAGCGAAAATTGGTAGCTTGGAAATCTGTCTGCTTTTCAAAGGGAGGCAGGTTGGTGCTGTTGAAATCGGTTCCATCAACGATCTCGATTTTCTTCATCTCATCTAGACTGATCCCATTTGGCGGTAGGAAGAGGATGGAATCTATCATGAGGCGTTTCTTTTGGTCGTCAAATGACCGTTCTAATGGCATCTCCTTGGTGGATCAGAAGAAGGTGTCCATGGCGAAGGAGGATGACGGACTCGGCGTGCGGAGCCTGGAGGAGATGAACAAGGCTTTGTTGGGCAAATGGGTCTCTCATATTTAGGGAGAGTGTGATAGCTTGGTTTGCAGACTTGTTTGATTGGTTTATAGGCTTGGGCTTTTCGCCCCAGGCGCATGTGAGCTAGGGGTGGCACCCTTCTTCTGGAGAGGCGTTTTGCAGCGTGGTGCAGGAACTGCGCCCCTTTCTGCGTCATGTGTTATGGGATGACACTAGATTTCACTTTTAGACGGACAACTGGAGTGAGGCTGGGGTGTTGAATGCAAGATTCTCGAGGCTGGCTGCTTTATCTGAAAATTAGGAATGTAATGTGGTGGACGCGTGGGATGGATTTGCTTATTTTCCCCGCTTTAGGGCTGATCTTTCTGAGCAGCATGTGAAGGAGCTGCTTATCATGTTAGTGGATGTGGAAAACGTTGTGGGTCTCATGGAGGGAGCAGACTGCTGGGTTTGGCGTGCTGGCTCGTTTTCGGTTAGGAAAACTTACAGGGCATTAAGGGGCGCGACTGTTGTTGATCCATGGAGATGTGACATGGATTGCAGGAGAATTTGGAAGTGGAATGTGCCTATACATGTGGAGGTCTTCCCGTGGCTCGCTAGAAGGAGAGAGATTGATGACGAAGGATAGATTCACACGTCTCATAGAGGGGGCCGATTTGAACTTCGCAAGATGCGCGAACGAGGTGGAGGGGTTTGACCATCCATTGGTACTGATTGGAGAGGCACGGAGGAGAGAGGAAGATGGATCGCGGTACTTTGGTCCATCTGCCTGGCAAGAAACATGGTGATTTGTAAACTGGAGCGCTTCTATCTTGAGAATGTTATTTTTAATGCGGAGGCATTGAGTGATGGGTGGGATCTATAACACAATGTTGAGCGCTTGTACCTTCTAGACTGTTATACTTTTTTTGGAGATAAATGGTGCAGGTTTTGGGCACACACCTATACAGTGAATGCCCTTTTTTCTTTCAAAAAAAATATCGTTAATGTGTTTTTATTTCTAGCATTTTTTTGTACAAAATTCTAGATTTATATAGTTTTTAACTGAAATTAAGGCTTACACCTCGCCTCGATGATAGAAAACCGCTCGGACTGCCTTGCATTTTTTAAAGCCTTGAATACAACCATCAACTATTAGTGAGAACATAGGCCGATTGCAGATGGATGGAGCGTTGGTGGAGAGCGAAGGCGAAAGATGGTGCGACGTCGGAAAGTTCGGGGGCTGCAGGTGGTGTTCCCTCGGGTGGGGGTGCTGCGGAGGGGAAGGGAGTGGGTCACAGGGTCGTTGTTGGGATTCCGCTGCAAGGAGAGGGTGGCGAGAGGCGGCGGGAGGGAGAGGAAGAGTGGGTGCAGGTCTCTCACAAGAAGCCGGGGAAGAAATGCTTTAGGTGCAGAATGCATGGTCATGTTGCTTCGTTCTGTCGGCTCCCACCTCGGTGCTTTTCTTGTGGACAGCCGGGTCATCGGCAAGCTTCGTGCTGGCGCGATAATGGTCATCGGGGCTCTTCTCTCTCCGGGATGCAAGCCCGATCAGGGGTGCATGGGTCCATTTCGACGTTGGAGGCGGCTTGCTTTGCTCCTCTCGTTGGAAGGGGGGTACGTTCCTATGCTCAGGTGGTGGAGGCGCCTAGCGTCATTTCGTTTGATGCTAATCTTCATGATACGGGTGTTGAGGTAGATGGCGAGGGTGGCACGACAGGGGAGAACGTTGCGGGGGAAGAACCGCCTTGGGCTGGTGGCTTGCATGGAGTGGACGTGCGGGGGAAGGCGATGCATAGGGAGGCGGTGCATGGTATGAGGTTGCATGGCGAGGGTCGCTTCGTCGCGGTTGTGGGGCTTGCACGCCGGAGCGGTGTCGTTTGGGATGGGGTTAAAAATCACCTTTCATGGTTTTCTGGGCCCCTGATTCTCTGGGGATTTCTAAGTTCTCGACTCCTCGCGTTGCTGTGTTCGTGGCCTTTCCCCGGAGCAACGGGAAAGACTTATTCGAAATGGTGATACCGAAGATGTTGTCTGGAGATTGCTTCGTGTTGCTGATGGTGCATTTTCAGACACTGAGGTCTGTGTTGCGGAGCTTCGTGGTGTGCCTTTTCTTTCTCGAACTGTCCCCTGTCTGTGCAAGACATTTCGGCATTGGGGGGAAGTTCTGGCAATCGTGGATGATGGCCTCTCGCCGGGCGCGGACTGGAGGATCACTCGGGTACTCATGGAGTGCAACAGGGGTCTCCTTCGCGATGCGATTGGCAAGCTTTTCTTCCAGACTTTGAAAATTGGCCGTTGGCGATTCAAGGTGGAGCTCTCTGTCGTCGCCCCGTCGCCGGCGACGGTGGCTATTCCTGAACGACCGCCTACTTTGGTCGGTCCGGCTGCCTCGGGCCATGGGGATGTCGCCTCGTCTTCTGGCTGCCAGGTGGCGTGTTTGGGGGGATATTCCGAAGCGTCGCCCCCTGTGTTCGACTCTTCCTATCCCTTCCACGTACAACATCGGGTGCTTTGTCTTGCGTCAGAAAGGAACGGTTTCTTTGATTTGGGGATGGCTGAGGACGACTCGCTTCCTCAACCTCGATCGGTTTTGGCGGCTAATGCTATGCAGTTGCGGTTATCGGGTCCTTGGTTTGCCCGCGGAGCGTTGGGCTTTGGCGGATCTCTAAACTTCGGTACTTGGCCGTCAAAGTGGTGGCCTAGTGACCCGATTACCATACCCGACTCTCCTGCGGATCTCACACACCGGATTCATTTGGAGGAAGTGAATGTGCACTCGGACTCGGAGGTGCTTTGTTCGACCCCTGTGGCTTCGTCAATTACCCGATCCCCTCCCCCCCACTCCTATGGACCGGGGGGCTTCTTCGGTGTTGGCTCTTTATGATGGCCCCTTGGGGAACTCTTCTGACGGGGCAACTGCTTCTGATATGGGGGGCCTTTCAGACAAGCGGTCGGGGAAACGCTATCGGAGGCGTAACCGATCTCGGCTCGGTTCTGTGGTGAAACATTCTTGTGCGACGTTGCGGGAGTCCGTGGCGGAGGCGGCTGGTCTCAGTGTCCTTGGGGGGGGGCCCTGATGGTTATTAATGAAGGTTCTCTCCTGGAACGTTAGCGGCCTCGGTGAGGCTGACAAGAGGCGCTCTTTGGGCCCGCGTTTCTCCGAGTGGGGATGTGATATTGCTTTTATTCAAGAAACAAAGTTAAGGGGGGTGGACGATACTCTTTGACGCTCTTTTGGTGTGGGCCCTCTGGACGAATTTCGGGCTGCGGATGCGGTTGGGACGGCGGGAGGGTTCTTGCTGGCTTGGCGTTCTTCGGCCTTCTCCTTCTCCTCGATTCGGGCGGGAAGACATGCTGTCGGTGGTGCTCACCCGGGCTGATTCTCTCGTGCCACTTGCCTTCTCCTGTATTTATGCCCCTACTTGCCCATCTTGCGGAGGGAGCTTTGGGCGGATCTTCGTGATGCGGCTTTCGCTTTTGAGGGGCTTCCTTGGCTCTTGGGGGGATTTCAATGTCACTGTTCATTCGTCGGATCGCCCCCGGAGTCGGGGGGGCCAGGACCTGGGGTCGCGGGATTTTATTGAGCTCTTGGATGAGCTAGCTCTGGAGGGGTTGGTGCCTGATGATATATCCTACACGTGGAGGAATAATTCGACCCGCTCTAGGATTGATCGTTTCTTGGCTTCTGGGGAACTTATGGAGACTTTCCCTCTATGCTCGGTGTCCTCGCGCCCCCGATCCTTCTCTGACCACAATCCTATTATGTGGGAGTCTGGTAAGGGACTTCGGATGCGGGGCCTTTTCCGATACGAAAAATGTTGGCTCTTGGAGCCTAACTTCAAAGATATTGTGACCACGCACTGGAACCAAGCTTCTTTTGCGGGGTTTGCGGCTCATAGACTTGATCAGAAGCTTGCTTCTTTGCGGAAACTACTTGCGGGATTCAAGAAGGAGTCGAGATTGGCGTGTGTCGCCGCAAGGGCGGCGGCGGAGGATGTCATTATGCTTTTTGATCGGGCTGAGAATGACAGGGATCTGTTGCCTGAGGAACTTCAAGAACGCCTTGCCGCACAATTGAAGGTTGCGGCGGAGGACAAGATGAGGAATATTGAATGGCGTCAGCGGTCGCGTTTGAATTGGCTCAAAGCTGGTGATGCCAATACGGCCTTTTTTCTCCGTGTGACTAGCAGTAGAAAGCGCTATAACTCAATTCGTTCTCTTAACTTCAATGGTACCCAAGTTTGTGGGGAGAGGGAGATGGGGCTCGCCATTGTGGATCACTTCAAGCGGTTTTCTGCGAGCCGCTCTCCGTGCAGATGGTGCTGGAGGGGCCTTGGGGCTCCTTCTTTGGGACTCTCATGCCTTGGCGCAGATGGTGCTGGCGGGGCCTTGGGACTCTCATGCCTTGACTCAGCCAATTTCCTTCGATGAGCTTAAGGAGGCCGTATGGAATTTGAATGCTGATGGATCCCCGGGCCTTGACGGGTTCTCGGTGGCTTTTTATCATGACTTCTGGGAGCTGGTGGCCAATGATGTTATGGACGTGGTTCGCGAATTTTGTGATGGGAATGCTGGCTTTGATAGGATTAATAGGGCCATAATTGTTTTGATACCTAAATCCTCGTCGGTGAATTGTATCGAGGACTACCGTCCTATCTCGATCTCGAATGGGATCTATCTTATCATTGCAAAGGTCTTAGCCAGACGGCTTGCTCATGTTCTGGACTCTCTTGTCTCTCCGGCCCAGGCTGCCTTCATTAGGGGTCGGCAGATATCGGATTGCATCGCGGTAGCTTCTGAGCTGGTCGCTGATTGGAAGAACTCTGACAAGAAGGGGATTCTCTGGAAGATCGACTTCGCGAAGGCGTATGATTGCTTGGAGTGGCGGTTCTTATGGTCTGTTTCGAGGAGGAGGGGCTTCCCCGAGCTGTGGATCTCTTGGATGCGTCGGTGCGTCTCCACTGTCTCCCTCTCTGTCCTGGTTAATTGTCGGGCGGTTGGGGGCTTCTTCCAGCTGAGAAGGGGGGTGCGCAAGGGGTGTCCCCCCGCTCCCCTCCTTTTTGTGCTGGCTTCGGATGTGTTGGCACGAATGGTGGATCGTGTGATCGACGCGAGGCTTTCCAATGGCTTCACTAAGGGAGCATTGCGCGTGCCCTTAATTCAATTCGCGGATGATACTATTTGCTTCATCGAGGGTGGCACTTCTGAGGTCTCCGGTATGGCGATCACTCTTGACCTGTTCAGTGAACTATCGGGGCTCTTGATTAATGGCGCTAAATCCAAGGTGATCCCCTTTGGGATGTCGCAGGCGGAGGCGGTGGAATGTGGGCAGTTGCTGGGGTCTCCTCCCTGTGGTTGTGGGCTCCCTATGGATTACCTTGGCTTGCCACTGGTCGTGGGCCGGGTCAGGCTTCGAGACTGGCGCTTGGTGGTTGAGAAGGTGGAGGCTCGCCTTACTGGTTGGCGTGCAGCATTGCTTTCTAGAGGGGGGCGTCTTGTTCTTATCAAGGCGGTTCTTTCCTCTATCCCGATTTACTTCCTCTCGATTCGTCGCATGCCTAAGGGGATCCGTCCGCGACTTGAGAGTTGTATGCACCGCTTCTTGTGGGGTAAGAAGGGGTAGGGGGGTACATCTTGTGGCCTGGGAGGAGGTTACCAGAGCCAAGCGGCATGGTGGACAGGGTGTGCGGAGGCTGGATGTTGTTAACGATGCTCTTTTACTCAAATGGGTGAGTAGAATTTGGGGTCAGGAGGATAACTTTTTCATTAAGGTTCTCAGGGAGTTCGTGGGTGATGCAAGGTTGGGGGTGTTAAGGGGGGGTGTTCCCGGGCACCTTTCTCCGTTCTGGCGTAATGTGTTGGATGTTTTTGCTAAGAATCTTTCCCTCTTTAGGCCGGTTCTGGGGAAAGGGGACTCGTTCAAATTTTGGCTTGATGATTGGTCGGGTAGGGGTTCTTTGATGGAGCGATTTCCCCGTATGTTTGCTTTGGCGGCTGACAAAGAAGCTACGGTTGCTTCTTGCTGGGTGAAGGGCTGCTGGTGTCCACGCTTTATTGCGAACTTCTCGGATCAACGGATTGATGATTTTGTTTCTCTATTGAACGCCCTCTCTGATTATGAAAGGCCTATTGATGGGCGGGATCACTGGACATGGAAGGACGGCACTTTCTCCACTCGTAAGGCGTATCGGGCGCTGGCACCCCATCCTACTGCCGGGGCTGATATCCTCCTGCGCGATTGTTGGTTCCTTTGGGGATTGCGGATTCCCGAGCGCATTGGCGTCTTCCTTTGGCTTCTTCGCAGAGGGAGGCTTTTTAACGCGTGATCGGTGCGCCAGATTCTTTGCTAACGTCGGCTCTAATTGTATCCTTTGTGATGCGGAGGTGGAAACCATTGATCATCTTTTCTTCGGATGCCAGGTGGTTCGGGAGATCTGGGATGATTTGGAGTGGGTGAGATCGGATAATCTGATTGCCTTTTGCGAGCTTTTGCTAGGCAACAGGAACAGGGATAGGAGGGACATTTTGGCCCCGATTGCAAGGTTATAGTGCATTTGCCTGGCTAGAAATGAGGCACTCTTCTCCGGCCAACGCTTCTACCGGGATAACGTTATTATCCAATGCTCGCGTCTTCTGGATGATTGGTGTGCGGTGTAGCCCGCCGGTGGTTTTCTTGGGGTGTTGTTTCTCTGTTGCTCTCTCGATCCTCTTTTAACGGTCTTGTATTGTTTTTGGTAATTCTCCTTTTTTTTGTAACATTCTTTTCCTATTTTTTAATATATTGGGGGGAACACCGTTGAGTGTCTCCCCCTCTTTTTGAACCTCAAAAAAAAACTATTAGTGAGAACATAATTAGACGATGGTGATCTGAATATAATGCATGAACTCCTCAGAGTCTGATCGTGGGTTATTGGAGGAAGGCTATGATTTGATAATTTGGACTTGGTCTTCCTGGGTAGTCGCCGTTGAATTTAGTTGGACTCCAATTCTACAAGTCCTAGTGGTGATTTTCCTCGATTATTGTCAAAGATTGGGACATTATAATAGAAAACCATCTTCTCCTTGGGAAAAGGAGAAATGAATGGAGTTGAGCTTCATCCGCCAATGTTCTAGAGGATGCATATGCTCATTCATTCTCACATCTTCCCCTTGGAAATGAAGAAAGCAATGGAAATTGTCCATCAATGTCTCTTTTTCTTTCTTTTTTTTTGGAAATAGAAAATGGTAGAGAAGGGTGTCCTCATCCTTAGCAGGGAGGTAATTATTTATCAGCTTTTATATATGATGATTCTTTTGGCTTCTTGCACAGTCTATCACTAAGCTTGTTGCAGTCTCATAAGCTTCTTGCACTTCCAGAGCTAGCCGTGATAGGCTATGTCTTCTCTCTTCAAAGAAGAGCTTATTAAATTAAGTTTTGTCAAACTAAAAAAACTCCTGTGAAAAACCCCCAAACTATTAACACCACATATAATGACACATTCCTTGCTCGCTCCTATAACTTGTCCTTATCAACATCAATGCGCTTGATGACTCATTGCTTAACAGTTTCTTGGACACCTGCTCCACCTTGTCCTAGGGTCATCAAATTCTGTGTCACGAGTCATCAGGCGGTGGAGGTAAATAGGGAAGAGGAGTTGTCATAACAGAAAAGAATAATGGCTAGATAAATCAACAAATTGACAAATTTAGACTATGAGATCATTTCTCTTCATCTTCTCTGTTTCACTTTCAGGCATGGTCTTGCTGATCTAAATTTCTTCACATATCTCATCATCTGTAGGACGCTTTCAATTCAACATCCCTTTATGTGCTTCATCCTATAAGGAAATTGAGGTATCTTGGAGCCACTATGCAAATTAGATGACACCAACTTGTAATGAACTTTGATCTTGACGTCCTTGAGAATTCACAGCCTCTCAAATTTGTGTTTTCCCGTAGATTTCTTCTTGCCACGTTGACAACAAAAATGAATCAGCCACAGAAGGTCTTGAAAAGTGTAACCATAACCCATAGGAATGATCAGGTCTAAGGGAAAAGGAACGGTGAAGGATCACATGTGGTAGTTGTTAAGATATTTGTATCTCTTTATATTTATTTCTTATTTCTTTTTCCTTCATGTCCTTTTATGTAATTAACTCAGTGCTTTTCTCCTATATAAGAGAGCCTTAGAGTGTCTACAATGATATATGTGATTCTATTCTTCCAACATGGTATCATAGCAACAGTCCTAGATCGGGGTTTCCATATCTCACAAAAAAATCCTAACCCCACCCACCGCCCGCCCTCCCCGCCGTCGGCCGTTGCCTAGCCCCTACGTCGGTCGCCGTCCGCCTGCAGTCCGTCACCAGCCACCTGCAACTCGCTGTGTCGGCCGTCCCACCTGTCAGCTGTCCTCTCCTTGCGGCCTTGCCACCTGCCGCTCCCTTGCGGGCCGTTGCTTCCACTCTGGTGGGCCGTCCCACCTCCTGCGGGCCACAGTCTGACAACCACTGCAGGCTTATACAGTCTGATTTCGATCGAAAATCGTGATTTCGGACTTATAAATCACGTTTTCTGGCCCTAGACTACACCAAGGATTGGAGAGGATGGTTGTATGAGTCTACACATACAACCATTCCTTCATATGACTGTATAGACTTGCTGAGAGTAGTCTACGCCCCAGTTTAGGTTCGGATCTTCAGCATTTTTTTCATCATGTCAGAGAACAAGGGTGATGTATTTTCGTTGTCCGGTGCCTTCAAAGGTCTGACATCCATCGTGAAGATGGACATGACCAACTACAAGTTGTGGTCCATGCAGTTTCGTACCTTTATGCAGTGCCAGTGCCATAACAAAAAATACATTTTGACTGATTTCGAGGCGCCGAACAAGACTGGGGGCTAATGCTTCATGAAAGCAAGATGATGCCTATGCACGGATTTGGCTCTCCGAGATGCTCACCACAGAGATTGCCAATGACATCGTCAATCAACCCACAACCAAGGCTATGTGGTATATCCTAGCTGATATATATGGGCAAGCCAAGAATGAGCGAAAGATCCTCTGATATATTCTCGACCAAGTAGAATGGTTGGTCTCTTCATGCTCACTTCTCGCATCTCCGCGGCATGTTTGAGCATCTTTATAGCTGTATGCCCATTACTACCATCACTGAGCAAAAACAGGCATATCGGAATGCAACTGTGACGGGAATCTTTTTACCATCCCTTGACTCTGAGTACGATACACCACGTACTCAACTGCTTACTGGAGAGATGATACCACCAATGGAGGAGGTCTACAAGAGGCTGAGCAGAATCACTACTTCGTCTCCTACCATGGCCCAAACTCCCTCGTGCGATGGCAGCTTCTCGTGACAGAGGGGGTACTTTACAATTCCGCCGACGGAGATCTCATGGTCGAGGAGGAGGACGTCAACGTGGCCATGCTCACACTGCCATCGTCCAGGTCATTAAGAGGAGACACATTGTTTGAAGCATGGGTATCCCACGTCTGCCCGTGTAGCTGAGCAAACAGAGACTACTCTGGCTCCTTCTCATGATGTGAGGCTTGATGATTTTGTCTGTAGATTGAGAGAGATGATGGCTACACCATCTACTTTAGTTGTAGGATCTTCAGATGTTGCAGTTGCTGCAAGAGCTTGTATGAGTTCATCAATTATGTACTTACCAGTTGTAGCAGTTCAGATTTGACTGATTGGATTATAGACTTCGGAGCATCTCATTATATGTGTGGAGATCGAGCTCAGTTTAGTTCTTATAGATCTATCCCGCCTGGTAGATCAATGATGATTGCAAATGGTTCATCTACCCATTGTTGATCAGGGGGAGATTATCATAGCCCCCTCGATGCACCTGCAGAATGTCTTACATGCTCCAGCATTTCAGATGAATCTTTTGTCTATTAGTCAGATTATAAAAGATTTACATTATCATGCCATATTTGACACGTCTTCTCTTGTGTTTCAGGACATACTCACGAGCAGGATGATTTAATGTGGTTGTGAGCAGAGAGGACTTTATAGATTGGTCCAACCTCCTTGTTCTGGTGCTGCTACCATTCCATCTAGATCAGTTTCTCTTTTCATGTGGCATCTTCACTTTGGTCACCTTCCTCTGCAGAAGCTGTGTCATGTTCTATCTCAGATCTCTACTCGTACCACCTTGGAGTGTGAAGCATGTCAGCTTGGGAAGCACCACCGTTCTTCTTTTCTGAGTCGCCAAAGTCGTCATAGTAGTCAGTCGCTTGAGTTGTTTCGTTTTGACATTTGGGATCCTAGTCATGTTCACGATCATTAGGGACATCGGTTCTATATAGTCGTTGTTGATGATTTTTCTAGATTATCTTGGGTTTTCTTGTTGAAGAATAAGTCCGAAGTTGGTCCTGTTATTAGATCGTTTCTTATTGAAATTAAGAGCATTTTTTGCTAATGTGAAGTTTATTCGCACTGACAATGCATGGAATTCTCCACTTTACAGCTGCCTGACTTTCTCAGGTCTCTTGGTATTGTTCATCGGACTTCTTAACTTTACAATAGAATAGTGTTGTTGAACGCAAATACCGTCATCTTCTTGATGTCACGAGGACTCTTTTGATCTAGAGTCGAGCTCCTCATTCGTTCTGAGGTGATGCAGTCCTCACTGCATGCTACTTAGTGAACCACATGCCTTCCACTATCCTTAGAGAAAAGATTCCTTTCTGATTGCGTTTCCCGAGAACCTATTCTCCCTTACTCCCAGGGTCTTTGGTTCTGTGGTCTTTGTCCACAAATTTACTCCTTGCCATGACAAGCTCTCTCCAAGAACTGTCAAATGTGAGTTCGTTGGCTATTCTCGTACCCAAAAGGGTATATGTGTTTTGACCATGTAGGGAGAAAGTATTATGTGAGTGTTTATGTCACAATTTGAGTCTACTATGTATTTCTCTCCTACAGGTGACATGTTATCTAACTCCGACTCGGGTGAGGATGTCTTTGTTCCACCATCTCCGTTATCTCCATCTCCGCTTTATATTGTGTTACAATCATCTCCCCCACCACCCCCTCCACCTCCGTCTACCTTGACGCAGTTCTTGCCACGGTTTTACATTCGCAAGTCCTCTACTCGCCCCTCTGCCTATACACCTTCCTCGTTATCCAACACACCTCAGGTATGTATTGATCACATTGTACGTTGTTTCTATTAATGGTACTGATGACATGCTTGTACCACATGATACTCTACAAGAGGAGTTGATACCAGAGAATAGAGAGGCCGGTGATCTTGATGTACCTATTTCCTTGAGGAAGTCGCGTCGTAACTGTGCCACTTATCCCCTAGCTGCTCATGTTTCCTTGGATCATCTTTCATAGGAGTATAAAAGGTTTGTCGTAGGACTTTCTGCTGTCACTATCCCACGAACATACCAGGAGGCCGCATAGGATAGTAGCTTATGACTTGCCATGGAGGAGATGACCGCTTTGCAGTCTCGTGGTACCTAGAGTGTTGTTTCTTCTCCTTCAGGTGCCTCTGTTGTGGGATGCAAATGGATCTTTACGGTCAAACAACGGGCAGATGGCAGTGTTGATTGCTACAAGGCAAGACTTGTAGCACATATTCACTCAGACTTATGAGGTGGACTATCGGGATATCTTCTCACCAATGGCCAGACATTCGACATTAAGCATTCTTCTATCGGTTGCTGTGACTCGGGACTGGCATCTTTACCAACTTGATGTGAAGAATGCGTTTCTATATGGAGATCTACATGAGGAGGTATATATGCGGCAACCACCAGGGTTTGCTGCTGAGGGGGAGTTTGAGAAGGTGTGTAGGCTCCACAAAGCAATTTACGGTCTGAAGCAGAGTCCGAGAGTTTGGTACCATAAGCTATCAGAGTTGATAGAGCACCAGGGGTTTGCGCGATCCACCGCGGATCATTCGCTTTTTGTTCATAAGACACGGAGAGGTACAATTGCCATTCTGGTTTATGTTGATGATATTATTGTCACATGTAATGATGAGTAGGGCATTCAGGCTACCAAGGAGTTCCTAGGTCATCAGTTTGTGACTAAGGATCTCGGTAATCTTGTTACTTCCTTGGATTAGAGTTCGCCAGGAACCATAGTGGTCTTGTGATGACCCATAGGAAGTTTGTAACTGATCTTCTACTTGAGACATGGATGACAGAATGCAAGCCTGCTACTGCCCCTATGGATCTGAGCATGAGATTATATGATGATGGCACTGAGGATATAGACAAGAGAAGATACATAGAGCATGTTGGGAAGCTCCTCTATGCTACTATCACCAGGCCAAATATATCCTTTGCTGTAAGCAAGGTGAGCCAATTTATGGAGTAGTCCAGGAAGGTTCATATGGATGTTGTTTATATGATTCTGAGATATTTGAAGACTTCACCATGTACTGATCTTCTATTCAGCAGATGAACGTCTCTTGATGATAGCTTGTGCATATACAGATTATGCAGGATGCTCTAGAGACATGAAGTTTACTTCTAGCTTTGCTATTTTTGTTGGGAGCTCACTCATGTCTTAGAAAAGCAAGAATCAAACATGGGTTGCTAGATCTAGTGCAGAGTCGGAGTAAAGAGCCATGGCTCAAGGGAGCACATAGATGATGTGGGTTAGATCGGTCTTGACTGATCTTGCTGCTGAGTTACCTCTTCCCATGCAGCATTTCTGAGACAATCAAGCAGCTTTGTTTATTGTCAGTAATCATGCATTCCATGAATGAACCAAGCATATCGAGGTGGATTGCCACTATACTAGAGACATTATCCAGAAGGGTCTCATATCCACCTCCCATGTTTCTACTGGAGATCAAACTGCTGATATATTCACCAATGCCCTTGGTAGAGGTCCATTTCATAGATGTTGTTCCAAGCTGAGCATGATAGACATATATGCTCCAGCTTGAGGGGGAGTGTTGAGATATTTGTATCTCCTTATATTTATTTCTTATTTTCTTTTCCTTCATGTCCTTTTATGTAAATAACGTAGGGCTTTTCTTCGTCCTAAAGTCTCTTCAATGATATGCGATTCTATTCTTCCAACAGTAATAAAATGGCAGCTGAATTTGATAATATTCTTGCATGTTTGTGAAAAACCTTAGCCCCTTTATCATTTGCGTGCCATAAATAGATGGCCTTCAGCACTTGAAATAATATTAATATCGACTGCGAGAAATCTAGAGTATCTTCTGAATCAAGAAAAGTGGCAGACTAGTCCCGGAGCCCTACCTTTGCTTTTTTTTGCTGCGGAAGGGTTTTTGTGAGATGCATTACACCTTGTATTTCAAGATTCGTGATTCTGCTCGAAGTAGTCAACTTAAGGAATGATGGAATGTCTAATGCGATCTGCTTGATTGTTGCGAAGGTCTGCGATCAGACTTAGTAGGGTAATGGACCATATCATCTCTCCGCTCCAATATGCATTTGTCCTGGGAAGGCAGATCTCCGACAGTCTGGTAATGGCTACCGAAATTATTAGGGAGTGGAAACGTACAAAGAGGAAGGGGCTGCTCTGGAAGATTGATTTTTCAAAAGATTATGACACGGTGGACTGGAAGTTCCTCTGGGCAACAATGTATAAGCGTGGTTTTCCGGACATTTGGATCTCCTGGATGAAAATGTGTGTTACCACTGCCTCCTTCGCGATTCTCGTCAACGAGAGGCCAGAGGGAGGCTTCTTCCAACCTCAGCGTGGGGTCAGACATGGGTGTCCTCTTGCTCTCCTTCTCTTAATCATTGCGGCGGACGTGCTGGCTTGTATGTTCGAACGGGTCACGGCTGGGAGTCTTACTGTGGGCTTCTCTACCGGTGACATCTCCATCACGTTACTTCAGTACGCAGATGACACATTCCTTTTCATTGAGGGCGGGAAGGAGGAGGCGAGGGGCATGTCTCGCTTTAGAAATCTTTGGCAAGCTCTCGGGTTAGGTTCTAAATCTTAATAAGTCCACGGTCGTTCCTTTCGGGATGTCAGATGAGGAGACACTCTCTTGTAGCACAGAGCTGGGCACCTCTTGCGGTTCCATTCCCCTGCGGTATCTTGGTCTTCCGCTCGCGTCGGACAGAATCAAACTAGCGGATTGACTCCCTATTATCGAGAAGCTGGAGAGCAGGTTGTCGGGCTGGAAGGCCAATTTACTATCTCGGGGTGGGGGGGGGGCTGGTTCTCTTAAGAGCGGTTCTTGAGGCAATTCCAATCTTCTTCATTTCCTCTCGTATCCTGCCGGTTGGTATTCATCGTAGACTGGAGAAGATTATGAGGTGTTTCTTGTGGAGCAATGTAGGACATGATGGTGACGATTTTCATCTGGTAAGCTGGGACACTATGACGCTTCCAAAGTCTGATGGCGGCCTGGGAATCAAGAACCTGGAGAAAATGAATAAGGCTTTACTTCTTTAGTGGGTTGGCATGCTATGGAGAGCGGGTGAGGACCTCTGCATTAGACTGATTTGGCAACTTTATGACTTGCATCGGCCAGGGCATATGACCCCTCCCAGTGGTGGTCATGTGTCGTCTTTCTGGAAGGGTATTAATTCAGTCATGCCTCATTTCCATGATCTTTTTAAGCCCACGCTAAGAGATGGTCGCTCCTTTGCATTTTGGACGGATAACTGGTTGGGAGACGGACTGCTCTACGACAGATTCCCCCGCCTCTTTGCCTTGACTGGGGACCATGCAACCTCTGTGGCTGATTGCTGGGAGAATGGAAACTGGATGCCTTCTTTTATCGCAAACTTTTCCGACAATCGTATGGAGGAGTTCCTAGCTCTTTTGGAGGTCCCGGGTCAACATGGCAGACCCTCTTCTGGTAGGGATCATTGGGTTTGGAAGGGCAGCTTCTTCTCGGTGAAGAAGGCTTATGGAGCGATCTGCATACCACCTCCTTCAAGAACTGATGTAGTTACCAGAGACTACAACTTAATATGGAAGCTTTGTCTGCCTGGGAAGATCGGCTTTTTCTTGTGGCTACTAAGGAGAAAAAGAATCATGATAAGAGACCGTTGTGTCAGATTATTTGTAAGCTTATCCAACACCTGCCCACTTTGCAATGCCCACTTGGAGACCATTGAACATCTCTTCTTCAACTGCTCCTTAACCTCTCTGCTTTGGACTGCCTCTGATCTGAACTGGGTCAATACTCAAAGCCTAGAGTTATTTTGGAACTCTCTGGTGGCTGCCAAGGATAGACAGAGGGGCATAATCTTACAACCTCTAGGAATTTTGGAACTCTCTGGTGTGGGCCATTTGTTTAGCTAGGAATGATGTAATTTTCTCCTCGCATCGTTTTTATTATGAAAATGTCTCCTATCACCCCAAGACTATATTGGAATATTGGCTTTTGTAAGTACACCTTCTCTTCTTTCTAATAAATTGGGGCGGACACCATAGCGTGTTATCACCTTTTTTGTTTTAAAAGACAGGAATGGCGGATTATATAAAGCCCATTCTGACTTTTATATTCATGTCTGGTTTATTATTGTTAATTTGTTACTATGCGTTTTGTTCTAATCTGATCACTATCCAATCAAAACCCTTTTGGCATATGACCTTGTAGATTTATCCCCAAGTGGTCATGCCAATAAGGGACCTAAATTTGTTGATGACACTCCTACAAAAAAAAGGTTTTAAGGTTTACAACAAGTAGTATTGTCACCTTTAGTTTCTGAACTTCTGAGAACACATTTTCTAATGGTTGCAGGTTATTGTTTTTTCCAATGATATTTTCAACTCCCTTCTGAGTGCATTATCGGATTCTTGTGATGAGGTACTTTTATTTTGGTGCTTCCCTTTTCCACTTATCTGTTACATAGTCTGGATATTGTATCAGAAACATTTTTTTTAAAACTTGTATCATTAGGCACATCAAATATCGACAATCTTGAATAAAACAAATCATTCATTGCATTGTAATTCAAGTTTTATTTTGCATGCCTTTCAAGAAGAAAAAGAATGCATGCACACATATTAAATTATCGACATAGTCGAGCTTCATATATAGCAGATACGGTTGAGTGACTCACATATAATCAGGTTCTCTTCCTGTCGCTTTTGTGGAGAGGATAGGATCAGAATCTCTGAGACGAAGACAACATCTACAGGGGAGAAGCACTCAGTACCCATAATATGGTGTGAAGAGGCAAATATTTTTAGGTGCGAGAAGATATAGGTTAACATTTCATAATGCAGTTTGTTTAAGTTGCAACGCGATGGCTAATTTAATACTAGACTAAATTATGAATTTTGGGAATTCCATTTTGAACTTACTTCCCATTAACGAATTCCAGCATATTAATATGAAGAATGTTCTCTTGAAAGAAATAAAATTTCCGAAGGACATGCCACCCAAATATGGGAGATAATTTTTCCCAATCTGCTCAGGGCATGTTTGTACTTCCCTAATCCATTTTAATAAAATTAAGGTTGGGTGAACACCTACCATGTGTGTCCACCCTTTTACCTTTTTTTTAAATATATAACTTAACTGTATTGTCCTTGTGACATCCGTTTTACTCCACTATGTTTGAATCACCACCAGCCCCACCACCAACAAAGCCTTTTCCCACATTAAGTTGGGTTGGCTATATGGATTCTTTGCCTCCATTCAGATCTATCTTGGGTCAATCTCGTACTTAAATCCAAAAAAATAAGATCCCTTCGTATAGTCTCATTCCAACATTTCTTGGGATTTCCTCGCCTTCTCTTTGCCGGCTCAACATCGCAAAGCTCGCATCTCCTAACTGGTGCATCATCCTACCTCCTTTGCAAATAGTCAAACCTTCTTAAGAGGTTTTCTCGTATCTTATCCTCAATCGGAGCTACACCAACTTTCTTTCTGATTTTATCATTTCGAATCCGATCTTTACGCGTGTGTCCATTCTCTGCACATGTCTATGGTTCACAGGTCAACATTCAGATCCATAGAGTTTATCAGGTCTCACAACTGCTTTGTAAAACTTTCCTTTGATTTTCAAAGGAATTTTCTTATCACAGATAACAATAGATATTTCTCTCCACTTTAGCCAATCTGCATTTATTCTATTAGTAACATCTCCACCAATTTCCTATATCTTATTTCTGATGTTTTAAGTGGTGAACATAGCTTGAGGAATTACAACTCAATTGCCTCATGTTGAGTAGTCTACATGGTCAAAATGTTACCAAAGAAATTGCTATTTGATTACCTATGCAAAATTGAGCTCTTACCATTTTTAATTAATATTTTGTTAAATTAAATTTGCAATATATGTTCAATAGTTTGGTCATTGATTGGATGCACTTCTTTGTGTTGAGTATACCTGAGCACGAAGATGTCCTAGCTACATGTTCAAAATTGATAATTTTGGATCGTTGAAAATCTTTCTAAATCTATACATAATATTTGAATGGGTAAAGGTTACCGTGTTTAACGAATGTACTATTAATTATAGGGATTTTTACACCGCAACTCCTAAAAACTTTGCCAATTACATCGAAACCCATACAATCTTTACTACACCACGACCAATGTAATCTTACTAACTCTTATATCGTGATCCTTGTGGTTAATTTCAATCTATTTCAAGGTTAACTCTAACTGAATATATTAAAAAGTTTCATGTTTCCCCTTAAAGTATATTGAATTTGCAAATAGCATGTCAACCATCACTTCCACCTTCCCCTAAATCTTAACTCAAATCACCTTATCACCCATTTCGTCACGAATTCTGTTGCCTCCATAATACTTCTCAACTTGTAAAATTTAGCACGTGGTTGTGCAACCCCCAATTTAGATCATGATGGATGTTGAGATCAAATAACATCATCTCATCGAGGCTCTTTATCCCTTCACTCTCATAGTTGCATCATCAACACCTTAAAATGATGCAAAGGTCCGATGAGGGCCCTTCGCTTCTCGACATGCCCTCTTCTCCTTGGGGTAAGAAAGATGTATATGGTGACCAGGAGAGGTGGAACATGTTAAGCCAAAAGATAGATGGAGAAGCGGTGTTGGGGAAGAAAGTAGACTGTAAAAAAAAAGAAACGATCATAAAGAGAGGAGATAACAAGTCAAGGGCTTTTAAAAAAAATCCAATTCTACAGTCCCTGTTGCAAAGACTTCCGATCAATTCTAATTTTATTACATGCGGGCATCTTTTGGGATAGAACTAGCAAAACAAACCTAAGAAAACAAAGTGAAAATAAATATTGTGTGAAGTATGTTGTCTATGGTTAATAATCAAACTAGTACCGATCCCATTTGAAAAAAGTTATTAGCACAATTGGCTGGGTAACCATTCTTTAAGCAGAGACATGCTACTGGGGGAGTTTCGGCATCTCTGCTTAAAGAATGGTTACCCAGCCAGTTGTGCTAATCCCTTTTCTTTCCAATGGGATCGGTACCCCCTAGTAGCATACCAAATAGTGGGACTGTGATGACCCTCGTCTGAATGAAAACTACTCTAGGGAACTTCCGTTTATCAAGGGGTACGAAATACATGGATGCTCAGCTCACTGCGTAACCTGTGTGTACGTTCTTCTTTCGAAGTCCTTTCTTTAGCTTAGGGAATGGTCCTTGTCAGAGCTTTAAAGACCTTTCTAGTTATTTTGCAAGGATACACTATCTAGTTATTTCGCACGGGAAACTGGCTTACTTCTGACACTAAGAATCTAGGAAACTCAGTTTTTGATCAAGTCAAGCTTGACAATTAAGTATTCTTTGGATCTAATTTTTATTCCTTTTATTAAATGATTGTCTACAAGATGCATTAAGGACGAGGAAGGTCACGTGCTTATTACTCAGAAGGACATAGAGACTAGATGGGGCAGTACTTCCATAAATTTTCATTGGGGAAGGAAATAGAGAGATCACTTTGGGTGATCTAGCTAGTAGTGAAAGTTACTTGAATCGTGCAAGCTATAGACGAATACAAAGAAAGGAAGTAGAGGAGGCTTTGAAGGTTATGAGACATGGGAAAGGTGTAGGACCAGATGACATCCATGTATAAGTATGGAGAGTTTTAGGTGAGCGCAGTTTGACTTGGCTTACGAATCTATTCAATGTTATTTGGTGAAGCAAGAAAATGGCTGAAGATTGGAGGAGTATCGTGGTGCCTCTTTATAAGAATAAAGGAGACATTAAAAATTATGCAAATTACAGAGGTATCAAGCTGATGAGTCACACTATGAAAATTTGGGAACGTGTGATCGAAAGAAGGTTGAGGAAAGTTTCCAACATAAAAGAAAATCAATTCGGATTCATGCCAGATCGCTCAACTATTGAAGCCATCCATTTGCTGAGGAGAACAATGGAGATTTATAGAGCTAAAAGGAAGAACCTCCATATGATCTTTATTGATCAGGAGAAGGCTTATGATTCTGTCCCACGAGAGATATTCTGGAGAGTTTTGGAGAAGAGGCAAGTACCTGTCCTATACATTAACCTCATAAAGGACATGTATGATATGGCTTTATCTTGTGTAAGGACCCCGTCTGGGAAGTCTGACTATTTTGACATCAACATTGGTTTACATGAAGGTTCGACTTTGAGTTCATTTCTTTTTACTTTGATTATGGACGAGTTGACAAGTTACATTCAGGATGAGTTACCTTGGTGTATGTTATTTGCGGAGGATATTGTGTTGATTGACGAGACTAGAGATGGAGTAAATGAGAAGCTTGAGGTCTGGATACATGCATTGGAGACTAAAGGATTTCGTATAAGTAGGGCTAAGACGGAATATATGGAGTGCACCTTTGATGGAAGCAATGGTGAAGGAATTGAGGTGAAAATTGGTGACACTAACATTTGGAAGAGAGATTCTTTTAGATATATGGGATCTATTTTGCAACAGGATGGGAAAATTGATGGAGATGTTACTAATAGAATAAATGCAGGCTGGCTAAAGTGGAGAGGAGCCTCTGCTGTTCTCTGTGATAAGAAACTTCCTTTAAAAATTAAAGGAAAGTTTTACAAAGCAACCATGAGACCTGTTATGCTCTATGGATCTGAATGTTGGCCTATGAACCATAGACATGTGCAGAGAATAGCTGTAGCAGAAATGAAAATGCTAAGGTGGATGTGTGGATACACACACACACACACGTAAAGATCGGATTCAGAATGATGCAATCAGAAAGAAAGTTGGTGTAGCTCCGATCGAGGATAAGATGCGAGAAAACTGCTTAAGATGGTTTGGTCATTTGCAAAGAAGATCAGCAAATGCACCAGTTAGGAGATGCGAGTGTTGGGATCTTGAGCCGGCTAAGAGAGGACGAGGACGACCCAAGAAGTGTTGGAAAGAGACTATACGAAGGGATCTTAGTTTTTTGGATATAAGCCCGAGATTGACCCAAGATATATCTGAATGGAGGCGAAGAATCCAAGTAGCCGACCCTACTTAAGTGTGGGAAAAAGCTTTGTTGTTGTTGTTGTATTAAATGATTGTCTAGGGAGAGAAGATAGCTGGGATGCGTAGGAAATATATCTTAGAGACCCCCCTAGGTGTTTTGTAGGCTTGGAAGTCTGCAGTGGCGATGAATCCGTTTACAAATCATATGGGACAGAAAGGATTGAATTTCTTCATAGAAGGGTAGGGTGGGAACAAACAAAACCGTCAAAGGAATAAGGTCTAAAGATGGAGGATACTTTTTAAATAGGGATATTTACCCAGCAGACCCTGAAATCTTTCGAAATTACCTCTACGACCTTTGAAACATCATAATTCCTCCCACGACCCCGTAATCTTGCTCCGTCTTACCCCACAGACCCTGGCGTCAATTTTAACTTTACTGGAGTTAATTCTTGAGTTAAGCTTGAGTTAATATCATCTCCCTCTCTCTCTCTCTCTCCTTCCTTCTCCTCCCCCTGTGGAGGCCATGGAGGCAGGGCGGATGATCAGCGGAAATTCCCCGATAGAATCGACAATGGTGAAGCATTCGTCGAGGGTGGTGCCGATGCCGGAAGGGGGGGTCTTGAGACCGATGTTGGACATGGCCTGCTTGAAGAGCTCGCGGTCCTCGGCCTTCTGGATGGCGTCGAGCTTGGCGCCGATGAGCTCAACGTTGTAGCGGGCGAGGGCGCCGGAGTGGGAGAGGGCGACGGCGAGGTTGAGGGCGATCTGGCCGCCCATGGTTGGGAGGAGGGCGTCGGGGCGCTCGCGGGAGAGGATCTGCTCGACGAGGATATGTAAAACCACCAATATCTTAGTTCTGCAGCTGTGTTCTTGTATATGCTGTTGATACATCGGGAAGCACGTTGCAATAGTGAAAGGAGAACTTGAAAAATGACACTCAGAAAGCCAAGAAAATAGAAGAAAGCTTGAGAAGATGAAAATGGGGGTTGTTTTATAGAATCTTCAGAAAGACATCTTGTGGCGGATCCACAACACCATCCACTCACTCGCATAGTCGAGGGCAATGAAGATTAACCTTAAATGTGGACTGGTCATCAACAACATCCACACAGATTTCTGTACTCTAACCAAATGAGTGAATGGCAGGATCAAAAGCCAAAAGGGAAGGCAGCTCCACCATTGGCTTCCCAAGGACCCAACACAAAATCGAAGCACATCCCATGGCCACTTAAGAGAGGTTAGTTGTACAGCTAGTTGTACCTTTCAGAGACCTTGAACTAAAACCCGATAATGACAGCAGCTGCTTCTATTCTTGGTGTTTCTACATTGTCGATATTTACACGTATTTCCAGCCAGTGGTTTGGGGAAGGCGGTGGTTGGTGTTGTGGGGGAGGCGCAGGGGTTTGGGGAAGGGGAAGGGCCCTGGGAGGTGGAAGCAAGGGCGGGGAGGGGAGGGCTTGAGGAGGGAGTAGAGGGAAGCCATGGAGGAGACAGGCGGACGGATCCCAACGAGTCGGCAGCCTCATCTCCGGCAACTCGTGTCTTCCAGGCACCGGCGTGCCCTTCACGGCGGGGCCCTTCAAGGCGAGGTCGGGCGGAGGGGAGGTCGGGCATAGGGAGGTTGGGCGGAGGGAAGGTCGGGCAGAGGGAGGTTGGGTGGAGGGGGTCGTGGAGGAAGCTCGGAAGCGTGAGGGAGAAGGGGCATTTTTAGTAAGGGGCATTTTCTGTAATTTTGAGAAACAAAATGGGTATTATGAAACTGAAATTCACGGAATCAGGTTACTTTTAACGGGTAAATGAACGGGGGTTAACCACAGGGTTTGTGAGGTAAGGGTTAGCAAGATTACGGGGTCGTGGGAGGAATTATGATGTTTCAAAGGTCGTAGAGGTAATTTCGAAAGATTTGAGGGTCTGCTGGGTAAATATCCCTTTTAAATATTGCAGTACTCCACATTTAATTCCCTCAACACATTGTTTTGTTTCCCATCAGTTCCAATGCATCTCTCATTTACTTTAACTTTATTAAGATTGTACAATGTGAAACAGAGTTAGTTAATAAATAGAAGAATATATTCAATGTGACTAACACAGAAAATGCTTGGTTTGTCTTTATATACAATCTCGAGAGGAGATGGCTTTATATATTGTTTGACTTGAAGCATTTACTCCAGTATTTTATTGGGAACGTCTGTTCTGTTAGACCTACACCAAAAGAACTTGGAGGGGTGACCATGTTGCTGGTAAATAATATTGGAAGTGGGATGTTTAGTCAACGGGCTTAACCCAACCGAAAGGAAAAAGGACACATACCTAAAATGAGAAGAACTGTTGTGGGATGCCATCAGACTTTTATGCGCTTTGATTTTCTATTCTAGGTACTGTTTATAGAATCGGAGTTCTTGTCCATACAAAAATGAGCACCTAAAAATCATTCCACCAGGCAAGTAACTAACAACACTTAGTAGGCACATGTGCATGCTTGTGTATTTCTATTAATATTACCATGTAGCCAAGCAATCATTTTTCGCCGGACTGGAAATCATACTGTCATTGATGCAGTCTTTCACACTTTGCAGGTGGTTCTTCTTGTGCTTGAGGTGCATGCTTGCATTGCAAAAGATTATCAGCATTTCCATCATCTTGTTGTTTATCTGATTGACAACTTCCGAATTGACAACTCACTTCTTGAAAAGTAATAATTTTATTTTATTTTTGCTGTCCTTTCAAGAAAAAAATCACCAGTTATCACCACCCTAATGTTCTATGAAATGCGCAAATCATCTTTGCAGGCGTGGTGGTTTGATAGTGCGCCGGCTATGTGCATTACTGGGTGCAGAGAAAATTTACAGGGAATTCTCTTCCATTCTAGAAAGAGAACTTGATCTAGATTTTGCCTCCATTATGGTTCAGGTTTAGCACCCTTATGTTGGTGTCGATCTTTAAGCATTTATTTGAGAATGCCACACTATGTGTGCCTGGTAGTGAGCAAATAACTCATATTATGAATTTTTTTTCTTCTCAGGCCTTAAACTTGATTTTGCTTACCTCAGTTGAATTAGCAGACTTGCGAGCCCTTTTGAAGAACTCTATGGTTGATTCAAATGGTGAAAGCCTATTTTTTGCTCTGTATTCTTCTTGGTGTCATTCACCAATGGCTACGATAAGCTTATGTTTTCTAGGGCAGGTGTGTGTCTGAAATTCTATTTGGTGTAGCTTCCGGTTGACGTTACTTAATGTTTCTTATTGAATGTTCTTTTCCAGGCTTATCGCCATGCGAGCAGTGTAATTCACTCACTTGGGGAAGAAGACATAAATGTGAAGTTTTTGGTGCAACTGGACAAATTGATACGCCTAATTGAGACACCAATTTTTACTTATTTAAGATTGCAGGTACATGTTTTTGATTTTCTGTTAACATTTTAAAACATTTTGTTAATAATGATCAAACGAGTTGCCTTTTTTAATTCATTCCCATTGAACAGCTTTATTCCTAATTGTTATATTTTTTTAGTGAATTTATGCTTCTGATATGCATAGATATCAATGGGATAAAACCTGATCATGATAATTTTTTGCATGCCTATCCCACAGAAGAATATCTAACCCATGCAAAGACTAAACTAAGCCATCTGTTCAGGATCCAAGACCTCTCTATCCAAATCATATCATGCTGATTGGCCCCCAGCGATATAATGTCAGACTTTGCCATAGTGAGAATTGTCTTTTATGCTTGATCAGAACGCATTGAGTTCTAATCTAATTACACAAGGCCTAATCATGTGGAATCCTTTTTTATGCTAAATGCTGTCCTGTTATTCCTGAATCTTTGTCGAGATTCTTCTGTGTGATGTATGCACTGATATGTGATAACTGTGTTCTAATCGAATCATTTTGGGACTATGCATGCATGAATCTTTCTTTGATGGTGATGAGTAATAATTCTTCTGGTGCATGGTTCTTGAGCCCCTTGTATGTGAAGATCCCTGTGATTAATGGTGTTCTTGTATTAGGTTCAAGATGTATAAAGTTCAAGGTCTGGGATTGTGAATGAGGTTTCTTATCTAATGTTAGAATTTATATTCATATGAATTGGACTGAGGGCTCTGCTAATTGCTTTAATAGATTCCTTTTGATTGGTCTGACCAGAAGTTGGAACACGGGAATTGCTATTTACAACCTCGGGATGAATAACATAGTACCAATAATTGGTTCCCTTATGCTTATGATTTTTTTGGAACCTCCTTGCGTCCCCAAGGAAATATCATTACTCATGGATTGTTGATTTGGTTTTTCTCTTTTTGAAAATTTGGGAACATGGTTTGTTTTCTTGAAGTTTATGTGTGCAATATATACCAATGACCGGACAGAAAGTGTTTTGAGGCACGCAACTAATTTCTGCATCATAGTATCACATCATTTCTTCATTTGTGGCCTACATGCATGAGGCATTTTCCTTTAACATGAACAGTTTAGTTGTTTTGCTGACCTTGCACAGCTCTACTATGGCTAGGACATTATTGGATCAATCCTTGAGATGTGCTAATCGTCGATACATCTTTTTGGGTAGCCTCTGCAACCAAATCCACTTGTGTTTTAGGAGAGCCATTTGAAAATGATCAAACTTTATAAAGATTTCCCCCCTTCTGTGGCTTTGTTTGATTGGTTTCTTAGCTTTATCTTTACTTACGCAACAACAACAACAAAGCCTTTTCCCACAATTAAGTAGGATCGGCTACATGGATTTTTCGCCTCCGTTCAGATTTATCTTGGATCAGTCTCGGGCTTATATTAAAAAAACTAAGATCCATTTGTATAGTCTCTTTCCAGCACTTCTTGGGCCGTCCTCGCCCTCTCTTAGCCAGCTCAACATCCCAACATTCACATCTCCTAACTGGTGCATCGGCTGATCTTCTTTGCAAATGATCAAACCGTCTTAAGCGGTTTTCTTGCATCTTATCATCGATCAGAGCTACACCAACTTTCTTTCTGATTGCATCATTCCGAATCCGATCTTTATATGTGTGTCCACACATCCACCTTAGCATTTTCATTTCTGCTACAATCATTCTCTACACATGTCTATGGTTCACAGGCCAACATTCAGATCCGTAGAGCATAGCGGGTCTCATGGTTGCTTTGTAAAACTTTTCTTTAACTTTTAAATAAATTTTCTTATCACAGAGAACAACAGATGCTCCTCTCCACTTTATCCAGCCTGTATTTATTGTAGTAACATCTCCATTAGTTTCCTCATCATGTTGCAAAATAGATCCCAGATATCTAAAGAGTCTCTCTTCCGAATGTTATCGTCACCAATCTTCACCTGATTCCTTCACCATTGCTTCCAGCAAAAGTTCACTCCATATATTCTGTCTTAGCCCTACTTATACGAAATCCTTTAGTCTCCAATGCATGTCTCCAGACCTCAAGCTTCTCATTTACTCCATCTCTAGTCTCGTCAATCAACACAATATCATCCACAAATAACATACACCAAGGTAACTCATCCTAAATGTGACTTGTCAACTTGTCCATAATCAAAGTAAAAAGAAATGGACTCAAAGCTGAACCTTGATGTAAACTAATGTTGATGTCAAAATAGTCAGTCTTCATAGACGAGGTCCTTACACAAGATAATGCTCAATCATACATGTCCTTTTTGAGGTTAATGTATAGGATAGAGACTCGTCTCTTCTCCAAAACTCTTCACAATATCTCTCGTGGGACAGAATCATAAGCCTTCTCCAAATCAATAAAGATCATATGGAGGTTCTTTCTTTTAGCTCTATAAGTCTTCATTGTTCTTCTTAGCAAATGGATGGCTTCGATAGTTGAGCGACTTGGCATGAATCCGAATTGATTTTCTTTTACGTTGGAAACTTGCCTCAACCTTCTTTCGATCACACATTCCCACATTTCATAGTGTGACTTATCTGCTTGATACCTCTGTAATTTGAATAATTTGGAATGTCTCCTTTATTCTTATAAAGAGGCACCACGATACTCCTCCAATCTTTAGGCATTTTCTTGCTTCGTCAAATAACATTGAATAGATTCGTAAGCCAAGTCAAACTGCGCTCACCTAAAACTCTCTATATTTCTACAGGGATGTCATCCGGTACTACATCTTTTCCAGGTCTCATAAGTTTCAAAGCCTCCTCTACTTCCTCTCTTTGTATTCGTCTATAGCTTGCACGATTCAAGTAACTTTCGCTACTAGCTAGATCACCCAAAGTGATCTCTCTATTTCCTTCCCTATTGAAAAGTTTATGGAAGTACTGTTCTCATCTAGTCTCTATATCTTTCTGAGTAACAAGCACGTGACCTTCCTTGTCTTGAATACATCTCACTTGAGAAAGATCTTTGGTCTTTCTTTCTTTTGCTTTGGCCAAGCTGAATATATTCTTTTGGCCCTCCTTAGAGTCGAGATTTTTATACAAAACTTCATAAGCTTTTGACTTAGCTTCGCTTATAGCTTTCTTTGCTTCCTTCTTCGCTATTTTGTAGTTTGTAACAGTTTCCTCTGTTCTATCCTTAGACATAGCTTTAAAGCATGCTCTTTTAATTTTTAGCTTCTCTTGCACCCCTTCACTCCACCACCAAGCATCCTTTTGACCTGGAGCTCCTCCATTTGACTCGCCTAACATCTCTTTGGCTACCTTTCAGATACAAGATGCTACTGCATCCCATATCTTGTTTGCACTTCCGCTACAATCCCAAGATAAGTCTTCTAAAGCCTTCTTCCTTAAGCTCGATTGCTTCAGTGGAAGATTCCACCATCTAGTTCTAATGATCTTAGGAGCCCTTATTTTCTTTACCAGCCCTTTTATTTGTACATTTAAGACTAACAAGCGATGTTGGGTTGTCAAACTCTCTCCTGGGATTACTTTGCAGTCTTTACAACACAACCGATTTCTTCTCCTCAGCGCAAAGTAATCTATCTGTGTTCTAGTTGACCTACTCTTATAAGTAATTAAATGCTCATCCATTTTCATGAAGAGAGTGTTTGCTATGAAAAGATCATATGCCGTTACAAAATCCAGAATGACTTTTCCCTCTTCATTTCTATCCCCAAAACCATGTCCTCAATGAACACTAGCATTCCCTGAAGCATCTTTTCCCACATGTCCATTAAGATATCCACCTATGTAAATCATCTCTCTTTGTGGGATTCCTTGTAAAATCTTATCCAGATCCTCCTAAAATGCTTGTTTAGTCCTTTCATCTAAATCAATTTGCGGTGCACAAACTGAGATGATATTCATAATTTCTTCTTCAAGCACCAATTTTAGCAAAATAATCCGATCCCCGAATCTTTGCACCTCAACCACACAATCCTTCAAATCCTCATGAACAACCACTCCAACATCGTTTCTACCCTTATCTTTACCTGCATACCAAAGTTTAAAGCCTGTCTTCTCGATCTCCCTTGCTTTCTCTCCAATCCATTTAGTCTCTTGAAGATATAGTATATGAATCTTCCTTCTTTCCATCGTATCCACTATCTCCATCAATTTTCCAGTTAAAGTGACAATATTCCAACTACCAATCCGCAACTTCCTTTGCAATCTCTTTTGGACTAATTTCTTTACTTGCTTGCGTCCATTATGCGAGAACCCTTGCAAATTTTAGACTGCATCCGGGCGGTGATGCAACGGAACTAGCTTATTTACCTGCATGCGTTCCTCATGCGAGAACCCTTGCAAATTTTGAACTACATCCAAGCTATGATGTAGCGGCCTTTGCCAATTTTTCATTGCATTCGGGCGATGCAACGCGTCGCAAGTAGGGAACGCCCCAACGAAATCTGTATGTTTGCTTAAATCCATGTTGAAAAGATCCGACTGTCATGAGGCAACTTCCTAAATAGTATTTTTTAAAATACTATTTAGGAAGTTGTTTCCGACTGTTTTATGCTGGTTGTCGGCTACCTAACGCAACTCTCCTCATTTACCCGAGTTTGAGACCGACCATGGCTGAGTTTTTATCTTTACTTATGATTATGAAATATGAATTTGGATTAGCCAATTTATACGAATGAATTAGGATACTTAATATTGCTTTTGTCACATTCAAAGATTTTAAGGTGGTTGCCTATGTTGATCTTGCAAAGAGGTTTTGTTGGTACTTGGTATGCCTGCTGTCAGACACAATAGTAATTACAGCTCATGTCTTTGAGCTTGGATTTGTCAAAATGGATCCCATATAGTCCCGAGAAAGAGGGAGGGTGATGGAAAGCTATAGAAAATCTGTTTGGATTCGTGACCTTCACGGAGAACGTGCATATCATATTTTTGAAAGACAGCTGACCTGGACTCTTATGTCTTAAAATAGAAATTTCTACATTTTTGGCTGAATCATGCCACTAGACTGTGTTCAGCTGTAATCTATCTTCTCTGACCTTATCGACCACATGTGAAGGGCATATCCATCTTGTATACTCCCAATTGTTCAGAAAAAAGAAGTTGCTCCTAACCGAGATTGATCTGTGCTCTTATTTACATGGGTCGTGAACCATTCTTTTCAAATTGATGGCTAGAAAACTTTATATTAATTGCACACTAGGGTGCATACCCGCGCTTCGCGGCGTGAGTATTTTTTCAAGATAACGTGTAAGAACATATTGGGATCATATTATGTGAAGTATGAACATATTGCGAAGAAATTCTGATGATCTGTAAGGTATGCTTTCCAAATAGCATGATTTATTTTCTTAACTTAAAGATAATGTTATATACAATAAATAATATACATCTAATTAAAATAAAGGCAAATAAAAGAATAAAAGTTCAAATTGAGAAGGGGAGGACGTGGGTTTTGGTAGAAAAAGTGTCTATTTTTTTATTAGTGTTAGTCACATCATAGTTGATATTTATTAGATTTATAATATCTTATGTTTTTTTTAAAAACAAACTTTGTTGTATTTTCCATAATTTCTCTTACATATATCATACATATTAGTGAAATTTTTATTTTTATTTTTCATCTTATATTTAAATTTGTAATATATATATATATTACGATCATGTATTACACACATATATATTCAGATAACAGATTCTGTACATCCTACTATTTAAATTTATTTATTTAAAATCTATGAAATTTTAATTCTTTAAAAAACGTTTTTTTTTAATTTTTATTTCATTTTATGTGTTTTATTTTTTAAGTTATTTTAGTTTAACTGTACATATAAATTATTTATATTTTATATATTTTTATCCATTTTACATCTAATAATTTTTGTATTTTATTTAGTTTTTATTCTATTTTTTATGTTATATTTCTTTACTAAGTTCTAATTTTGAAAAAGGGTTTTTATCACTTGTGCCCTCCGAGATATCGCAATATCAGTTATGCCCCTATCTTTTTGGTAATATCAGTTGTGCCCCTCACTTCTTGCCATTTTATCACTTATCAGTTGTGCCCCTTAGGTTAGTTGCCGTCCATCCACAGTGCAAACAGACATTAACTTTGAGGACATAAGCGGAATTATTTTTAAAAAATGGTTCAGTGGTCATTTTGACACCATCTTCCTCATCATCTTCTTCTTCCTCCTCTTCCCCCATTCTCTTCCTCCTCCTCCAACCTCCTACTCCTCCCTCTCCGCCCCAGCCTGCCCCAGCTCCTCTCCGAGCTCGCGATCGTCCTGGGCCGCCCCCTCCCCTCCCCCGCGCCGCCCCGTGCTCCCCTGGGCCGCCCCCTCCCCTCCCCGCGCCGCCCCGTGTCCCCTGGGCCGCCCCCTCCCCTCCCCCGCGCTGCCCCGTGCTCCCCTGGGCCACCCCCTCCCCTCCTCGCGTCGCCCCGCGTACCCTGGGCCGCCCCCTCCCCTCCCCCGTGCCACCCTGCTCTCCCTCCCCTTCCCGCGCCGCCCCGCGTCCCCTGGGTCGCCCCCTCCCCTCCCCCGCACCGTCCTGCTCTCCCTCCCCTCCCCACGCCGCCCCGCGTCCTCTGGGCCGCCCCCTCCCCTCCCCCGCACCGCCCTGCTCTCCCTCCCCTCCCTGCACCGCCCCGCGTCCCCTGGGCCGCCCCCTCCCCTCCCCGCGCCGCCCCGTGCTCCCCGCGTTGCCCCCTGCCCTGCCCTGTGCTCCCCGCTCCGCCCGGGTTTTATCCGCGAGCTGCACGACCGCCCCAAGGTCCCCCACAATGCCTTCAACGAGGTCATCCCCGTCATTTCCCTCGACGGCATCCACGACGACCAGACCCGCTCTGTTGTCTGCCGCTGCATAGTCCGCGCGTGCGAGGAGTGGGGCATCTTCCAGGTAGTCGACCACGACATCGATCCTGCCCTACTCTCCGACATGGTGCGCCACTCGCAGGAGTACTTCGCTCTGCCCCTCGAGGAGAAGCTCATCCTAGATATGACCGGCGGCATGAAGGTGGCTTCCTCATGGCCAACCATCTCCAGGCATGCATGCATCAACTGCCCCGTGCTCCCCGCCGCTCCCGCCCCCTGGGCCTCCCCCTCCCTTCGTCACGGTCTGCCCCGAGCTCCTCCCTCGAGCCCCTCCTTTGCCCTTGATTTTGTTTTGACAATAATACCCTTCTTAACCATACCATGGTTTGAATAAACCATGGTTATTTTAATTTTTTGATGGTCAATCTGACGGAAGGGCACAAGTGATGACGGAGAAAGAAGTGAGGGGCACAACTGATATTACCAAAAAGATAGGGACATAACTGATATTGCGATATCTCGGAGGGGCACAAGTGATAAAAACCCTTTGAAAAAAGTTTTAATACTCAAAAGTATATGAATGTAGCATCTAATAATTTTTATTATAACTATCAAAATACTCAAAAAATATGAAAGAAAATTATTTTTATGCCTTAATAAATTTTTAATATTTTAGTAATTTTTTATTTTGAAAAACATTTGGTTTGTTATTTCTAAAAATAGCAAAACAAAATGATAAGCTAACAAAATGAGGACTTGAAGTAAATAGAACCTTAAAACAACAGATAGAATTTGAGGAAATAAAGAAGTTATAGAACATAAAAGAAGAGATAATGAAAGACTCGGAATAATTGGTTGGAACAAATCTAGTTGAACTCATGTATTTACAAAAAAATCTATAAATTTAAATTATTTCTTAAACTTTTAAATATTTAATACTTAAATATCGAATGTTATAAAATAAACTAATTATGTATTTTAGATAATTCAGAACTCATTATAATATATTAATTAGGAGTTAATAAGATGTTATAAAAAATAATATTCATGCAATAGAATATTCAAAATTAGTTTATTCTGAAGGATTCATTTGATATAAAAAATCTACTACTTAAATATTATTACATATTTATGATATCGATAATAATTTTTAAAAAAAATATATTTATTTTCCCCCCAAATAGTAGATTTAAAAGTAAAATAGTACTTTTAAAACAATTTTTTAATATATATTTCAAATTCTTTATAAAATATATGAATAGTATATACTTTGGCCTTTATTTAGTTAATATTGATATATTTTTAAATTTAGAAAGAGGTAATTTTTTTGATATAAAAGGTGAATTGATGGAGGGGGAGAAAGGGAGGGAGTGAGAGAATATATATATATATATATATATATAGAGAGAGAGAGAGTGAGTAGGGAGAGAGAGAATGCGAAGAGAGAGAGAAATAAAAGAGGCATGAGTGAGGGGGAGAGAATACGGGGAGAGAGAGTGAAAAGAGAAAGAGGGAAGTGGGCGTGTTTGGATGGAGAGAGGAGAGAGAGTAACTGAGGGAAAGGAGGAGAGAGAGAGTGAAATGGTAAGGGGAAAGATAAGGGAGTGACACGTGTAAGTAGAAGGGAGATACTGTGGGAAAATCCACTATTAGTAGTAGTTATAGATGATCGGCAAACTAAATTCATTTAAGCAATTTGTTTATCAACTGTTGTCTGCAGTCTGATATAGCAGAAAGTAAGGCAGATTTTGCTGGTATCGTTGCAGTTTCTGACCCCAAAGTTCATCATCTTACTTCTCTATAGGCTTATCCTAGCATGATCATGTAGTTGAATATGCGTGTCAGGGATTTTAGATATCTGGTGATAGTAGGTCCATGGGTGGTTTGCATGGTTAATTAGCACAATCAGCACATTTTGAGGTACTTAATATAGAAGCTATAGACATGGAGGACTTTATCTCGTGTTTCCATCTCCATGTTTAAAAAGTCAGTTTGCACATCTCAATTAAATGGACCACTTGCCAGTGAACACGTGGTTTTTCATTTTTTAACTATATAATGTGGTAAAATGTTTTCTTGCTGATATTTATCTTACAAGTTACAATCTTATGGCATTTAGAATTGAAAAATGTAAATATAGAAAGGAAATTAATCTAGGATTTCACAAGTTCTGCTTTAAGATAATAAAAAGTCGTCATTGAGACATTTTTGACAGATGAATTTCTCCTTTTTTTTGCTATTTCAGCTCCTTGAATCCATAAAATACCCGTGGTTGCTGAAATCATTATATGGTATTCTTATGTTGCTGCCCCAGGTGAGCATGCCTTTCCGAAGCTCCTCGTGGTTCTTTCTATACGAGTACATGCATACATATGTGTTTATTCGCATACATTAATACATACAATAAATTGAATACTATAACCCACATGTTATGATTACCATTTACATCGTTCACGAGGGTCTCTCCCCATGTATATTTTGGTACCAAGTGTGAAACTCTTTTTTTTGCATCAGTATTAAAGTAAAAAAATGCTGTGTGTGTATGTTGGGAGGGGGAGTCATAGGAAATTTTTTATTCGAATGTTTGGAGGCAGGGAGATGGGAAAATTGAAGTGTATGTATGCAAAATGATAGGAGTGAAAAAGGTTTGATGATGATTCTTTGTATCTGCTTAGAGGTTGACATCTTTCATTCATCTCAGTGCATGTTTATAACAGATAGTAGTCCTGCTTTCTTCTTCTACAATTTTCACCTTGTCAGCCAAGTGCTATACCAAATGCCCTTTTTTATATTCAGCTTTCTTTTTCAACATGAATTTCTCTATTCATAATTTGTTCAGATGGTCTCACTGCGTTCAAGTTCTTTCCCCCTTGTTTATTTTAAGCAAGCTTCATATGTTTGGTCTTTTGTTGCACATCCGCTTGGTACATGCTGGTTCCTGTAATTTTTTTATTGCTCTGGTAGCATCTGCAGGCTTACAAGACTTTCTTTTATTTTTACAGCAAAGTGCTGCTTTTGGCATATTACGAACTCGTTTAAAAACTGTACGTGCATATTCATTTAATAATGAAGCGAGGAGAACCTCATCCAGCAACCCTTGCAACCACTTGCTTGAGGACAACAAGAATCAAGATCTAGGTGATGCACGTGGGGGCCTTGATGCATCAAGGCTACAGCAGTTTGTACAATTGCAACAGCGGCATCACTGGCATGCTAAGTCAAAGTTGAAAACCCGAATCTCAACAGCCTCTTCGTTATCGCAGGTTTGCAGATCTTGGATCTTGTTTTGTGGTTACTTGCTACAGTTTTAAAATATGCAATGACATAGATTATCATTGAAAAATACGGCCATATGGTTCACAACCTGCGAAATAGAGGGAAGAGAAATAATTAGTCAAAAAGCAAATCAAGATTCAATTTATCATTACATAGAGTACGTTAGATAGGAAAGGGTTTTTGAGCATAAATACCCTTCTTTAATATTGCAGAATTATCCTTTGAACTTCTTATTTAGATAATACACTTATAAGCTTCTCTGTCTTACAAAAATATCGGCATGTTAATGTGCTATTACCAATGGTGTTAAATGTAACATAAATAACCTTGTTTAATATTGCAGAAATATCCTTTCAAACTTCTTTTTTTAGATAATACCCTTGTAAGCTTCTCTGTCTTACAGAAATATCGATATGTTAATGTGCTATTACCAATGGTGTTAAATGCAACTTTTTTGGACTAATAGCGTAGAAGTACTAATCACACATATTAGAGTTACATATTTAAATAGGTAATTGGTACTCTCCGAGATCCAACCACACTACTATTTTGCTTGGTCGCACGTGCATAGCATTGAGATATGTGTGTTAATGGCCTATACATGGACCCCTCGTACCCCTTGCAATGAATGAGAAGTTTATTACAAAGATTTGATTCCAATAGATCCCCTCTCTTATGGAGTAGGTCCGTCATCTTGACTTCCTCCAACCGCATTTTTTTGGCATTCTTTTTTGACATTCTTTTTTTGTACCCACTTAAATGGTTTGGTGGTAGTGCAGTTTGCCTACCACCCAAAAGACAAGGGTTCAAATCCCTCCTTGTGGAGGTTGAATTAGGTAGTCGACATCCAACATAAAAAATAGTCGAATCTTTTAGCATGGATTTGAGCAAGAATCCATGTAGCTCACCCTACTTACATATAACGGGAGAAAGCTTTGCCTTTTTTGATGATATTCTTGTTTATTATTGTTAGCGTATGTATTTATACGAAGAATTAGATCTCTCCTACATCTAATTATATTATTTTCTCATGTTTAGTCCGTATTGTTTAATGGTGGGATTCTAATGCATTAGTGGGGCTATAGAAAGAGCCTCACAATTGTTGTTGTTAGAAAATCGGAAGCGGAAGCATAAACATGGAAAAGATAAATAATAAGAAGAACGCGGGATTTTTACGTGGAATCCTACTCCGTGAGGAGCGGGATGAAACCACGGGAGAAGCCCTCTATGGGGCGTGGTTGTCTATTGACTTTCTCAATGGATACAGGAGGTCTGGGGCTCCTTATATAGCCTCTCCAGAGCCTCCAAGTCCCACCGTTGGACGATGTGGGACTAAACACTAGATGGGGTAAATGGATCTCCTCCAGGATCCATTTACCCTGCTACAAAACAATGGGCGCATAACCAAATACTCTGACACTGCCCCTCAAGCTGGAGCATGCAATGCTCAGCTTGGACAAACAGAAAGAAACTCAACTCAACGCTACAGGACACTACGGACAATATCAACCCAACGCGCACATTGTTGCAGTCGAGGACGTTGCTTCTCATGCCGTGCAGGTGAGGAGGATGAACGGGCTGGAGTGTGAGTCAACTGAAGACTCGGAATCTGACCATCGATTCTGAAACTTACGCCTGAAGTCTCCTCGTCGGAGAACTTGGTCTCTCCCATCTGGCTCAGAGAATGGTGCACTGCTCTGGTGTACCTATGATACCACATGAAAACCCTTGCCCTCAAGGGAATGGTCCTCTGCTCTGGAGTCCCTATGGTTCACATGAAAACTCTGGCTGAACAACAAGAAGAATGATGGGGACCTCTGACAATGATGGCAACATATGCTCATCTGAAAATAAGACCGCATCCTTGTGCGTGTCTGAAAATTGGAGATTCGGAAATATCTGACGTCGAGTCTGATCATCAAGTGTAGAGTCTGAACAATATCTGACCGGTCTGGAAATCTGAATCTGCAACATGACCTGTGACTCTACACAACACTCCCCTTTTCTCCCATACTTGTCGGAAAACATGGACGTCGACCAAGTTGGGAGAAGACAACAATGATGAGGATAAAACAAAAAACCACATAGCCGATCACACATTTGTCAGCTTTCAAAACATTCATTTTTTTTGTCAAAACATTTTTTTAAGCCGTTGACCTTTTTTTTTCTCGGCTTTTCATCCTCTTTTTTCTCAATTTGCGTACGACTTTTGAGATATACGCTCCTTTTCTTTTCTTTTTCTCTGTTTTTTAACAAACTCCTCGTCTCCTTTTTTTTCAATGATGCCCCTCTCCTTTTTTTTTCCTTTTTTTAATTCACGGGGCCCTCCTTTTTTTTTCTCATCTCGCCTCAGCCATCGAAGAGGGCCCTTCTATTTTTTTTAAACATGGGCCCATCATAGGGCTTACAATAGCCGGCAATTTTTTTTCTTCGGATGAAGCATCAGCCTATTTCGATATTACAATACATCTTTCCCTTTTTTTTAATTAACCCGTTGGGCCCGCTAGGGTTCCCTCATCGGGAACGAAGTCTCAAAAGACGCCGCCGCCTCTGGATATCTGGCTGGAGGTGGGGCATCCACCGCAGCTGCTTCTTCTTCAACAGGAGGCGCCACACATGCCTCTTCGATGGAATCTCTGCCGCTGGGAGATGGAGGCGCGACATGCTGGATGTCGCGCTGGGGTCGCCGTCGATTGCTGGACAGACGGTTGCGCGCCGCTGGCCAACCTTTTGTGAAGAGGCGACACCGCCTGCATGCGCGCGGGGGCGTAGGGGCCAAGACGAGGGGGGCGCGGGGGGGTCTGGAGGGGTTTGCGCCGCCTTGGCGCGATCTGTTGCCGCCTGGAGGGGATGCGTGTAGGTATCTCGAGATTGAGCAACTTGCGCATCTTGTGCGCTTGGGATCTGGGAGCGCACCTCGCCTGGAGGCGCGCGACTGAGGAGAAGGGCGGCGAGCTTCGTCTGGAGCGCCGCCAGCGCTTGTGCGTGCGAAAGGGCGCATTGTTGCGCCTGTGACTGGATGGGTGCGCCCTGATGCGCGAGAGGTTGGAGGGCCGAGAAAGCGCCGCCTGTGCAGAAGAAGATGCTCCGCCTGAGCATCTCGCCAAGATTCAACTGGATCTGGACTGGATATCTATATTGACGGTGACCGCAAAAACTAGGGTTTCAACAAACCCTAGAAACTTGGACAACAAAATCGAACAGAATGATAATCTTCAATCATAATCGACTCTTGATAATCGAATCTCGGACAGATTGAAAAACTAAAATAAATCTTCATGAATGAAGCCACGAGAATCGAACCCGCTCTGATATCATGTTAGAAAATCGGAAGCGGAAGCATAAACATGGAAAAGATAAATAATAAGAAGAACGCGTGATTTTTACGTGGAATCCTACTCCGTGAGGAGCGGGATGAAACCACGGGAGAAGCCCTCTATGGGACGTGTTTGTCTATTGACTTTCTCAATGGATACAGGAGGTCTGGGGCTCCTTATATAGCCTCTCCAGAGCCTCTAAGTCCCACTGTTGGACGATGTGGGACTAAACACTAGATGGGGTAAATGGATCTCCTCCAGGATCCATTTACCCTGCTACAACACAATGGGCGCATAACCAAATACTCTAACAGTTGTATTACATGAAAAGTTTATATGACGATCCAACCCTTGAGGGTTTTTCTCCTGTGGAGTAGGATAGTCCCGTGAGACCATCAGAAACCACATAATTCATGTTCGTTCTTTCTCGTGATTGTTGTACACATGTTATTTTCCACATGGTCTTAGTGTGCCAATACCATGGAAGGAAATATCGCGATATATTGGCATTATATCGCTGATATATCGATATCGAGATGAGACCGATATCGATATCGATATGGCGATATATCCTCCATTTTAGGCATTTCCTTCATAAAAGTGCGTCGATATGGGCGGTATCGATACAATATTAAAATGATATCAATATCGATAGGGATTTTTACACTCATAACCCTGAATAATTCCGTAATTACATTCATAACCTTGCATAATCGCGAATTACGTGAGGAACCCTAAGTAATGGTTAACTCTTACACAACATGACCATGTTTTCACTCCCGTCCATTCTCTCTGTTGTCCTTGATGGAATACATCGAATTTTAACGATTTTACCCCTTAAATTGAAGTATATTTGCAAAAGATGCCATTGATCTACCAGAGACCCACTCCCTCGTGGCCTTAAATTTCAGCGAAATTCGATCGAATTTCTGTCGAATATCGATATCCAGTCGAAACCGAAATGACCGAAATATGGGGGTCCTAGTACAAAAAATGACCGAAATGACCGAAATTTCGGTCGAAATTCCACCGAAATTCCATCGAAATTCTGTTTTGGTCGATACCGAAATGGTGACCGAAACCGACATTTAAGGCCTTGCTCCCTCCTCCCTTCTTCCCCACGCTGAGCTCCTGGAAGCTCCCCCCTGTGGAAGCCCCCTGCGTTCGCTGTCGTGCCCCCCTCCTTCCCTGCATCCAGCTCCCACCACCCTCTTCCTCGCCGTCTTCCCCTGCTGAACTCCTCCTACCCCCTTGGAGCTCCTCCCCACCACCTCCCTCCTTCTAGGAAAGAAGTAGGGAATGAAGCGAAATGAACTCACCTAACTCGGAGCAACGAGTCTCAGGAACAACTCACCGTCGTTGCTCTCCTCGAAGAACCGGAAGACGTCCAGAAGATCCTCCATCCACCTGAAGCATCACTGGCCGTTAAGCAAGGCTTACGCCATACACATCCGTTTCGCGACACAATTCGTCACGCAACCTTCCACATCCGTCACAACCGAGTCCCACTCAACGGCGTCCAAGAACTTGGTCCACTGGAGGGGCCGGAGGCCATCGTCCTCCATGCCGTTGCTCTCGTTCCTCTGCGATTTTAGCGGCGTCCTCCTCACGCACCCATGAGTCCAGTTCCCCCTCCCCACTCCGTTCCCAATTCGGGCTCAAACCCCCAGAAGCAGCTGTACTCGGGGTTTGTTGATTTGTCACACATGGCGTTCACGCCGTAATGGTTGTAGAACTCGCAATCCGACATTGGTTGCTGCTATATGTTCTTCCATCGTCCGTCCTCGTATACATAAGTTATCTATGTTCCATTGGGTTGCAGCACGAATCTCATCTTTGTTCTATTCATGTACTTGAAATCAAGGTTCGATTATTAGCTCCCATAACCCTGAACGCCACTGGATGCGACCGGAGGACTTGTAGACCATCACGAGCTGCAACACAACCTGGGGATCGAGCCTGAGGGTGTAGTTGCCGCTTGCGGGGTCAGCCATACTCAACCAGGACGTGAACTTTGTGGAGTTGTTGTCCCTTACTCAGGTCCGGTGCCCCCCTCGCTTCGGATGACCAGGTTGCCGTCATCCCGAAGGGTTGCAGTGGAGTTGCTGTCCCATACGGATGCCAAACCGGCCGATCACGCCTGCTTCCCACTGCAATCTTCCAGCCGCATGATGAGATTGTCGTCCTGGGAGAGGTCAATTTGGCCGGAGGAGCTCGAGAAGGGGGCACCGTAGTTGGACTGGACACAGATCCAATTGCGGCACGCGCCAGTGTGACGTACAACTGCGAGAACTATGAGATGGAGGAGGAAGAAGGGGAGGGGGGAGGTGGAGGTGGGGCTAGATGGAGGAGGAAGAAGGGGAGGGGGAGAACTGGAGGAGGAAGAAGGGGAGGGGTGGCGATGACCTGGAAGAGGAAGACGGGGAAGGGGACAAGGTGGAGGAGAGGAGGGTGGAGAGCAGAGGCAGAGCAGTGGGAGTGAGGGCATCAGGGAAGGAGGGTGGAGCGGAGCGGGGGAGGTAGGGAGGGGGAGGGCGTCGGGGAAGGAAGGGGGAGGGGTTAGTGGTTTTTTTATTTTTTTTAATTTTTTAATAGTCGTTGGATAGGTCTATGGGTTAGATTAACCCAATGATATGGTTGGGTTAATGGGGAAACTAACAGAGGGTAATGGGTTTGAGACGGAGTGATTATCGGGGGTTGCTCGCGTAATTCACGATTTTGCAGGGTTATGATAGCAATTACAGAATTACTCGGGGTCGTGGGTGTAAAAATCCCATATCAATATGGCCTTCCATGATCAATACTAGCATGATGTTCTACCTACTCGATTTCCCTATTTCTTTCTTCATCAGAAAAAGTTCCTCCACCACCGCATATCACATACTCGACCACTTAAGAGCGGTTGATAAGGAATGAGCCATTGCCCGTTGTCCTACATATTCGATTATTCTGATAGATCCGCTTTCTTGTCGAGGTCTGATGGGTTTCTAGATCGATTTTTATTTTTTCCTTGAAATTCTTTCCTTCCAAACAATGGACCACCAATATTCTTAAAAAAACAAAAACAAAACAAATGGAAAAAGAAAAAATGAAGGCTAAAAGGGGGGTCAGAAGGAGAGGACTATCCAATTAAGAAGAAAAAGAGTTAATAGAGAAAGAGAAAAAAAGTAGGAATTTTGTTGACCTCATTTGTTCTACCTCAATTTCGACAAGTATATGAGAAAGGTAATATGGGATAATAGGACACCATTTCTTCTGCTTTAAATAACTTAAGAGAGGTTTATAGTTCGTCCATCTGTGTTTGTGATACCGTAATGAAATCTCTTCTTTGATGTTCTTATTTGAGAACCCTTCTCGAGGTTTCTACATGAGTTTTTTGAAGTAAAAAATGAAGGGCACCCATAATGATGCATACTCACTATATATTGTTGAGAGAATCATATAATTAGGAAAACTGGTAGCCCCACATGTATGAGTGGTGATACTTGGTTGAGTTAATAGGGTTGTATATAGAGCCCCACATCCCTAGTACTCATTTAGAAAAAACAAATAAAAAACCTAGCCCCTGGTTGCTCTCCCATGGCATCATCCTGCTCCTTGAGATATAGAGTTTCACGTAAAACATGTTTCTTGTTGTGTTTGATTCCACAATTTTATTTTATATTTCTACATGTTATAAGAGCAAATTGATTTTTGAGATTAGTTAGAAGTTCATTTTGTTTTTATTATCTTTCATCGATTTCATTTTTGTTCATGAATTCTTTTTGAAGAACATGATGTGATTATGCATGCCAATTGAAGCCCATCTCCATATGGTTTCCTAGAGATCCAACACTCCTCTCTAAGATCGCCATGCAACACGACTTCTCAGGGGGTCATACCCAGCATTGAACAAAGCCCTCTTGTCCCCTAGTTCGATTCTAACGAGATTGCGGAGATAGTCGCCATGAGCATGGCCAATTGAGACCATTGTGTTGATAGTCACACGCCACAATTACATAGCAAAGATGATAATATTATCCTTTAGTTAGTTGCATAGAAGCGATAATACGGGGTATCGTGTGAAGTGGATGCATTGGATGCTATGCAACATAGATGGTGCAATCATGTGCAACCACAGAAGGCCATATCACGATACATCGACGATATATCGGTATCGAGAGGTAGGGAATATCGATATCAGGGTGCATATCCATTTACCAGGATATCAACGATATATGACCTATATATCGGCGATATATCGTCATATCGGTCCATATCGGTTAAAAATGATTGGATTCAGTACAGTATTTCTAAGTACAATATTTCTCAAATATCGACCGATATCGTCGAAATTTCACCGATATCTATATATTGAAGAATAATACCTATGCAAGATTGATTTCACTACTTATTTTACTACTACTAGTATTAAAACACATCATGTTTTATACAAAACTTCTTGGATACCAACGAGACCCCCGTCTGGTAGGGTATGATGTGACATGGGGTGCATACAATGGTTCTTTACATTGGGAGTTTCCAATTGATTTTAATTCATCTTCCCCCTCCCCTCGTAAATATTATTATGAATTATGTCTCTTATAAAGAATTGATATTATGCTCTTTAATTGTTTGGTTTCAAAAATAGCTCAAACATTTTGTTTATACATAATATGCGATGCAATATAAGTCTTTGATGAACTCCATTTCCAATATATATAAGTCAACAATCAACATTAACAATGATATGCTCAATACGACAGATATGTGCAATTTAAGGGTCATAGATGACCGATATGTGTGATATAAGTATATATTTGTAAGTTAGTTATTGTTATAAGAACTTGGATGGACTACATTTCCAATATCCACAAGTTAGCAATCAACAGTAACAATGATGTATCCGATATGATCGATATATGCGATATAAGGGTCATAGATGATCGATATGTATGATCAAAGAGCTCATTTGTAAGTTATTTAGTGTTCTAAAAACTTAGACGAACGCTATTTCCAATATCTATAGGTCAACAATTAACAATACCATCGATATGTTCGATATGATCGATATGTGTTATATAAGGGTCATAGGTGATCGATATGTGTGATCTAAGAGTATATTTGTAAGTTATTTAGTGTTCTAAGAACTTGGACGAACTCCATTTCCAATATCTATAAGTCAGGAATCAACATTAACATCGATATGTTCGAAATGGCCGGTATGTGCGATATATGGGGTATAAATGACCGATATGTGTGATATAAGTGTGTATTTGTAGGTTATTGTTGTTTTAATATCTTGGATGATCTTAATTTCTGAAAAAAAATGTCATAAGCCATTTCCGACATTTCCACCGATATTGTGACTGAGTTTAGCGTACAGAAGGGCAAAAACATTTTGGAAGCTAGTGCTCAGCTTAAAATGACATCAAATTGGGTTCATGAAACCCAAGTGGTGAAAAATACATGGACGGTAGTAAAGGTTGTGATAACACTAAATAAATAAGAGAAGAATGCAAAGGAGGATTATGGATGCGTTGCAACATGCAAAAGGTGATGAGTGATATGGAGATGGGCTCTCCGGGCAAAGAGTGACGGCAATTTGAGTTGCTACGATGATGGGAACCTTAAGTAGTAGACAAAGTGGCCACATGGTTGATGCTTATGTTGGGGTTCCGCCCATGTTGCCTTATTTTAAGCAAAAAATCCCACTTATGTCTTGTAAGCCGTGCTGAAGAAGGTTAAGCAGGTTTAGCCCTTTTATTTGCTTCAAATGATTTTTTCCTCAGTTGTTCGATGCCCATATGGCCGAGAGCCCATTGTATTAAAAACATGACCCAAACAAAAAAGGAGAGGAGCTGGCAACAAAAAGGGAACGGACTAAGAAACAAAAATAACGAGAAATGTGGGACCATTAAAAAAATTTGAATAAAAAATTGCTGTGGCATGAAGAATAAAAAGAGAGAGTGAGAAAAGGGAGAATTCTTTGTTTGTATATCCCAACATGGCTATGCAAGATAAGGTTAGTGAATACTTCCTTGATTCGTATGAGGAGTACATATGTGATCGTTTGTGGAAGAGGTCATACTAAAATATTGGGCATATATTATGAATGGGCCACATATGCTAGAAGCCAGTAAAACATGCTCAACTCAGAGAGATCCATAGGGATTTTAGAGAGGAGATCTATTCTCTTAGCCAATGTGTGGAAAAGCCTAATTGGAGGATCTCTTTGAGAGATACCTATTGCAGTGAGTCAATGATTCGTGATGGACGTCCATTGTTCAGATGTTCATATGGTGGCAACTCTTATGGAGTTCTATGTTGAAGGCTCTTCCTCTGTATCCAGATCATTTTACGAGACCAATGACAACGATTGCAAATTCCCATATCACAAATGCGAGAAGATGCGGTTGAGAATTTGAAAGTTGTATTTGAGTTATATACTTAGCTTGTGTGCTGAGCATGTTTTGTCCAAGTTGAGCATTTCATGCTCCGACTTGAGATGTGAGCATTGAGAATATTGTGTAGTTGCGCAAATTGAGTGGAAGTTTAGTCCTACACGAATGAGTGGTGAGGCTTGTCAAGTTGATGGGGCTATATATAGGGCCCCACACCTTCTAGACTCACAACAACAAAACCTTTTCCCACAACTAAATAGGGTCGGCTACATGGATTTTTTTGCCTCTATTCAGATCTATTTTAGTTCATTCTCAGGCTTAAATCTATATAACTAGATCCCTTCAGATAGTCTAATTCCAACACTTGGGCCTTCCTTGCCATTTCTTAAACGGCTCAACATCCCAAATCTCGCATCTTCTAACTAGTGCATCACCCAACCTCCTTTGCAAATAGCCAAACCATCTAAACCAGTTCTCTCTCATCTTATCCTCTATCAAAACTACACACCAGCTTTCCTTTTGATCATGGCATTCCGAATCTGATCTTTTCATGTATGACCATACATCCTCCTTAGCATTTTCATTTTTGCTATTGTCATTCTCTACACATGGCTATAGCTCACATGCCAACATTCTGATCCATAAAGTATAGCAGGTCTCACGGCTGCTTTGTAATAATTTCCTTTGATTTTCAAAGGGATTTTCTTATCACAAAGAACAATAGAGGCTCCTCTCCATTTTAACCAACCTGGATTTATTCAATGAATAACATCTCTATCAGTTTCCCTATCATGTTGCAAAATAGATCCCAAGCACTGTTGTAAAGTCGGCCGACTAGGCCGATTCGTCGGCCCGACTAGTCGAGTCGGTGGGGTAGCCGACTCGACTAGGCCTAGTCAGCCATTAGTCGGTCAACCCGACTAATCGGGTCGACTAATTGGCCTAGTCAACCGACTACACTGCCGACTTTTACATAGAGATTTTTTTTAATTTTTTTACTTTTTTGATTTTTTAGAAGCAAACTTATTCTAATATGCCCAACGTTATATTTAAAGACAATTACTTCTTTTATTTCATTATGATAGTATAGAAAATACAAATCAATGTAAATATATTAGAATATGTATATAAAATTTGATTATATATTTAAAATAATTAAAAACCGACTAATGGCCGACTAAATCCGATTAGTCGTCCGATTGTCGATTAATCTTTAGTCAGTGACCCCGCCGACCGAGTACCGACTACCGCTTTCCGCAACCTTGATCCCAGGTATCTAAAAGAATATTTCTTCTGAATGTTATCGTCTCCAACCTTCGCCTTCAGACCTTCATTGTTGCTTCCATCAAATGTACACGCTATATATTTAGTCTTAGTCTACTTATGAAATCCTTTAGTCTCTGAGGCATGTCTCAAAACCTCCAGTTTCTCATTTACTCCATCTCTTGTCTCATCAATCAACACAATATCATCGGCGAACGACATATACCAATGTATCTCATTCTGAATGTGACTAGTCAACTCGTCCATAACCAAAGTAAAAAGGAATGGACTCAAAGCTGAACTTTGATAGACCGATATTGATGTTAAAATAGTCAGTCTTTCTAGACTGGATTCTTACACAAGATGAAGCCCCATCATATATATTGTTTACAAAGTTAATGTATAGGACATGTATGTATCTCTTCTCCAAAACTTTCCACAAAATCTCCCAGACTGAATCATAAGAATTATCCAAGTCAATAAAAATCTTATGGAGGTACCTTTTTTAGCTCTATAAATCTTAGTTGTTCTCCTCAATGAGTGAATAGCTTTAATAGTTGAGTGACCTGGCATGAATCTGAATTGATTTTCAGTTACTTTGAAAACTTGCCTCAAAATTCTTTCGATCACACGTTGCCATATGACTCTTCAGTTTGATACCTGAATGTCTTCTTTATTCTTATAAAGAGGCACCATAATGTTTCACTTCGTTCTTCATGCATTTTCTTGCTTCACCAAATAAAATTGAATAAATTTGTGAGCCAAGTCGAACTCCATTCACTTAGAACTCTCCAAACTTCTATAGGAATGTCTTCACGTCCTACCCCTTTATCAAGTTTCATAACTTTTAAAGCCTCCTCTACTTCCTTCTTTTGTAGACTCATTAAGAAACGGCTTTCCTTAGTGGCTTTCTCCGCGGTTTCATCTTGCTCCTTACGGAGTAGGATTAAACATAAACCATGCTTATTATTGTCTTTGATTCTGTGTTCTTTGTTTCATATTTCTAAAAATAATTTATTGACTCCAATACTTAGACATAGCCTTAGTGTTGTTAACCACACTCATCATGAAAGACCATACCATTACATGCCTAGCATAAAGTCCGAATCATTGCGAAGGGCTTTAATTGATTCATACATGACCTGGAGCAACCGACCCTACATCACGTCTAAAACTTAGTCGGTAGGTTTGTAGAGTCCACTCATTTAATCTCAGGGTTTCTCTACAGCCAGATTGACCATATATAAAAAACATGTGGTCCACATCCTTACAACGTCTAGACACATAGAACATGATTAATCCCATGCAAAATCTTGGCTCTATGCACCTTTCTTATCACACGTCTTCTTCTTAAAAGGAAAAGAAAAACTTTCACCCTCAAAAAGGCACCTTCAACGTCTAGGTTCACCAGCAATCTCGTGCTAAATCCCATTATCAAATACTGGAGGAGTAGATTAGGTCCTATATGTTTCTCGATCAAGAACTCATTGTTAACCCATGTCAAATGATCGTGACAATCAGAAGGCCCCTCCATCATTTAAAGAGAGTCGGACATCCCTGTGAAATCCTGCACCCTCTACTTTTAAAAATCAGAGGCAAAAGTAGGAGCTCAAATACCATAATTACCAAGCCTCTGCAATGTTGAAATTCTTGTTGGCTGTGAACGTGAGGAGCCTTAGGAGTCTATCACATAATGCCCCTTTCTCATTCTAGTCATCCTTCGAGAACCTAAAAGAGCAACCACCATCCATTACTAACTCAAAAGTGGTGCAACCTCTTAAAGATAGCACAAATCTTTTTAAATTTTCCGCACCAATTGACACAACATCACTTTTCCCTCAGATTCTTGGCATCCATTTTAAGAGCCATGTTCATTTCCTTAAGCCATAACATTCCAAACCGTGCTCAAAAGAGGTGCAGCGTCCTGCAGGATTAAACACACCCCCCTGTAAAAGTTGATAATGAACGAACTGAGCCCAACTCAGCAGTTAAATAAGGTGTTATAAATATTCCACCATCTGACATATCATTTCATCATTCTTCCCCAGATCTTGGTATCAACTTGGTTAGAAGAGCCTTGTTCATCTCCTTCCCTTTCACCCTCCTCTGTAGGTTGTCACTTATGCACAAACAACCAAGGATTTACCGGAGCTCTCTTATATTGAGATGGACCGGAAAACCACCACATAATGGACTCCACTCAGAGGCACCCTATCTGGAAGCATTTAAGCAGAGAGAAAGGGCACATCTATCTAGAAAAGACCACATTGAGAAGCATTCATCAACCACCTCACTGGAGGCATGTGGCCTTCCAACCTTCTAGCTTCTCCGCCACAGGTGACCAGTCAACTTGCTTAAGCTTATCACATATCAAGTGTAATGCCAAGTAGCAGGTGAGTGAAAAATATGCGACAAATACAGCCTGAGTGTTTAGAATATGCTTTCAAGACAACTCAAAAATAAAGGAACTAAGGTTGTCTGACTTAACTTAATTGTCCGAGTGATCCAAAAGCTCGCTAAAAGTTTCAATAACGGTTAAGATTCTCGTAGTCTCATTTGTAACCCCTTTCATAAATACCATGCCATCAACATACTACAATACTTGAATCAAGAGTTCCGCACCCATATATCCATCACATATCCTAGCACATAGTCTAACCTATCGACATTGCCAGCGTATCCACCACAATTACAAACTGGAGATGTCTAAAAGGGCAACACCACATGATTTCGTATTGGATTTGAAAGAAACCACCCTTTGGACATTTGTTCGCCAAAATAGAATGAGTTCACTTCTTCATCCACGCAATCCTCATCTTTGGGAACATGTATAAAGTAGAGAAATCAAAATGAAACTTTAGTGCGTGCAATGATATGCCTTGAAAAATTAGGCACAATAGAAGGATGGAAATACTTAATCAACCTCCTATAACATACCCTTGACTTGCCTCCTCTTCATGTCAGTAATAGCCTCAATGATCATCATTAAGTTATTAATCATATGTTAAGTGGAAACAAAAGTTGTTCGCATTGACAAAAATGATGACAGATACAACCAAATGAAGTCGATTAACAAGAAACTTGGCTGGGATGAGATAAATTATTGGAGAATACAATGGATATAGTGTTCTTTACTCGCACATCCACCTCCATCATGGGCACTAAAAAGCTGAGTCTTGCTCAACATATCAAAACCAAAGTTTCTTATTTTGAATCGCTCAATCAGATCCATGTCATCCTTCTCCTCAACATCTTAGAACTCCTGGAAGAAAAAAAGGGAAAGGTATCTTGGTCAAGCTTCCTATCCACAATAAGCTCATAAACTGCAATCCGAACCTCTTGAAATTGAAACTCTTGGATGAGACCTTCAAGCTGCTCCTGAGTCAGCCCACTCGCTTCATGACCTAGCTATCGCCAATCACCATCGTAGACCCTCATAATTATCTCATGGGAGTGCCATACCACTGCTTTGCCAACATGTTGGTCATTGTGACAAGATCTTCCTAAAAGTATCTATGCGAACGAAGTTCTACCTTAATCTCCTACTAGCCGTGCTATAGATAAACTTCGCTATAGATAAACTTCGTGTTTGCATTATTTTCTCTTAGCTAGATGTGCTTCAACCTACACTTCCATTATATCTCGTATTTCATTCAGAAAGAGTCGAACTGGGCTTGACCTCAAAAGATGAACTTGAGAAATCACCTCCAATTTCTCGCTCGAACAAGAATTAACACTAATTGCGAAGCGAAGAACATTATATAAATCAACTCTCTGCAAAGCTTTTATTTTATTAAATACATTGATATTAGTAGGTATTATGTATTTTCACCTTAACCTTTCAAAACATGACAATCTCCTCATGTGCATCCTCTTCTTTCCATGTTGAGCTCAGATGTCCTTACTATACCCAAGTATCATATTTCTAAGAATCACCAACTTCACAACCATGCTTCCAACTGCTGCCCTAGGGATGGGTAACGAGTTGGACGGGCCCGACCCAACACACGAACCTGATCCACGAGCGGCGAGCTGCATTTATAGTGGATCGTGCTTGGGGCGAAACTTTAGCTTATTAAATAAACAAGCCACGCTATGGCTGCTCTCAGCCCAAACCCATGAACCCACCGTCCCAACCCAAATGATGGCCCAAATAAGATGACCCATGCAACAACCCGTGATCTCATATAATTATATTTCGATTCTTATACTTTTATCCAATATCTACTACATGTATGTACGTGTTTATCACACAATATACTTTTTTTCATGTGAGTCATTAATTTTGAATCTTTGCTTCATATATTCGTAATCCTCGCATATTTATTCGTCCTCATTATTCAGCATATGGACCTTCAATTACTCTATGCTTCCTTCAAAAAATATATTAAATGGACTGACCCAAACCTGAGTTTATATTAATAGGTCAAGGTTGGGCCATGGGCCGGCTGTAACAAAAAGAATCAATGGGTCGCGGCTTGGCCAACAACCCATTAAATGAAACGGGCCTTTGGTCGGGTCACTTTCAATTCGAAACTTGATGCTCATACTTGATTCCTTCTCAACACCTCCATTTGGCAACTAGTTTAAAATTCTGACACCATATTCTTGAACTCTTCAGTAATCCAAAAGCGCTCATAACGGAGGAAAGAAGTCAGACGATGGTTCTCACCTGAATCCTAGGACAATGGGATATGATCCGAATACAGCCTTGCTATGACTTTACCGAGGCAAGCGAAAAAGCTACATCTCAATGGACATGAATAAACATATCCAACCTGGAATTGAAGCTCACTAATAAGGCTAAATTCCCCGAACATGGGTCTTGCCTGCCTCGGAGTTATTGGTGTCCTCCCAGAGGCCACCTCTCAAGACCTTTGTAGAACTGACATTAATTCTGCGTTGAACACCTGATCAACAATCCTCGTGAGCACCACAACAATCGATATGCTTCCAACGAGCTCGTACTCATGCTGGACAGATCCCAATTCTATCTATTAGCAAAATCCCTGGAGCTCCTAATTGAGTCATCTGCCTGGAATGTAGAAAGTATAGAATCCCAATTGAATCTTTACAACTATTCTCGCAATTTCCCAACTTAGTCTCCTACAAAAGCAATACATCTGCCATCCAACCTCAAGTTGAGCACCCACCACAACCTCCTATTCGGCCTTTACCAACATTTCACGTGGTAAACTTCATTTGGGAATAGCTTGTGACCCTCGTGTGAACTGTGAACTACTCCCATCGAGTTTGTCACTGACTTGTAGAAATCATCCTCCCCCTCTCTCCTCCCCCACAACCACCTCTACCTCTTGCTTTGAGTGACCGACCTTAGAAACATCTCTCTCTCATAATCTCATTGTCTTCCAACTCCACTATCTGCCATTCCCTTCCCCCAATATCCTCTTTCTCGAGAACACTAACAAGCTTTCTACCTTTTTGCCATATATGTTCACAAATCTGGTAATTGTACACCCTTCCTTTGGTGGCCTAGTCCCTTCGGAATGAAAGAGGCAGCCCACCCCTCGCACAACCACAAGTTGAAGGGGTAAAATCCTTAGATGCCAACATATTGTTTGTTGCAATACAGTAGCTTGGCGCTCCCTCATCAAATCTGAAAAGATTTTTTCATACTACTGCGGGGCATGTTACCATCGCCCAAGACCCTTCGACCATCCCCTTCTCAAATGCAGTGGAGTCAAAAAAAAGCAAGAGATGCCTTAAACCTTGGACCCAACCACTGTAGACGAGGGCCGAAAAGCCCACCATTCAACTGGGGTTCGGGTTCGGAAAAGATATGGACCCGATCCTTACTGTCCTGTAAAACCTGGACATGTACTGGTGTCTGCAACTGTTGGGAGCTGAAAAACGGAGTATCAATGAATTTTGATCCCTAACACAATCATCGAAAATACTTCAGCTTTTGGTCCCCGAAACACCTTCGACGCTGCAAACAGTCAAGATGTTACTGATCTTGCTTGCCACCCCAACTAGACCTCCAAGACCCTTTACAACTTCAATGTTGGCCCCTTCACTGCGTGAAGCTATAGATTGAGCTGCTATAATGGCTTGCTATTTTCTCATAACATAAGTGCCATTGGCTGCAATGGATGTGGGGTCGACAATCTCCAGGATCATGTCAGGAGAGCCTCTCGGAGAAAGTCCATGACACCGCTGGGGCCACCGTTATCACCATAGAAGGGTTTGCATGTACAATTTCCAATGAACAACAATGAAAAAGCAACCCTTTCCCTGAAGCTGACTGTGTTGTAGTGGCATACCTACACCTTCCCGAAGGGGGGCACCTCACGGTCCATTGAGGAAGGTGGGCTGGGGTGCTGAGACTCAATGAGATGAATAAGGTTCTTATTGTGAAGTAGATGCTTAGAATTTAGGGCTGAGATTTATAGAGAAGAAGGGTGGCATGCTACTCATGACTCGTTCTGCTCCGAGGAATGCTGGGCAGGCGAGGGATTCAGATTGCTCCGCAGAACCAACGTTACATTGAGAATCATAATTTTCATGTGGTTGCTCCGTAGGGAGAGAATGATGATGAAGACGTTTCGTGCACACCTGATTCATCCTGAAGATGTTGTCTGACCTTGATGCGAGGGGAAGGCGGAGAATATTGATAACATTCTTTATCTGTGAACTGCATGGGAGGTCTCCATGGAAAAGGGCAATGCTACCATGGTTTGTATACCTCTTGTGCTGATATTTTGGAGGTCCTTGGATGTTGCTACGTATGACACTAGACAAGAGAGAGCTAAGCCTTTTGCATTTATGTAGGTGTTGTGGCTTGCAAGCATTGGGGTCGTGTTTCAAGATGAGCATTTTTATCTGAAAATGTTGTTCACACGGTACAATTTATGGAATCCTGGATATTGTGCATTTAAAGTATGTGGAATATAATTAAAGGGTGTATACTTCCTCAGGGTGTTCATTCTTTATACCTTCAAGACAAATAAAGATGCAATTTATAATTCACTCTCCATTGTCATTACATATGATACCTTGAATACGGAAACAAATCATGTACTCTAACCCAGCTACCAGCATAATCTCTGCAAATCACAAACAAAAAAGTAAACGTACGTTTTTTCTTCTTCTTCTTCTTCTTCCATTTTTTAGTATTTTGGCTTAAATTAAACCTTTTTGTTTTGGGCAGGAAATACAAAGATCCGAAGACTCTCGCCTGCCATCACCAGCTCCAGATGTAATTCAACCATTAGTAAAAACACCGTGGTTGAACTCGGCGCCGCTGCAGAGATGATATCTGCTTGTTCTGGTGTTTAAGTTATAGGCAATTTGGCCAAACCGCTCCGCCTGACGTTGGATGGAGTGTAGCATACCGTCAATTTCTTGCCCAGAGAGAAGAGGGCATGCGGCGTATAGTTTGTATATGTACGTGATTGGTCTTTGGTTCGTCGGTCTGGTGCAAGGGATTTAGATCTTGCACAGTTGCTGGGCTATTTTTCCCCCTCCCCGCAAGACGAGGTGTCATGTTGTCATATGAATCTCTCTTTGCTCTCTTCTCTGAGATTGTTTTTTTTGGAACAGTAGGAGGCAGTGAGATTATGTTCAGCTTCTGGGTTATTGTTCGGCCTTTCCCTGTAATCCAACCAACGTAGTCCCAAGTGTATATGAACATTGGCTTGATAGTCTTAATCCCGGTGCATATAATAATGTCCGTCTTCCTTTTCATGTTAACATGCTTTAATCGGTTTGCTTGCTTCAGGGGCGTCATTGGAATAATTTTAATTGATTGTTTTTGAGCTAGCAATAGATCTGATATATCATTCATCCAATGTTAAGAGAGATGCATCCAAGTCCATCAAAAGTTGTACCGCAACGGATATGAAGTCAACAGAAACGGATGCTGGTTCGACCAAACTCCGAGGTTAGGGGCTTTGTCGTATTGTTCTCCTCTCCCCTTGAGGTGGTCGATTGCCTGTCTCTGTTTGATCTGTTTGCTGCCTCCTCCCGTCCACTCGTTTGAAATAGATAGAGTGGTGGGCTTACGCGAGTAAAGCATCATTCATAATTCATCTCCTATTTGATTGCGCATTCGAGTCTTGACAAGTCATTGCTGAAAATGCTCTTTCAACACTAGACATTACAACTGGTAGTGTCAATGTCAACTTAATCGTAAATACATCATTAGGTATATGCGATCTTTTTGACTTTTCACCATTTTTTCTGCAAGCTTTGTCAAAAAAATTAACACTGAGAACTCTTTAGTTTGCTTTACATTTTTAGTATATGTCAGCATTTCATTTCGAAGAATCAATGAATTTGTTGAAAAAAATCAATCGGATATAACTGTGCAAGATGGATAAGCTTATCAATATCAAATGATGCAAATGAATCTATTGGACTTAAATACGCCACACGAATAAGTTGTGTTAGCTTCGGTGGAAAATCTGTACCCATTAAGTGATTATCCATAACTGTTTAATAAATATCTCTATCCATATCTATATTAAGGTTATAATACACAATTTTCATCTCCGTTTGATATTGCATTATGGCATATGTATTGACTTTTTTAGTTCAAAATTAGTGATGGTTAGTTAAAATTTTGAATGGATGGTCGCTAACAATATAACAAATATACCATTCATCGCTTTGGAACAAACCCACTCACACCCTTTGTAATTGTGCCCCCATTAGAAATTGCGCCCACCAATCCATCCTTACCTGATGTACCCATGCTCTCCATCAATTCCCGACCCTGGCTCGACTACACAAATTCCTATCGATCGATGCACTTTCCCAAAGTCCCCTCCTACACGGTGATACTATGTCCAAGCACTCTGTAACCTCTCTCGAGTCCCAAACATGCCACAACAACGATTAGGAGTACGTTTCGATCTTGGCTCAGACACCTTCGGCTCCCTCATGGCCCCTCCGCTCTCTCTAGACCTAGACGTACCACAACAAGGACTAGGAGCATGTCCCAGCATCTGGCACCTCGGCTCCCTCGCAGCAGCGCCTATTTCTCAATACAAACTCTAGGGCCCGGCAAGGTACCTAATAGGCAACACGTGATGTGGATATGTATATTACCGTACATGATATAAATTTTCAAGGGCTTATGGATTTTATATTTATAATTTTATCGTCAGTTGAGATTAATGCGCATTTCAGTATTATTTGTTTAGGAGTTATATGCAAGTGAATGTTTACGTAGATTATAAATGTTTGTAGATTATATGTAATCTCGTTTCCTAATATATTTCAAATAGGGTATATGTAGTTATGTAGATTACTTCAGCATCATTACAACAAATCGATCTATGATGACATTTTTCAAAATCCATCACTATATCGTTTATTGTTAAAAAAAAAATAATAATAGTATTTGTTGCGAAAATATTTTTTATACTAGTCGTTACTCCCTTTTCATCTCTCTTGTCGCATTCCTAATAAAGAGGTCCTCATCTAGCTTCACAAGATTTCATTGAGAACGAAAAGTAACAAACAAAAATAAGTGATGCAACTCTTATATATGGGTATGATGCATATTTGCTGAGCTATTTTTTACCTACACCTGAAAGTTTTGGACTTCTGCATAATTATAAGTTATCTTTATCACATTTCTAATAAGGATAGAAATGGTCTTTAATTTCTGAGATAAATCATAGAAAAGTATTTAAAAATCATCTCATACTACCAGAAGTATTAGCATAAAGAATGATGGATTTTTATACCACTTTCCTCATAAACATTGCCAATTACTCGACAACTTATGCATATTTCATATTTACTCCATAACCTGTAAAACTTATAAACTCTTGTCATACGACCTCCATGATTAACTCCCATCCATTTGATTGTAAAAAAACAGCTCTGTAAAAAAACATTGGACATTTGCGCTTAATATTGAATTATATTTAGCATAAATACCCTTCCCTTCTTCCTCCTCCTCCCTTCACCTTCATCACATGCTGCCTCCTCCTCACTTACTCTTCCCTGTTGCCTCCACTCCCATTCGTTCCCTGTGGTGCCACAATGCCTCCATCTCCATTGTTGCCACAACCTTGTTTGGTCGCATCGCCAACTCAACCTCCCTTCCCATTCCCCTCCATCTCCACCTCCGCTCACCCTAGTTGTCCCCTCCTCTGTGCCATTGCATTACCAATCGCTCCTCTTCCCTCGCAACCCGCCTATACCTCCCCCTTGTCGCCTCTACCTCCCTTCCACTCCCCTTTGAGATCTATGCCTAATCCTAAACCAAATAAACAAGCTCGGGTCTTATTGATTCCTTCTTTCACAAGATAGAGGGAATATCTGCGAATGAAAAAAAATCACCATGGTGCCATCTCCTCCCTTCGCATCCACTTCCCTCCTCGACTTAGAGTATGCGACTCTTGGCACTAAGAGAAGATGACGTCGTGAATCTCCAATTTAAAAAAAAACATCACATTCAACGTCACAAGACTAGAAGTGAACAGATTCGCTTTTCGCTACCAGGAAGGACCATCACCACTCGAACCATCATCGAGAAACTCCCCTTGCCACCACCTCGCCAAATGCACAAGTTTGCTCTGGCACCGAGAAGGACCACCGTGTCTGTTGGTGGAAGGGAGGGAATGAGGAGGAAGAAGGGGAAGAGTTGAAGGAAGGAGAGATGGAGGAGAAAGATCCACCTTTTTATTTTACCATCTAATTTTATTTACTCTTGGTTAACAATAAGAGTTAAATTGACGATATTGGTTGTGGTGTTAAACAAAGCATGTATACATGAACTAAAGAGCAAATATGAAGTATAAAGGGGTTGTAGCATAGTTGGAAAATTTTATAGGTGTTGTGGTGTAAAACAGATAAATGCAAATATGTTGGACAAGGTCAACCATCTATGAAGAATCCTTTGGAGGAATTTAGCATGATCTTTTGTTGGGAATAAATTTTCCGTTTAGATCGATTGTGGAAAGACAATGTTGATAAGTGGACCCCACACGATATGACACCTACATCCACGGTTAAAGTTCAATCCATGGAAAAATTCGACCACAGATGCATGAAGAATTTTCAATATGAAAAACCTCAAACCGTCAATGTGAAGGTACAATATCATGGAGTTGATTTAACCCAAAACTAAGCATACTATCATCAAATCAATCTTCCATGCGGGGCTTACGCAATGTTAGCCCTTTATCGGTGCTACAAGTCGCCAAATAATGAAGATTAATAGAGGGAAAATATCACGAAACTAATTATTTTCCTAATATTAACCGTAGGGAAAAATGATGTAGACAAACAACTCCAAAGAACGCCCCTCCTAACTTTGCAGCATTATCCACATGACTTATTTAATAGATGTCACCTTTGCCACAACAATCTTGAAAACTATGAACACCTCTTTGAGGGTTGCCTTGTTACAAGAGAAATTTTTAGCAAGTGTGGTCTTGTACCTAATTTTGTAAGATTCAAGGATTTTATATCAAACAATCGAATTCCTTGGTTACTAACAAGAATTGGAATCTTTTAACTATAAAATTAACTCTGTGGTGGTCAATATGGAAGGGTCGTTGTGCCCTGGCTTTTGAGGGAATACCTTTTAACCCAACAAAGACTATTAAAACTGCTTCACTTATTTATGCGGTTAGAATTCGTTTTGCTTTTGATCCGTCGATGTGTGGCTTTCACCCAAATAACACCTTCAATGAAGACTCTTAACGTTGATGGACATAGATATGGTTCGGTTGGTTTGTTTTTTTGATGTTAACTTCTTAATTTTTTATTGTTGGTATCCTTAAGTTGCTGGTTACATTAGCTCCGCGGATGACGCTGCTGCGGGCCACAAGGTTGACTTTATCTGGGATCCTGCCTAACGGATCATCTTGTTTGTTTTTTTGACGGGGAGCTACACTTCAAGACTATGTCCATCATTTCGTTTTTGGCTGCTTTTTGTTGATCCTTTTTGTAACACCGCCTTAATGCGGGTCGGGCGAACCTTGAACTATGTCCAGTGGGTTGTATCTTTGTTTTTTCAATGATGAATGATCTTGAACCTTTTTCTTAAAAAAGTTCTCACTTTTTCTCTATCTGATTTCTTTTTTGCGATACAATAAATTGTGGTGGCTTGTGTTGGTATGCACCCTTTCTCTACACTTGTTCATCACGTCAATCAGACAATCATCATTGCGAAAGTTTGATTGTATTTAATATTGTCATAACATTTGCATAAAGATTTCCTGTCCACTTCAGCACGTTGCAGTTAGATGTTCATGCCACCTTGCAGCTAGCCATCCCAGCACTTTTGACTATCTATATAAAATTACAATTAATCATGTCAATCGAACCTCGACATGAAATGGTTACTCATTCCAAAACATGATAAATGTGGCGGTCGTCCAATTCTCATCGGACGGATCCCTACGTTACAACATATGTTATATTACAACAGAGGATCCGTCTTGTATATGAGATTCCTTTGTGCACATGTACATTCTCACTTCTTGCTGATATAAGTTTCTAGCTCTATAAGTTTTGCCGTGAATTTAAGGGATATATTTTAACGTCTATCCCACCATCGCCTTCGACTCCTTCCACCTATGTCGATACCCTCAATCTCTAAGCGGTTTGTCTGCTCTAATATAGCAGGTGCTGTAACCGAGGGGACTGTCCGATGGGGATCGGACGACCCTCATGGGGGGCGGCCATCCCCAAACAGGGTCATCCGATACCTGTCGGATGGTCTTCTCAATTTCAAAACATGCTGCATTACACGTGAAGCATTGCTATGTGGCCACGTCACGGGTCAACCATAATGATATCATGCCATTGAATCAGGCGAGAATGAACGTGCGGATTTGTATGTCGCATTCAATGAAGCTGCACATATGGAAAAAGGCCAGTAAAACCAACCTACGATCTTCAAATACAAGAGAAATCTTCCTTTATTTATATCACATGGGAGATTAAGCAGAAACAACCAACGGACAGATGATGGATATGATGGGGGAACACAGGCATGCATGCATACCGATCAAACACATACATTTATGGATGCACAAGGCATTATTATTCTGTGTATCAAACCACAGCCATTGATCTTCAATGGCTAGAAAACACTGTAGTCGATGACCTCAGGAGGGTCAAACTTGGACTTCTGGAATACCAAAGCCCGCAGTGTTCTAGGGTTTATACCATTCTCCTGGACCTTGATCACCAGGGCGTAGAAAGTTCCAGGCCAACACCAGGCATTCTTGGCATTCTGATACTGGACATTCGTTGCCTTCACAAACACATAGAAGGGCCAGAAGTTCCTCCAGTTGATCTCTGCGACGACGAGATTTGCCAGTTGTTGAATCTCGACAACATTCACAGTCTGCACAGTCTTCCACTTCCCCGGTACGGGATCGCAACCGCTTGCCGAGGTAAAGATGGGAAGGAGGATCACGACAAGTAGGAGGAGAAGTAGCGGTGATCGGGTGGTGGCCATTGCGGTCTGTGTGCTCGATCTTAGGCAGTGCAATGAGAAACCGTTCGTTGTACCTTTATTTATAATGGTTCCTTACGAGGTGATGACGAAATTTCGTTAGTGCGATGCACGGCCGAGGCAACCTTGGATGTGTATTGGAGGTATAATTATGATTATTGAATTGGTGGAATAGTGCTTAGCACTAATAAATGTGTACCTGTGGGGAAGCCAACCTTGGATGCGTCAAACTTGGTTGCACAACCTTGGAACTTGTCTTAGTGATTAGGTTTACCTTCACAAGGTTAAGATATTGATTGAGATAAGAGTGATTTTCCTTACGGGCATCCCCATCACCCAAATATCCTTTTAGGGCATCTGATTTTAATATTTTTCTATCAAGGGCATCGATCGGAGAACGGTTCGCTGATCGACGAACCGTTTGCCGACCAGTGAGAATCGGCAAATGGTTTGTCGATTCTCATTTCCAAATATTTTTATATATTATTTTAGTAATATAAAATACAAAAGTTTTCCAGAATAACATTGATCGGTGAAAGATTTGTCGATAAACGAACCGTTCGCCGATTGATACCCTGACAGGGAAATATTAAAGTCAGATGCTCTAACGGGGCGTTTGGATGATGAGGATACCCTGTCAGGGAAATTACTTTGAGATAAGATAGGTTTTGTGTTCATTGTTATATCACTTTTGGCTATAACATCCTATTTTGAATATTTACAGTAAATACTTACATGATCAATGCTAATTATCTTTAGGATAAGTGATCTTTCAAACTCGAGTTAACTTTTAACTTGAAATCAAACTTATGTATGTAGAAAATGATAATACAGAAGCATATCAGAGATAAATAAATATAAACATGTGGAAGAACATAATTTTAAGTGGAACCATACTCCCTAAGGAGCGGGGCGAAACCACAAGAGAACCACCTCAAAGAGCTGGTGTTATCATTAACTTTTCCAATTGATACAATGGGTGTGGGGTTGAGCATTATTATAACCTCCACTGAATCTCCAACTCTCACAAATAATCGATGTGGGTCTAAACATAAGAAGGTGTTGTAATTGCAACCTGGAGGGATCCAATTACCCACCTGCTGACGCATACTCTAACACTCCCCCTCAAGCTGGAGCATGCGATAACTTGGACAAATAGAAAGAAATCACTCTCTCACACAATACAAGACACTACATATAATATCTGCTCAAATGCATACTTACTGACTACCTATTGAGGACGTTGCTTTTATGCTCCATCATTATGGAGGGTCAAATTGGAGAAAGCCATGGAAGCATCCTCGTCGGAGTCTATGGACGATGGAGAATGGAGTCTTAGATCACATGAAAACCCTTATCCCAAATCAAGATGGGGACCTACCAAATAGATCACACACATATGCGTTTAAAAAAAGAGTCTCTATCTGGAGAACTCAAAGAAATTGGGTCATCTGAACATAGAGTGCCTCAAACTTGGGCTCTGAGCTAATCTGAACGACATAGTTTGAATCTGAATGATAGAGTCTGGATATGTACTGTAGAACTCTAAATAATACTCCCCTTTCTCCCATATTGGTCGGAGTAGATGACACCTACCAAGTTGGGATAAGAACTAAAGATGGAGGAACTAAAATAAATAAATCGGTCTATCCTTAATTTCTTGGCTTCTTTTTTTCAATAAATTTTCCTTTTATGTATGGCTCTCCCTTTTTGGTATGCTTGCCTTTTTTCCCTTTGAAAACACTACGACCCCAATGTCCCTTATTTTTTAGTGGGTCCTCTTTCTTTTTCTCATGCCTCACAACCCCTTTGGGACCCCTTTTCCTTTCGGTGTTTCTTTGAAAGGTTATAGAGCATCCCGACCAGCACCCCCCAAAGCAACTCACTGATGAATCTCGTATTCACCATGCTAAAATTGATCAAGAGGCTCCGTTCCCCATAATTCATTTGCATTTAATCATTAATAGAGCATCATTAGTATAAATACATGTGTAAATAATATTCGCGTTCCATCATGCATACTTGCATAATGTGTAAAATAGCTCAAAAAGCTACTAACTTCTCTTATTTTTAATTAATTCATCCTAATTTAAATTGACTCCAAACCACCTCCATTTTGTAGATATTACTAACAAGAATAAGTAAAAAATACAAAAAATACCAACTCAAATAAATGTCAAATATATCAAAGTCCAATTTCACATTTGACGGACTAAAAATGCATATCTCCCTCATATAGTGTCTAATTTTGGTCTACTCATTTTAAAATACTTCATTTTCAAATACCTTCAAAACAAGATCAATTTCGTAAAATTTGGAGCTCATATGTGAAAGTTGGGTTTTGGGCCTCTTTTGCGCATTTTAACTTTTTGCTAATTTTGATCAAAGTTTTTATTGTAAATAATTAACCTTTTTAATTTTATTTCTTCTTCATTTGTGTTCTTTAATGAAAGTTTTATTAAACGACAGAAAAATCTAAATCTAGATCAAGACTGAAATCAAAGAAACTGACCGTGTCCAAGTGTCCGTTGGGAGTCTGTACAAAAATCCTGTATTTTGCACTTCTATTTTATTTTCCTATTTTCTTATTTTTTAAAATCCAAAAAAAAACTAGTTTAGCATGTAATTAATTCTCTTGTATTTATCCTATTTTTTCTAGATTTTTATCCTCTTTTAAAACCACCAAAAAAATTATAAAAGCCCAAAAAGCTGGTTTTCTATACACATGGAGAACCACCAAAAATATCACTTCATACAGATGACCTGTTTTGTTTACGGGTCCTTCATGAAAGTTATAGATCTTGTCGAGACGAACAACTTCCATGAATAAAATTTTTTGATATGAGGTCTTCACCTATTTATTTTCTAATTTTCTTCTTCTTTATTTTTGAAAATTTTTTGGGGTGCCACGTGGCACCCACCGTTACACACTCTCTCTCCTCCCCTCGAGTCACGTGCCTAGCACGTGACCCCTTCTTCCTCCTCCAGTCGTTTCTCTTCTACCACCGCCCCTCGTTAATGGCTGTTGTTACGCCTCCACCAGCGTCCGCGTAACGGTCGCCGCCCTACCACCTCGCAGCCGTTGCATCCACCTCCTGGTAACGGCTCCGCCCTCTGACCCTATAAAGCCCAGCCCTCGCCATCCTTCGACGCCATCTGCCAATTGACAACCTCAGAGGAACAAACCACCGGTGATGACAACCCGGGTGCACCATTCCTCTCTGGCGAGATCCGAATCCCAAGTGGGTTCGTTGCAGTGCGCCATCCCTCCGCCTCGCGCTAGCCTTCCTCCGGTCCATTCAGTGGCCGTCGAGCCCCCTTCCCAGGTGATCCTACCCCTTCCAACTCCTCACACGCTAATCTCCTTCAACCTTTGAGCCCCTCTGCTTCCCTTCTACCTCTCCAGGACCCCCTCCATCTCCGACCTCGCTAAGGTCGGAGCTCTAGCTCAGTTCCCTCACCTACACGCGAGCTCCGCCTCCCCTTGTTTCCCCTTTTCGATCGTTCTAACTCTGTAGGTCCAGCAACACCGCCCCGTTCAGTGACGCCTCCGCCCTTCACCGCGTGACTCTGCCTCCAGCACCCTCGCACCAGCCCGCCTCCGCTTCCGCCGCGGCAGCATCCATCACTCCGCCGCATTCATGCCGCCCTCACGCCGTGTGTCGGCCGAGGTGCAGCACTGCCTCCTTCATGGTCGTTGCCACCTGGCCGAAGCCACCTTCCAGTCACTATTGGATCAGGGCATTAGCCCTTGATCCAACGGCCCACGAACTGCCACGTGGACACCGAGCCATCCCTTTACGCCTAGAGGCTCGGGCCACCCGGACCACCGCTCGCTGCCACATCAAGAGTCGGACCATCCGATCCTTAGCCTCGGTCCAAGCCTCCGCCCCGTCGACCGAGCCTCTGGTTCGGGGCCCCGAACCTCAGCCCCATGCCCGAACCACATGCTCGACCTCATCGAGCCTCCGCCCCGCCTTTCGAGCCTCCAGAGGCACGTGCAAGACACGTGCGGCCGAGGCAAATTGTAGCTGTACCTCCGAAAGTTCCTGATATTAATATATGCCCCCACCAGGGGTAAATTACAGAAAGAACCCTGTGACTTTTTGAAATCATAGATAAGTCCCTCTAGGGACTCTTTTGATGTAAAAACTATTTTTATTGAATTTCAGTTCGTATAACTTGTTTATTGCATAACTTTCTCATACGAACTCTGTTTCCAGCGCATGATATGCCATTTCGAAGCTTATTTTATGCTATATCACTTTGCATAAATTGTGGATACATTTGAGACTACTTTGTGAGAATTATTATTTGAAATTCAAATTTCTCTGTGCAAGCTGATCTACGATATTTTGTGTGGAAATTTAATAGTGGATTTTGCAGGGATTCGGCTAGGGATTTTAAATTGAATACTTCTCTCAAGATTATTGATTATATTATTTGAAGGATTTAATCAGTGCAGGGAACTCATATGAGAAAAGAGAATTACTGGACATATTTTTTAGGAACCAATTTGTGTAGGAATATGATTTGATCTCATAATGTTCTTACTTGCATTTTGGGATTAATTGAAAATATCTCATTCAAAATAATTTCTTTCGATATGTGATTATCTTTCGAGAATTAATTGATAAATTTCATTGAGGATTGAATCTTATACTTCATAGATCCAGTGCTTTATCTCTCTTTTTATTTCTTTGCTTCTTCATCACATCATTTCTTTTTGTTTATTTTCGACACAGAAATTAATTAGCAATTATTTAACTATTTAATTTAATTTAAAAACTACACAACTAAAAATCACCTTTCCATGTGTTCGACCTTGGTAAACTTGCCAAGTAAAAAAATTCCACAACATTCAAAGATTTTGGTTTTTGATTGACCGAATTCTGTCTCCTATACTACAATTACCTTATATTAAAGAGGTGGATTTCACGTTCATCAAATGGTGCCGTTGCCGAGGAACGACGAATTTTTAGGATTTTAAATTATTTTTGTAATTTATTTTTGTGAAAATTATTTATGTGTCATTTTTTCCCTGTATTTCTTTTGCACTTATGATACTAACCACATCCTCTCTCTTTTCAGATTACTCAGAGCGAATTTTTGGACATAAATAAAGGATTTGCGAGGACAAAATTTTATTTTGTGAGAGAGAGTTAGTTTAGTAAAATTTCTGTATTATTCTCAGGGTCCCTCTTTATGAACCCTTGTAATAATTTGGACTGAACTTCTCTTTGGTGTGTTGGGTCTGTTTCAACCCCTTATGTGTGGTTGGAACCCGACTTGAGTGGCGTAGGATTTAGGCACATATACGCTTGTTTATTTATCATTGATTGTACTCGTAATTCTTAGGCCACACTTTCACAAACTAGACGCACTATTTTTTCGTTCAACATTAGCCAAATTTTGAAATCAATTCTTCCCGTCAATAGAACTATCTGTTGAGGGTATTTTTCATTTGTTCATATCATTTACTGTAATTTAAATTCCTTATCTTGCATCCCACATGAAGAACGCGGGGAATCACTGTAAGTCTTCTTCTTAAGCATGCATCATTGATTTACGTTTGCATTGGCTTTTTCGATTCTCCTTTCTCAAATTTTACAACTTAGGAATTAAAGGAATTGAGACTGCTCGTTAGGCATGAATTTCTGTGCTCATATAAACTTCAATGATAACCTTAATTTAAAATTAGGACTGCTAATCAAGGCGACTGTAAATAAAACTGACATAAAATTAACATGTGTCTGGTGGAGAGAAACCCACTCATTGTTTGTAAGGACAAGATCGCACACCTTAGGACATAGCCAAAAACTATAAAGTTTCATTCAGACTACCGATTTTAAAAACAATTAGCTACTTTTCAGTGAGGGTTTCGAGTAGCCGTTTTACAGTCCAACTTCCCTTAGTAGAGTAGGTGGTTTAGAGGACACTACATAAGGCTCCGTCCTCAAGTAACACGGGTAGCCGTTACTTACACCTATACTGGATGAAAGTAGGTGCAACTAGTTGTATGAACTCGGGACAGTCTTTGTGAAATATTTCAGCACCTAACAGCTCCGCTTAATTTTTAAAGATTGTTTTGTCATTAAATTAAAACTGAAAAGATAAGCGGCTGAGCTCTAACGTACCTTCACCAGTGTTGAGTGGGTAAATTGACGAGTTTTGAATTGTGTTTGTTTTGAGAGGGTCCTCTGTACATTTGTATGCTCTGTGGGAAATCCCTTTGTACAATGGACTCTTCTGGAATTCTTCGTTCGGACTCTGCGAACAAATCTTCGAACTCCTCAAATAACTCATCTCCTAAGTTTCAAAATGACTCTCTTCTCGAAATCCCATGGGTATGGAGACAACCCTTTTCTCCAAATGGTTCACCCCACCCCTATGGATTAGCCAACCCCAGACTAACCCTCTCTCTTATTCCCTTCCTGCCAAAGAAACTTTCATCTTTGGTAGAAACCCTAAACCTTCTAAGCACGAGCCTAATTCACATTTATTTGCATCTGAAGGTGAAGAAGAAGACGAGATGCCTCTAAAGAAGGACGAAAACGACAATGATCCTATTCATGCGCTTTTGGTTAGATTACTACTACTGAACAACACAATGAACTCCTTAGAGCCCACATTGAAGAAATACAACGTAGTGAGGCTGCTATGGAAGATACATACCTCCATGAATTAGATGAAGACTATAATTGGTTGATGTCAGTACCCCCTGAGGATGCGTTCGAGCACAAACCACATTTCCTTGCATTATTACCTAAGTTCGGAGGGAATAATCACGAAGAACCATACATCTTCCTCCGTGACTTCGAGCTAGTCTGCACTAATCTATGCCCCCTAGGGTTAGCCAGGACTACGTAAGGCTGAGAGTTGTCCCCTTCACCTTGACTAACAAGGCGGCCTACTGGTTGAAGAGCTTAGGGGAAATTGTTACCACATGGGCCACCTTCAAGACTCTGTTCTTAAAGAAATTCTACACAGTTAGCAGAATCAATCAGATGAGGATCAAGCTCATGAGTTTTACCCAACACCCGAACAAACCATTCCATGAAACTTGGGAAAGATTCACAGACCTAATCCAGAAATGCTCAGGACACGAGATAAGCAAAATGATGCTTGTCCAAAGTCTTGTCAGTGGACTGAACCCTAAGATCCAAGGGTTAGTGAGTGCGTCCTGTGGAGGAAGCTACATGGGACGCCACGAAGACACCGTCTACAAGGTATTCAAAAGACTATTTGAATCCAGTCGTGCACAAACTACCAACCGGGCTTACATAGCCGGCTCCAAAAAGATGGTGAATAATCTGGCGATCGATCAGAGTGCTGATATAGGTATAATAGATGATAAGCTAACTATGGTCGAACATATTTATAAAAAAGTGGACGAACTCCATAAATCATCTGATATGGAGAAATTGGCTAAATTGCCTAAGCAAATTGAGGAATTGGCTGATAGGGTATCTAAGATTCAGATACCTGCCCTGACTTTACCCCCTGCCCCCATACACCAAATTCACTACATTCAAGGTCATTGGGTAGAGCAACAGAGCCATTGGGGTGGAGACCAAGTCTTATCCCATCAAACTGAAGAAACCTTCGCTCAAATTATTTACGAGGAACCTCCACAAGTCATGGAGATAAATAGAGTTTGCTATAACCTGGAACCTGTCAATCGTTCAGACCAAAACTCTACTCTGAACCCTCATCCACCACAAGTCCGACCCACCTACCAGCCTCAACAGCAACAACGTCAACAGAACCGCATGGGTTATCAAAACCTGCAACCACAACCACAACAGAACCAACGCCAAGGCCTGCAGGGCCAATTCAGACAATATCAGCAGCCTCAGGTCAGGCAAGGCGAGGGGTCCTCCTCTTCTTCTATCTCTTCAGAACTCCAGCGAGTACTGGACGAACTTCATGACATGAGAGTCGACATAATTTGACTCTCTCGATGGAGAGATGAGGTGACTGCACCCCAAACTGTGATTCCAGCTCAAGTCCAAGTTAACCCAAATAGCCTCGGACATAATTAGGTATTAATCTCTGAATATTCCTTACCTGAACACAAGATCTTGTCAAATAATAACGCTTATCATATCTCTTAGGAGTAGAAGGACCGTAACCATGCCTGATCGAGCGAAAGAACACGGTGATATAGCCTTAGTGTCCACAAATTCACACAATCCTGGGGGAATTGAGGAAGAGAGACACGATGAGGAGAAAGAAGAAGACCCACCCACACCATCCGTGATACACTACACCTCTGAAGGTCATGGAGAGTCAGAATCTGTGTCTAAAGAAGAAGCACTACCAAGACATCCGCAACAATCGACCACCAATTTCCTTGCTTTTAGACCAGTTAGTCTGAGTCCTGTAAACAATTTTTCATTCAATAAAAGGTGATGTTTTTTTATCACAACGAGTCCATCCCTTTCCCCCGTGATCTTACGCCCAGAAAGAAGAAAAACATAAAAAAACCAAAAAAAGATAATGAGATGGCCCGCATCTGTAGAGAAAATATTAAGGTCACTCTGTCCTTATACGAGATGATAGAAAGAGACCCAACTTTTCAAAAGTACCTTAAGGTGAGATGCACACCAACAAGGGCCAACAAAAAGAATCCATCAATCTCATGCCCACAACTCTATTTAAGCATCTAAATCTAGGTCCTCTCAAGCAATCTGCAGTTGTACTTCAATTCGCAGATACATCAACTAAGAGACTTAAGGGGGATTCGAAATGTTGTCATCAACATAGAGGGACAAAATTACCCAGTAGATTTCACAATACTTGACATGGATGTCCCTAGAAATTGGAAACTTTCAAATGATACTAGGGCGACCTTTCCTTAGGACTGCATGAGCTATATTCGATTACACATCCGGTAGAATCTAGTTTGGAAAAGTTGAACTTAAAATGAAGCAAACCAGGTTTCAAATACCTGAAACTGAGTCGAGAATCGAGTCTAAAAATCAGAAACTGAGGCAGAATATACAGAAGCAACAGTTGGGCCGTGGAGACAAAACCCAACCGCAATGATAGAACCAACCTCATTGGGAGAGGATATTATTGATGATTTAGTCTGCCACCTCATACATGCATCGACCTATACTCTCGAAGACTCAGAGGTCCCTCTTGACCTGTCAGTTCATTCTCCTTATGGACAATCCCAGAGTAAGGTACACAGATCGGACGCGGCGCTTGCCACACCACATTCCATCATTAGCAACGCGATTCCAAAAACAACTACGATGGTGGCCGATATTGATACACTGCAAGCATCCACATCACAACAAGAAACACCAGTGAGAGGGCCAGATTCGGTTAACAATATAGACTTACCTGAGCTCAAGCCATTGCCCCCTACGTTTAAGTATACCTTCCTTGCAAGAAATAAGGGACAGTTTCCGGTCATCGTCAGTTCACATCTGACCGAAGAGCAGGAGATCTGCCTGCTTAATATTTTAGAGAAAAATCACAAGGCTATAGATTGGAGATTGTTTAATCTTCTAGGGATAACCCCAGCCCTTTGCTCACACCATATTTACCTTGAGGATAATGCTAAACCCTCCCGTGAAAGCCAACGTAGGTTAAATCCAAACTTAAGGAAAGTGGTTAAGACTGAGATCGAAAAATGATGTAAGGCTGGTTTTATATATCCCATCGCAAACTCCAAGTGGGCGTCACCTTTGCATGTCATCCCTAAAAAGTTGGGATTTCAGATTATCACCAATGAGAAGGGAGAAGAGATCACGACACGAGTACCCACGTCATGGCATGTCTGTATGGATTACATGCACCTGAATGTCGCAACAAAAAAGGACCAGTTTCCGCTGTCGTTTATTGATCAAATCTTGGAGAGATTGACAAGGAGAGAATACTTTTGTTTCTTAGACGAGTACTTGGGCTACAATCAGGTAGCCATCGCCACTGAGGACCAGGAAAAGACTACTTTTACATGTCCTTTCGGCACATACGCATTCAAGCGCATGCCTTTTGGGCTTTGTAATGCCCCTGGTACTTTTCAGCGATACATGATTGCGGTTTTTGCGGAAATGGTTGGTGATTTTCTGGAGGTCTTCATGGACGACTTCTTGGTCCATGGTGATTCATTCAATGAGTGTTTAACGCACCTGGATCGAGTCCTCCAAAAGTGTAGAGAAGTGAATCTGGTGCTCTCTTGGGAGAAAAGCCATTTCATGGTAAAAGAGGGCATTGTATTGGGACATGTCATCTCCAAAAAGGGAATGTAGGTTGACCCTGCCAAGGTGGATGTGTCAAGAAACTCGAGCCACCTACCAATGTGAAACAAGTACGTGTTAGCAATGTGAGCCCGAGGCGAACCATTCCTACAATAAATGTTATTGTAATAAATGATTTATCAATAAAAGTTGTTGATTTTTGTTTCACTCCCTTTCTGATATTGAATGAATGAATGCACTATAAGGTCCCTCTGTACAATAAGGGTTATGTACCATGGCCAACTTGATAATCATACAGCTGTCGATTCAATGATTGAATCATAGAGGCTGATGCTTGGATGAATATCTAAGGAGTTAGATAGAGGGCTCATCAAGCATCATCAATGATTAACAAGTAGTGATCTCCAGTCTGAGTGGGAGATAGCAATCCCATCTCATTAGACTGATATCTGATCGACCTCTTGATGCAGGTCCTCTGCATAGGAATATTGATTCAGAGGTATCAGATTAGTTGAGTCAATGAGTTGACTTAACGAGATCGAGATAACCAAAGACCTATGATGAATACTGTCACATCACAGGCAAACATCCTCTGACCAGAGACAGATATATTACTATATGTCTGAGCATGTACATTTGGCAGACCAATAGGTTGATGACCTAATCAAGGTCTATACACCGGCGAGCTGGTGTGCATGTAAGGGCATATGAGTAATATGATCTCTCAAAGGGATCATACAGGTTCACTTGTGAACCGGGAGACATGAGCTCACTCATGAGGTATTGGGATTGACCAAATTCCATGCATGGTCATCATGCTTTAGAAGCATGATATGAATTTGAAGGTAAGATATATGCTTTGTGAAAGCATGTGATCTGTACCATATCTCAAGGACCAAGATTGAGAAACTTAATGATCAGACTATGAAGATGACGGTGTAAAAGTGATCTTTATCTTCATGATGATCATGAGTCTTCCAGTATGCAGGATGTGCAGGTATTGGGAATACCTGAAGGGTGATTTGATCATAAACGATTGTATAACCATGACACTTCCATTCCGAGGGAGTAATGAAACAGGTCTGGATTTTAGTGACTCCTCTCATCAGAGAAGTAACCTAATCTTAGTCCATTTACTGGACATTGATCTGAATGAGATTCAGATGCAATGAGAAGATTAAGTTTACGGTCTTGATTTAATCAAGCATCTATGAGAGGTCCATGGGATCTGGATTTGAGATGTGATCTCAATATCCAAGTCACTATACGTGGAACAATACAATCGCCCTGTCCTTATCTCCAAGTATCTGAGGAGAAATAGCATTGTTCTTAAATGGTTTGAGAACAATTCCATGAGATCTAAGCAAAGAGAAGTTGATAATTAAATGTGATTTAATTATCATGATGTATGAGATATTATCCAATATAATTAAATGTGATTTAATTATTATGGATAAGAATAATGTGGATAGTAATATCCAATTATTCCTAATATATATTATAAATGTGATTTATAATGTATTAGAGAGAGTTAAATATAATTTATATTAGTAGATTAATTATTAATGTGTATTAGATACACATTGTTTAATTAATTGAAAATGTAAATTACATTTTGTTTTGGGTTGTGAATTTGATTCACAATATTCCAATGTCAAGATTGCAATATTCCCAAAATTAATTGAGAATTATTTTGGTGAATTAAAATACCAACAAATTGTTGTTGGAAAATAAGTAGAGAGAAAATTAAGGAGATGTGCAATCTCATGGGAATCATGAGATTGCACTCCTCATTAGGAATGAGGGGGGCGGCACTCAATTCCCTTGGGGAATTGGTGGCCGTCCCCTCTTCCAAATAAGGAGATCATCTCCTTTGCCTTCTCTCTCCTTATTTGATTGATTTAGATTTGGTATTAATATTTATTTGATTTATCAAATATATTTTTATCAAATTAAATCACAAGTTGTTGGTTTTTACCAACAACAATCTTGACCATTGGATTGACATAAATCAATCTCAACCATTGATTTTATGTGACACATGGATTGAGATCCATGGATCCCAAAACCCTATAAATAGAGAGGCATTCTTGGCTCTATCTTTACACATGCTATTGTAGCAAAATTCTCTCTCTCTTTCTCTCATACTCGACAACCCTCTCTCCCTCTTCCTCTTGGTGGCCGTCCACCTTGGTGGAGAGATTCGTCGTCGCCCTCGCCTTCGTGCTACTGCTTCGACGCTCTGCGGTTCTCCGTCTACTTCGAGTGCTTCGCCCGCGAAGGAGACGTTTGATCTCGTGCGACGAGATTAGGAGCAACCGCGCTTGGATCAACATCTTGGATTGCGAGGACACCGCGGTTCATCCCCGTGCTCGCAAGCGATCTCTCCGACGATCGGACTTGAGACAGGAGGTCTCTTCTCTTAGAGACTCGATCAACCACGCTTCAAGAGATATTGCATTATACTTGCTGTGGTTATAGATGAAACGATCCGAGAATGGTTCTTGGATCATGTGGTTTCATCGAATAAAATTTTTAAATTCCGCTGCACCGAACAACTAGTACGACTAGTCGTTCTTCGTCATATCTGATACGACGCTCACGCTTCCGTGATGCGCTTGAGGATCTCTCCATATCCTTCAGTACGGTCTTCTCTGGGGCATGTCGGCTTTTATAAGAGATTTATTAAAGACTTTTCAAAAATTATCCGACCGCTAACTGACCTCCTAAGGAAGGACACCGAGTTCCTAGTAGATCATAAGTGTCTTGAAGCCTTTAAACTACTCAAAAGGAGGATCATTGAGACTCCTGTCCTACAAGCCCCCCGACTGGTCTCTTCCCTTCGAGATCATGACAGACGCATCCGATTTCGCAGTAGGGGTTGTGTTAGGACAAAGAAAAGATGGAATCGCGTATGTTATTCACTACACAAGTAAAGTTTTAGACCCTGCTCAGAAAAATTACACTGTGACCGAAAAGGAAATGCTTGTTGTAATCTTTGCCTTGGAAAAATTTCGATCTATACTTCTAGAATCGAAGATGACACTTTACACAGATTATTCTGCCATTCGATACTTAATGGTGAAAAAAGACGCAAAAGCGCAACTCCTTAGGTGGATATTGTTTCTTCAGGAATTTGATTTGGAGATTAAAGACAAACCTGGGGTTAAGAATGTCATGGTTGATCATTTATCACGGATCGAACATAACAAAATCTCTGAATCTGAATCCATCCATGAAACCTTCCCAGACGAGTCAATTTCTGCTATTGACTCGCTCCCATGGTATGTCGACATGGTGAATTTCTCGTCTCCAAGAAAGTTCCTTAGGGTTGGACCAAGAATAAAATCGATCGACTCATATCAGAATCCAGACACTACCATTGGGAGGATCCGTTCCTTTTCTTTGAAAAATCGGATTGCATATGGAGAAGATGTATTCCCCAAGAGGAATACCAAAGCGTCCTCAATCTTTGCTATACCTTGGAGTAAGGAGGACATCATTCTAGGAAGAGGACTGCTGAGAAGATACCATAATGTGGATTTTATTGGCCGACCTTGTTTAAAGATGCCTACAATTTTGTCAGGTCATGCCCGATCTATCAGAGAATGGGAGGGACCATTGGTCCCAAAGATGCCATGCCTATGCAACTAGTGATCAATTGTGATGTATTCGACGCATGAGACATTGACTTCATGGACCCATTCCCTAATAGTCAAGGATTTGAATATATTCTTCTCGTGGTAGATTATTTATCTAGGTGGGTTGAGGCTATCCCTACTCGAGCAGCAGATAGCAAAACTGTATGCACGTTTTTGAAAGATCACATTATTTTGAGGTTTGGAATCCCAAAGGTATTAATATCTGATGGGGGTAGCCACTTTGTCAACCAAGAGGTGAAGAAGTTGATTAAGGAATACAACATCGAGCACCGTGTCGCTAGTCCTTACCATCCACAATCCAATGGCATGGCTGAGGTGTCAAACAGGGAGGTCAAAGGAATTTTACAGAAGCTCGTCCGCTCTGATAGGAAGAAATGGTCCCAACATTTGGACCAGGTTCTATGACCTTACATGACGACTTATAAGACCCCATTGGGCACCTCTCCGTTTCGAATGGTATATAGAAAGTCGTGTCATTTGCCTGCAGAACTCATGCATAAATCAGAATGGGCAATCAAAAAGATTAATTGGAACTATCACCAAGGAAAGAAGAACATAGAGATGGATTTGAATGAACTATCCGAAATACGAAATCATGCTTAAGAAAACAACACCATTTACAAAGACAAAGTAAAGAAATGGCATGACAAAAACATTCGAACAAAGACCTTTGTCCTAGGGCAGAAAGTATGGTTATTAATTCAAAATTGAAAATTTTCCAAGGTAAATTGAAATCAAAATGGACGGGACCCTTCATCGTAAGAGAGGTACACAATAACGGAATTGTTGAGATCTCAGAGACCGCAGATAGCACGCAAACATCTATAGTCAACGGTCAGCTACTTAAACACTTTGTCGAATCCGATGAGCAGTTAGTGCAAGTAGAATAGATCTCCTTCACTCAGGGCCTGGCCTTTGACGAAAGACTCGAACTGCCTAGATAGACCACCTCTTTGAATCCAATACTCTTATGTATATCCATCAACCCACTCTCGGTTCCCCAATACTTAGTATAAGAGGACCGGTATCATTATGTATACTTCACTTCTATTCTTTTCGTTCACCCTCGAATGCCTCATTTCATGCTTTTCTTCTATGCTTAGTCCCTCAAAAGTCTAAGTATATGGGGGCATGTCGACTTCTATTATTGTTGACTCAACTATATTTAGTGCAAGCAATGTTACATTTCACTTTGTGCCATGAGGACATAGCACACACTAAGTATAGGGGGTGTGTTTGTATATATTCTATCTACTTTATCCATAGTTCGTACTTAAATCATTTTCATCTATTAACAGAGATGGGTACAAGTAGTGCATATTATGTATATAATACATGTTTTCCAAAAAAAACAAAAAAAATCAATCATGGTCTTGCATTTCATCAAGCATTTCATGCATTCCTTGGTTGATATCTTCTTGACACATTCACTATCACTCAAGACTTGAGGATTTGGAGGATACTTGATTTCTGTGATCTTGAGAATCTGAGTTAGCCAGCCTTAGTCATTAGGGTTTTGAACTTAATAATCCATACTTCCGTAGTTTGAAAGATTTGAGCGCTATATTGCTCTCTTCATCTCTACCTTCAAAATAATATGATCAACACAATCACCTTCACAACTGCATGATTGATGAGATGATTTGAGATATCACTTGAGTAACTAGGACTAGAGATTTGAGTTTAGACTCGATCTAATGACATTCGAGGATGGGATAAAGTTAATGAAAGCTTCAGAACACCTGAGTGTCAGCAAAACCCTATCCAGTATGTGAACAAGTTCATATGCTATCTCTTTGATATCTACCTATATGCCAGGGTGTGATGAAACTTAATGATAATTGTTGATCAGTGTGCGCTAACATTTGGTAAAAGCAGTGGAGTTAGCCAACAAAAGAAAAGAAAAAGAAATGTCAAAGAAAAGCTCTATCATCCAAAATCAAATTACAAAAAGAGCTTCCACCAATGGCGAGTGCTCCCAAACATTTTCAAAGTGTCCACTTGGATCAAGCGCTAATTAGGACCAAGGAGTCGGGCTGACACCAAAAAAGGGCTCTGCATCGTAAGCGATACAAGTCTGGGTGTCGAATGTATCTTAGATACTAAAAAGAGATATACCCTGGTGTACTCCCAGAAAAACAAGTGCAGACGACTCCAAATTCTCTTGACGGACATATTGATCAACAAGCTAAAAATCTACTTGTGTTGAGTAAAAAGGCACTCGAGAGGCCCCTTGTTCCAATGTGAGGGAGAGAAAATTAGACACAATCATATACCCTCCATCATCTGGCCATCCATCTACCCTTTCAAGCCTGACAAAGTAATGGGACGGATGACTGAAGAAAGAATAGACTTATTCCCTAGTGTTGAGGATTAGGTCTAGAGGAGAATCTCTTGGACTAGAACTTTGGATGATGTCTCGACTCGAATGTAGTACACTAAAAAGTCATATCCTTATATTATATGTACAAACAGAGAGTCTGATAAATAGAGAAGTTGGATTCCTTTTGATTAAAGGACGGTTGAGCCCAGAATTTTAGGATCACTCAAGTTAAGGATCTTCTATGAATTGAGCATTGAAAATTCACATGAACATTCAGGGATGTATTCAGCTAACTCATTTATTCATTGATGCTCGGGGACAAGCATGGTTTAAGTATAAGGGTATGATGAATCTCGTATTCACCATGCTAAAATTGACCAATTAGGCTTTTTTTCCCATAATTCATTTACATTTAATCATTAATAGAGCATCATTAGCATACATACATGTGAAAATAATATTCGCATTCCATCATGAATACTTGCATAATGTGTAAAATAGCCCAAAAAGTTGCTAACTTTCCTTATTTTTAATTAATTCATCTAACTTCAATTGACCCAAACTACCTCCATTTTGTAGATATTACTAACAAGAATAAATAAAAAATACAAAAAATTACTAACTCAAATAAGTGTCATATAATCCCAAAGTCTAATTTCACATCTGATGGATTAAAACGTGTATATCTCCCTCATAGAGTGTCTGATTTTGGTCTACTCACTTTTAAAGTACTTTATTTTTAAATACCTTCAAAACAAGGCCAATTTCGTAAAATTCGAAGCTTATATGTGAAAGTTGGGTTTTGGGCCTCTTTTGCGCATTTTAACTTTTTGCTAATTTTGACCGAATTTATGTACATAACTAACACTTTTAATTTTATTTCTTCTTCATTTGTGTTCTTTGATGAAAGTTTTATTAAGTGACAGAAAAATCCAAATCTAGATCAAGACTGAAATCAAAGAAACTGACCGTGTCCAAGTGTCCGTTATGAGTCTATACAAAATCCCGTATTTTGCACTTATATTTTTTTTTCATATTTTCTTATTTATTAAAATCCATAAATATTAGATTAGCATGTAATTAATTTTCTTGTATTTTATCATATTTTTTCTAGATTTTTATCATCTTTTAAAAACACCAAAAAAATTACAAAAACCAAAAAAGCTGGTTTTTATACACATGGAGAACCCCAAAAATATCACTTCATACAGTTGACCTCTTTTGCTCACGGGTCCTTCATAAAAGTTATAGATCCTGTTGAGATGAACAACTTTTGTGCAGGAAATTTTTCGATCTGAGGTCTTATCCTATTTATTTTCTAATTTTCTTTTTCTTTATTTTTGAATTTTTTTGGGGTGACAGGTGGCAACCCCTGGGCATGCCACATGTCACCCCACCATTACACACACTTTCTCCTCCCCTCAGGTCCCATGCCTAGCACGTGACCCTTTCTTCCTCCTTCAGCCATTTCTCTTCTACCGCCACCCCTCATTAATGGTTTTCGTTACGCCTCCGCCAGCCTCCGCGCAACGGCCGCCGCGCCACCACCTCGCAGTCGTTGCATCCACCTCCTGGTAACAGCTCCGCCCTCCGACCCTATAAATCCTAGCCCTCACCATCCTTCGACGCCATCCACCGATTGACAACCTTAGAGGAACAAACCACCGGTGGTGACAGCCCGGGTGCACCATTCCTCTCCGGCGAGATCCAAATCCCAAGTGGGTTCGTTGCAGAGCACCATCCCTCCACCACGCGCTAGCCTTGCTCTAGCCCATTCAATGGTCGTTGAGCCCCCGTCCCAGGTGATCCTACCCCTTCCAGCTCCTCACGCGCATATCTCTTTCAACCTTTGAGCCACTTTGCTTCCCTTCTAGCTCTCCAGGCCCCCCTCCATCTCCGACCTCGCTAAGGTCGGAGATTTAGCTCCGTTCCCTCATCTACACGCGAGCTCCCCCCCCTTCGATCGTTCTAACTCTGCAGGTCCATCAATTGCCCCGTTCAACGATGCATCCGCACTCCTCCTTTCACCGTGCGACCACCGTTGCCCCACAGACCTCCGCCTCCAGCACCCTCGCACCGGCCCGCCTCCGCTTTCAATGTGGCAGCACCCACCACTCCGCCGCATTCACGTCACCCTCACACCATGTGTCGGCTGATAACTAGGAAAATCGAGGGTCGTACGGTTTCACAAGGCGAAACCGCAGTCGATGTGTTAACTGCTCAAAATCCCTAATTAATCAACAATGAACCCACAATAAAATATCAAACAATGACAAACAAATGTGGAGTCAAATATATTTTTAACTCTACATAAAAGATGTATAGGTGCAAGTATGTAGAGAGTTCGAACACATGGAGCAAGGTAGGATAGATCAACAATTGTGTGTATGTGAATGTGATGTATTGTCTACACTATGCTATGCAAGGTTTTTGTGGGTTTTTAATTTTTAATTTTTTTTATTTTTAATTTTGTATTTTGATTTTTAATTTTCTAATTTTATATTTTATATTTTATATTTTCTTTTTTTAATATTGGAATATATAAACTATATAAGAAAAGAGGGGATAGAATATTTATAAAAAAAGGAAAATGCTCAAAAATTAGGGAACAAAATATTTTTGGTCTTTTTATGATTTTTTACTGTTTTTGTGATTTTTGGAGATTTTTCAGACTATTTTTGGTATTTTTAAAAGCTGAAAAAAGGAAAACAGTGACTTAGCTACTGGCTGAAAGTAAAATAGGAATGAAAAATATCAAACAGCCACAAAATTTTCCCAAACTAATTTAAAATAAAGGTAATAAAATAAGGAACCTACAGTATCTAAGTTTGTAATTTTTTTATTTTTCTAGAAGTTTTTGGGTATTTTCTAATTTTTAAGGTTTTGGTTTTGAATTTTTTAGCGATTTTTGGATTGGCACTAGGATACAATAAAATAGACTTTAGGTATTTTTTTTGGAATTTTTCGAGTTTTTCTAATAATTTTTTTGGTATTTTCTAAGCTAGATAGTACTGAAAATGCATTTTTTTATTTTTAATAAATGTTAAAATGCAATTAAATGCAAAATAAAAATGATGGCGTGAAGGTGCAAGTTAACAGGAGTTAATGTAATTTTTTTAGTAATTTTTGGAGTTAATATGATGCGTAAAATAAATAGAGCAAGGACATAAAAATACTAAGCCTGGCAGGGGTATACGTGCAAATAAGCAAACATCTAGGGGTACAGTTACAATTTTGCAACAAAAATTATAACTGAATAAGCAATTTCATGGACCATTTACAAAATATCCAAACCCGGGAGGGTTTCCCCTGCAAATAACCCACCAGGGTGCGTGACTGGCACGCGTATTTGAGGGACCTATCTGTAATATCAAAAACCTCGGGGGCTAAGTTGCAATATTTCCAAAACTTTTACACTTCATTCAAAAATCCCTGGACTAAAGTTAAATACTTAAACCCTGAAGGGGTTCCTCGTAAAAAGCCTGCATCTCACGTGTACTGGTCACGTGAGGTGACGTGGCGTGGACTGGAATGCAATATTACAAAGGGCCGAGGGTAAATAAGCAAATGTCACAAAAATATACAACAACCAACGAAAGTTTAAGTACTTAATATAAAATACAAAATCGGTGGGGTGTGAAGCAAAATTACCCATGCCTAGGCGGGATCGGACGGTTGGGGACCGTCCACTTGACGCGTGGCGCGCCCTCGACGCGCGATGACGGTTCGAATGCGATGGCCCAGATCAGATGCCCCTGGACGATCTAACGGTTGACGCGTGGGTGCATCCAACGGTTGCTGCTCGCCTGGGCGAAGGACTTTGATCGAACGGCTGCAAAGGGTCGACGAAGAACAGGGAAGAACCTGCCGCCTGGCGAGCGCTCCCCTCCTAGATCTTCCTCCTCCGCCGGGCTTCGATGCTCCAAAATGCCTCTAGCTGCTCCTGCGGTCGTCCTCTCCACGCCTGGGGCTTCAAAACAGGTTGGCGACCTCCTGGGCTCCTCCGCGACGTCGAAGAAGAAGAGGAGGCCCAGGTATCTCCGGTGAAGCAAAAAATGCCTCCAGGTGTACTTCAAAGCTCAAGGACCTGCACTAAAATGTTAAGGAGGTCGAGGGCAAAATGCCTCGACCTCCATCTGTCTCTCAAAAAAGGGGGGAAGGCGATGTGGATGCTCGCCAGAGCTAGCTCCGGCGAGGGGAATCGATTGAGAAAATCGATGGATGAACTCGATGGTTAAGATACCTACGTGTAGCTAGGATTGCAGGGGATGAAAAAGGAACGAAAATAAGAGAGAATAACACCTCGAGGGCCAGAGCCCGAGGTTGAAATACCTCGACGGGAAGGACACCGGAGGTGGGGTGGAACGCCCAAAATCCTCGTCGCTCCGCCGCCTCGAAGGAGCCAAATAGGAGCTGTCACCTCCAGGGAGTCAAGGCGGGATGAATGGAGACGAAGGACCAGACAAATGGGGTTCAAAATCAAATCGAAAATCAAGGAGGAGTTTTGTAGGTTGACGGATGTGACGCGAAGGATGAGGTGCAGTGATGGCTTCGATGATCCACGCCCCGAGGCGACCCTTGCGCGTGTATCATGGAGAACCGAGCTTCAAAAGTCATGAAGAAATATTTGTGAAAGGAGATACGATGCATCCTCGAAAAAATCGAGAAACATAGGTCAAAACAACTTCTGACAAATCTACAGGATGAGGGTCAGACTGTTGACCTCGGTCAATAGTCCAACCCCCCTGGTTGGTCCACGTGGACCAACCAGGAAAAACCTGGAAAAAATTTTCAAAAATTAATAAAAAATTGGAAATGAATTATTTGACTTTTGGTTTCAAAATAAAAAATGTTTGTAATTTTATAAATTATTTTATGGTAATTTTTAATTATTTTATGGGGCATATATTTACAAGTTGCTTTTTATAGCCTATATAGGTATTTTACCTGTATATTTTAGTATTTTATTTTTATTTGGTATTTTTAATTTCTTTAATTTTGTTTATTATTTTATAAAGTTATAAAATACTTTTATACACTTAGGTATAATTTTATTTTATTTTTATGAAGTGTTTTATATATTTAATAAAATACAAGTATACATTATATAGGTATATTGATAGGTATAATACCTATGTGTAATATATAGGTATTTTTATTTTATGTTTCTTTTGGGTTTTTATTCTAATTTTATTGTACATATATATTATAAGTAATATTTATAAAATTATAAAAATACAAAAATATAAAAATAATGAATAAATAATAAATCGAATATTTTAATCTGTACAAGTATACAATGAGGGTCCAAAACTCAACTTTCAAACCGTAGCTCCGCCAAATGCGAAACCACCGCCATTAAATAGCTTATTTTATTCTATATACAATTAAAGGTGAGTTCGATGCATTTGGAGTTTTCATTTGTGAGATACGGGTCTGGGAAGTTGGGATTCTGGAATTTTATTCAGATCATAACTTTTTATCTGTACATTATTTTTGAATGAACTAAATTTTGTATTTTTCTTTATTTTATTATCTACAACTTTCATGTACAAAGTTTCTTCATTTGATGTATAAAAAGTGGAACCAAAAATAGGTCCCAAAATGAACAAAGAATGAATTAAGAGAATAGGTATTTTGACTGTATTTGACCCTTATCTCCCCCTACTTTATTCCTTGTCGACCTATTCATCAAGATGCCTAGGTCTCGGGGTTTCGGGTCATAAAATATTTACAATATTTTATTCTTTTTATTTTCTTTTATTTGATTCTATAATTTTGGCTTTAATTACAGTATTTTATACATTAATTACATGCACATGCATGAATGCTAATATGCTCTAATTAAGGGTATTTACAGGCATTTGCTAGGGTTTTTGAGGCCAAAATGATAGAATAAAGATTTTAAAATGTGGATTCATCACCCCCCTATACTTTACCTTTGCTAGTCCCTAGCAAACACTTATGCAATAAGTGCAAAAAGAAAACAAAGAAAAGAAAAAGGAAAAGGTGGATTGAATTTAATTATCAAACTTGTCTTCACAAAATCAAAGTTTGGAGCTTAAGTCGGACCTTTGGAGTTTTAGTGCGGACAGAACCTTAATGAGAACCGGATTTGAAATCCAACAGCCTCTGAGAATCCCAAAACTCTGCCCAAGCCTCAATAGCCAGGTCAGAAATATCTCAATTCATACGCAAACTCTTACGACTATGAATCTGACTCATACAATGTAAGTGATGGCGGCTCTCCCCAACTAGAATGGCAAAGAAACTGACTTCTCCCATACGACAACCCAATGATTCCCCAATCCAACAACTCCATCCTTGAGGTGCGGGGTATTCCCTTCTAAGTTCAAGTGGCAACCAGCTCAAGAGGAGGGGGTGAAGAGAAGAATGGACGGTAGCCAGTGTAGCTACCTATCCTAGGATGCAAGACCAGTGTAGTCAAGTCATCCAGCTGCAGGCTCACATATTTGACTTTGGAACTCAAGCTTGCTTATTGGCTTTACACATTTGTACATACTTTGCAGGCTTTTTATTTTTGTACATGCCTGAACTTTTTTTTGAATACTATTCACAACATCATTTACAAAAGGAGTTGTTCCTCTTGAGACAGTAGACTGTCCCTCTTTTGAAGCTTTATTGCAACCCACACTCTCCTATCTTTAGACTTCCTCATCACTGGACGGGTTGGGGTCACTTCCCTCCCTAGAGGAGGACAAATGTTTCCACTTGTGTGCATCTCATACCAGCAAATCCAATCCCCTCACCATTCCAACTGAGTTGAGCCATGTGAAAGGTGCAGGTGTCCAAGTTAGGTCATTATCAACAAGAGTTGTGTGTGTGCTCCGAAATACTCTACTTAGGCAATCAAGAATCCATTGAACCAAGTCTCATGATCCTCAAAGAATTAAATCAACTAGACCTGAAGTACCTCAAACCCAGTTCCTATAAGGTTCTTGTTATTAGGTAGATTTTAAGGTCCAATCATGCTCCAATCTTCGGATTTTACTTAGACTTGTCCAACTATCAAACTCAATCTGAAAATTGCTCATGCTATGCAAATGCAATGCAGAAAATATTTTTGTGATTCAGTTTTCAAAGATTTTGAACTTTTTTATGGATTTTGAAAAGATGATGATGATGCATATGTATTTTTTTTCAAGAAGATTTTTCACATGTTTTTGGATTTTAATTTTGCAAATGTTTTTGGGATTTTTGAAAACAAAAAGATTTTGGCTAAAAACTAGGTTAAAAATATTTACACAGGAGTGCTTCTTATATTTACAAGAAGTGGATTTTAAGAATTTTACAGGGTAAGTGATCACTTTTATACATATATACATATAATGGATTTTAGTGAGATGTAAGTATTCCTTAAACTTATTTGACACAGGTTTTTCAAACAATTTTTGAAAACTATAGTCCAAAATAATTTCTACAAACGTTTTACAAACATGTACACACATTTGAAAATCATTTTTGCAAAGGTTTTCAAAACAGTATAGATAGATTTTTCAAAATATTTTTGCAACCATTTTTCAAACCATTTGCAAATCATTTTTCAAACATTTTGTTTCACACAAAGAAAATAAAATTTTACAAACCACACATTTTTACAAAGATTGAAAATATGTAACAAAACATTTTCAAAATAGTTTTCAATAAATGTTCACAAAGATTTTCAAACTATTTTTCAAACATTTTGCATAAAACATTTTCACCTGATTTATTAATCAGTATATATAAAAAGAATTTTTGAAGAATAATCACATCTTTTTATTAAGGTTTTTAATGAATTTTAATGAATGATTAGCCATATTATTAGGAAAATACGAAAGTACGAGTTATGGATAAAGTATATACGTAGTATATACGACCCCCCTATACTTAGCTTGAGCTATGTCATCATAGATCGGAGAGAAAAGAGAAGACATAACTCGTACTAAGTATAGGCAAGTCTAAAGAATGAATGAAACAATGGATGAGAAGTTGATCGTCCCCTCTATACTTAGGATCAAATAATCCTAAGTATAGCAGACTGTACACAACGCAGGGAGGGTCAAGGGTGGGAATGAACAGATCGTGCTCAGATTGTCCCCCCCTATACTTAGGGTAAGATATCCCTAAGTATAGACAAGAAGAGGAGACACTGGAGAGGATCGGAATGAACAGAACCACTCAGGGTGCACACCCCCTATACTTAGAACAAAGTACGTCCTAAGTATGGAAGACTGTCTACAAGGGGCGGCACCTTTTTTGTAGATAAAGAAAATAGAGAAGGAAAAGAAGAAAAGAAGAAAATAAGAAAAGAAATCAACAGATGGGAGAATGATATAGACAGATGGATCTGTACAGCAGAAGATGGAAGTGATCACCATGTATGAGATGTAGATGATATGAGTCAAAGAACACATCTCATACCAGAAGAAAGGGGCAACGTCAATGGTCGGCGGGTCATGATCTAGATATAGTTTCAGGCGCTGACCATTGACACGGAAGGTAGAGGAAGATGACGGTTTGGATATGTCAATACTGCCATTGTCATGTACCTTCCTGACCACATAAGGACCTTTCCACTTGCTCTGTAATTTCCCTGGAAATAATTTCAACATGGAATCAAACAACCATACTCGCTAATCTAGCTCAAACTGTTTATGGATGATATGAGAATCATGCCATGTTTTCACTTTTTCCTTGTATTGTAGGCTGCTAGAAAAGGTTGTATCTCTCAACTCCTCCAGGGTTGCCAACTATACTCTCCTCTGATCTCCTATACTCTCGGGATCCAATAATAGCTCGGTTACTGCCCAAAGTGACATGTGCTTTATTTCCACAGGCAGATGGCACGGCTTGCCATAGACGAGACGAAAGGGAGATGTCCCTAATGGATTCTTGAAGGATGTCCGATAGGCCCACAAAACCATGTCCAAAAGCTGTGACCAATCCTTTCGGTCTGGGCAGACAACCTTCTGTAGGATAGTCTTTATCTCCCGGTTCGATACTTCGGCAAGACCATTAGTCTGAGGGTGATACGGCGTGGCAACACGATGGTCAATGCCGAACTCGTCTACAAGGGCCCTAACCTTGTCATTGATGAAATGAGACCCCCGTTTGAAATCAAGACTCTAGGTACCCCGAACCGTGAAATGATATTTTTCCTCAAAAATTTGCACACGGTTTTAGCATCTGCAGCTCGAGCGGGGATGGCCTCACCCCATCGGCTGACATAATCCACAGCGAGCAAAATGTGCTCAAATCCTGACTCTTAGGAAATGGGCCCATGAAATCAATCCCCCATGCATCAAAAACCTCACAAAGTGAATGGGTTGCATGGGCATCATGTCTCTCTGTCCGCAGGTTCCCATCTTCTGACAGTCAGTACATCTCTTCACAAACTCATCAGAATCTTTGAAGAGAGTAGGCCACCAAAGGCCGGATTGAAGCAACTTCTGTGCTGTCCTTTTTCCAGAATGATGTCCTCCTGCCTCAAGCTTATGGAAGTATGTGAGGACGCTATGCTGCTCTTCTTGAGGAATGCACCTCCTCCAGATGTTGTCCCCTCCTTCATGATAATGGACGGATCCTCCCAATGGTAAAGCTTGGCCTTCGCTAGGAAGGTCTCGAGCTTCTGCCTGGGCCAACCTTGTGGGACCGTCTTGGCAACAAGATAGTTCACAATGTCGATGTACCACAAGATCGCCTCATCTGGAAACATCTCTGTGATAGGTGCACTGGGCTCAGATTCCTTAAGGTTCTCCAAGCGGGAAAGATGATCCGCCACCACATTCTTAACTCCAGGCTTATCCTTAATCTCAATATCAAACTCCTGGAGCAGAAGGATCCATCTGGTAAGACGTGCTTTGGCATCCTTCTTGGCCATTAAGTACCGGATGGCGGTGCGATCTGTGTAGATTGTCACTCTAGATCCGAGAATATAAGATCTATACTTATCCAAAGCAAAGACTACGGCCAGCATCTCTTTCTCTGTTACAGTATAATTCCGCTGTGCGGCATCTAAAGTCTGGCTGGCGTAGTGAATGGCAAACGGCAATCCATCCCTCCTCTGTCCAAGCACAGCCCCAACGGCAAAATCAGAAGCGTCCGTCATGATCTCGAATGGGAGAGACCAATCGGGTGGCTGAAGGACAGGAGCCGAAACAACCATACTCTTGAGAGTCTCAAACGACGCGAGACACTTATCATCGACAATGAACTCGGTGTCTTTCATCAGCAGATCAGTAAGCGGTCGGGCAATATGACTGAAGTCCTGAATGAACCGTCGGTAGAAACCGACATGCCCCAGAAAAGACCGCAATTGACACAAATTGGACGGTGGATTGAGTTTTCTAATGATGTCCACCTTGGCCGGATCGACCTCCATGCCCCTGTTGGAGACGATATGACCAAGGACCGTCCCTTGAGTCACCATGAAGTGACTCTTCTCCCAAGATAATACAAGATTGACCTCTATGCAGCGCTGAAGCACACAGTCTAGGCAGTCAAGATAAGCATCGAACCCGTCGCCATAGACCGAGAAGTCATCCATGAAGACCTCTAAACAGTCACCCACCATGTCCGAGAAAATGGACAACATGCACCTTTGGAATGTCGTCAGAGCGTTACATAGACCAAAGGGCATCCGTCTGAAAGCATAAGTCCCAAACGGATAGGTGAATGCCGTTTTCTCCTGGTCTTCGGGTGCAATGACCACTTGATTATATCCGGAGTACCCGTCAAGAAAATAATAATGACTCTTCCCAGCTAGCCTCTCGATAATCTGATCAATGAATGGCAGCGGGAAATGATCCTTCTTGGTGGCCTCATTCAATCGTCTGTAGTCCACACAGACCCTCCAAGAAGTGGGTACTCGGGTAGCAATCTCCTCTCCGGACTCATTCACAACTGTAGTGATACCCGTCTTCTTGGGTACCACATGTAATGGACTAACCCACTTGGAGTCGGAAATGGGGTAGATAAAATCGACGCTCCACCACTTCGATATTTCTTTCATGACCACATCTCGAAGATTCGGGTTCAGTCGTCGCTGGAACTCACGCAACGACCTAGCATCCTCCTCAAGATAGATGTGGTGGGAGCACAGAGCTGGACTAATCCCCTAGAGATCAGTTATACTCCATCCTATCGCCTTGCGATTTCTTTCAAGAACCTCCATCAGACGAGACTCTTGCTCTCCAGTCAAACCTGTTGAGATAATGACTGGGTGCATATCTGGCTCACCCGCAAGGAATCTATACTTCAACGACTGCGGCAGAGGCTTCAGTTCTGGACAACCGGGAGGTGGTAGATCTGGCTTCTGATATGTCTGTGTGAAGGTGACCAGATCTGCATGTGAGAACTCTCGCTCTGCATGAACACCTGACGAAGGGCGGCCTGCTAAATCATCAATAAACTGCACTCGCTCACACTCCGTCCTAGCTGTCGGCTCAGAAGGAATCAGACACGGCAAATATTCATCAAAATCATCCCAATCAATGTCTGAATCCGATGGATCTGAACTAGATGAACACGATTGAAAATCATCAGCATCACTCATCCCAACACTGTCAACCTCAACGATATCCTCATCCAGGGGTGTGCTCTCCAGGCTCTCGACTGTCATAAGCTTTAAATATGGTGAATCTGTAGGCAAGCCGAGGGTCTGTGCTACAGGATCTGTCCAGTTGGATTCATCATCTTTCATCAAACATTCACACTCCTGGTGGATGTCTAGCTCGTCCTCTGTCATCTGCGCGGCTTCGCTGGACTGTTCTGAGCATTCTAGTTCTTTGGCTCGGGTTTCCTCGATCGTCTCTATTTGTATGGTTTCGCCCTCTACGCGAAAACATACCTTCCCGCTATCATGATCGGTCACCGCCTTGGCCGCGGCCAAGAATGGGCATCCAAGTATGATGGGGGCATCGGTTACTGACTCAGGGATCTCCATGTCCAACACAACGAAGTCCACGGGGAATTTCAGGCCCTGAATGGTAACTACCACGTCTTTCAACAATCCCTTCGGCCTCTTAGTCGACCTATCAGCAAACTGAAGGAATGTCGTGCTCCTAAGAAGAGGACCAAAATCGAATCGGTCGAGTAAGGATGCCGGAAGAAGGTTAATTGAAGAGACGCTGTCTAATAGAGTACAATCAAACTGCTGCTTCTGAATCTCGCATCTGACATAGGGAGCTCTTGCGTCTGGTCTCTTGGCTGGTAGTTTGTTCTGAATGGTGCAACAAGTGGAATGAGTGAGCACATGGATCTGATCTCTATGGTTCCTCCTCTTCCTGCGGACTGTAGCCTTCTCCTTTCAAATCTTTTTGAAGAGGGGTATGTGCTCAAGTGCTTCCTGTAGAGTTAGCTGAATGTGGAATCTGTCTATCATCCGATTGCTGAACTCTACATGTTGGTCCTTTTTTGGATTTTCTCGTTTGTTCCCCTTCACCCGGCGGAGTGCTTCAGGGAAGGGGATAGTGGGGTCCTCCTCAGATGGAGGGCTAGGAATAGGTCCATGTGCTTGTGAAGGAATAGAATCCATACAATGATCATCATTCAACACACATGGATCCGCAATGTGAACAGAAACCTTTTCTTTATTCATATTTTTGTTCTTTTTGTTGTTACACAATCCATAGATACAAAAGGTGGTAACACCACAGAAGGAAGCTCAACAAAAGTAGATGTGGTGGCCTTAGTACCACCACCGGCACCTGTCCTCGCGGCATCAGCACCGCGCTCTAGCTCTGCATCAAAAATGGTGGCATCAGCACCACCATCTGCATCTGGTATCACGACGGCTTCAGTACCGTCGTCTGGAACTCCATCATTGGTGGCATCAGCATCACCGCCTTCATCATCACCATTAGCAGCATCAGCTCCGCTACTCTGCTCATCTGGCGCTCCTGATTCTGCTTGTGGTTGTCGCTCAGATGAGGCACCGCCGGCTGGCATCCTACCGCTCCTAGTAGTCACAAAATCAGCATCATACAAAGAAAAAGACATGTCACTCAAATAGTCACTAGGAGAGGTATCCTCTATAAACTCTACCTGCTCAGACTTCCTTTTCAGATTGTTTGGGTTTGGTTCAATCTGAGCTGGTATGGCGGCCTTGCCCTTGATGATATCCCTCATCTCCTGCTGGAACTCATCCATTTCCCTGTCGGAAGGATGCTCGCTGTTCGGAAAGCAAGCAGGGCAAGATCATCTAAAGCTGGGTTCTCAAAAGCGGGGGCCTGAGAACCGACGGGTTTCCCTGCTGGAAATGAGGTTGTTGCTGCTGCTGATGAGGATAGTGCTGGAGAGGATGGGAGTATGATTGTTGAGGCTGCTGACGCTGCCTCCACTGTTGTCCCTGATAGGCGGGACGAGGACCATGCTGGTACTGCTGCTGGTGGGCATACTGGGGATGCTGCTGTTGTGGCTGGCCGTTCTGCTATCCTTGAGCTGGAGGCTGCTGCTGAGATGAGGAGCCACCGTTGCCCCAACGAAATCCGGGGTGATCGCGACGAATCCTGGGCTGTGGGTACCAGTCGTAACAATCCCATTGACTTCCAACAATGGCTCCTGCTCGAAGGATGGTGGAGGTAGACTGCCAGTGGCTACTCCGGCTGATAGACCACCATCTGAGGTCCTGAGATGGCGGCTATGCTGGGTAGTATGTAGCAACGGGACCCGGCTCTACCTGAATGTGGTTGACCTGGTGGTACGAGGCAGAGGGTTGGGATGAGCTTCTATTGCTAGGATCAGCACGTGACCTGGAAGGCTGCTGGGAAAATGTCTATGCCTCCTGGATGCAAAGAATCTGCGTCTTCAGGTCACTCATGGTCTTGGCAATCTGGTCCATCTGGGCCATGCCTTGCATTTGCTTTTTCTCGAGGATCTTGAGATAGTCCAACTTCTCACTTATGATGCCTATGTCGGCTGCGGCTGATTCGGCTTGTGCTGCGGTTGCCGACGGAGTGTGAGGATCGGCATCGATGTGGGCTGCTCTGAAATGATCCTGCTCCTTGCGGGGGCTTCTGTTGCGTGTATACGCAGGCTTGGGCCATAACAGTTGAGTTTTCTGCCATCCCCTCATAGATAGCCTAAACATCGTCTTCACCCTTGGAAAAATACGACCCACACAAGAGGCGTTCACAAGCCCTGCAGCTCTGGTGTCAGCCCACAAAGAAAATCTGTACCATATTGGGCTTGGATATATCGTGATGTGGACACCGGTCAATGAGCTCTCTGAATCGATCCCAGGCTTCATGAAACTGTTCATTAGGGATCATGATGAAGTTGTTGATCATAGCTCTAGCTACGTTAGTCCGGCCGAGGATAATACTTGTTCAGGTATGCGGTCCAGAGTTCTGCCCATGTATCGACGAACCTCCCCAAATGTTTGAGCCAGTATGCAGCTCTGTCAACCAACGAAAAGGGGAAGGCTATCATCTTGATAGTGTCCTCGGTCACCAGACGATCATGAATGGTACTGCAGATCATTTTGAATTCTTGGAGGTGGAGGTGTGGCTCTTTGATCGCCAGCCCATGAAATTTGGGAAGTAGCAGAATCGTGTGCGGGCGAAGCTCGAAGTCTCCAAGGATGGCAGGGAGTCGGATCCACCGATGAGTGAGGGATGCTGCTGGATTATGTAATTCCTCATGATTGTCTGTGGCGGCCTTTCTTGGTTGGGTTCTCCTCCCTCATTCTGTACAACTGGTATGTCACCTACACCACCACCGCCACTGCCCCCAGGTCGATTCTCTCGCATCTGTGCGATTTCTCTCATGAGATCACCCATGAATACTCCATGGTCATGAACCTGTCTCTGCATTGTCTCCAGGGATGCTAGCAAGGAATTGTTGATGGCATCTTGATCGTATAGGAATGGAGGGTGCTCATGCTTATCTGGGTGCTCTCCCTGTCAGCCATGTCAGGGTTCTCTGAAAAAGCAAAAGAACCCATCTCAGGTGCCGTCAAATGCTCTGAGCTCTGTGATGCACTAATTCTGAAATTCTTGGACTGATGGAAGGAGAAGGGTGGTCGAGGGGAACCGGGTGGATGTGAACTCAGGCTCGGAGAGTGGGTCTGGACTCTCCGAGGTCGTCCTAGATGAATGGGGAGGAGTGCTGGATAGAGGTGCCGACAAAGTCAGCCTAAGAGACCTCCTTCCCATCATTGTGATTATTGATAAGAGCAAGGTCGAGGAATGAAGAAGAAAGAAGGGAGAAGCAAAATTGCACACAAGCGTGCAATGTTTTTGATCTTGACCTAAATACGACTAGCAATCAAACACAAAGCAAAGGGATTCACCAACTCAAAACCACGAAGCCGTGAAGGTTTGGCTTTTATCTTTGTAATTTTTAGCTTGTTTTCATGAAGTCATCTTGTAACGAGTCCTTAGAGCGCTACGCCTAAAGGAGCGAGAGTACTGCCGGAAAAGTATTCCCATACTTGTCCTCCTCTTGTGTAACCTGTAGCTTGTGCTTTTTGAGGTCCTTATAACCCTTCCTGGATCCCTACTCAGCCAAAGAAGAAAGGGAGGAAGCCGATAGGCGAAACTGATACTTCGGACCTCGCTTGCAACGGAATCACTCGTGAGCATGCAAGATCCTACTCGGATGCAGACGGTGAAACCGACACACCCGTGAAGGTGTGGCCTATGCTCGGTACCTCGGACAAGGTCGATGCTCACACAATAGTGAGTCACCAATGGTGACCAAGCCCTACTCGCCTACGTACGATAGTATCGCCAATACTTCGGAAATCCAGGCGATATACAAGGCAACCACAAGCTGGGTTTTTGGCTCTAATCCTTACGAAGTCGCTCAACTCACTTGGAAGGAGACCTTCCCATGCAACCTGAAGACAAGTGAGGGTGTTACTCTCCCCAATCAATGAGTCCAATTACCAATTTTATTCAGGTCAAAGTTTTCTTAGCAGTCCCTTTTTTAATTTTTTTGGTGTTATCGCTTCTTTTGAGTAGATTCAAATAAGCGCCTAACGATTTTGTATTTTCTTTGATTCCTACTTTGTCCAAAAACAGAGGGAGAAAAGAGTCGGATAAGCCGTGCAAGTCGGCACCAAGATGGAAATCTCACCTTTGTGCCTAAATGATGAATGCAAAGATAGAATGACTTAGAACGCCTCCAACTCTCTCCATGCAGGATGCAAAGCAGAAATTTGTAAACCTAAACTATATGCCGATATGCAAGCGGAAATCGTCCTAAGCAGGCAATTACTACGTGAAGAACCACAGTCAATCATCAACCTCCAATCCTAAAGTCCGGTCTAGGCTCACCCCTCCTCCTCTCGACACATCGAGTTCAGGAGAAGCGCTTGGCAGGATGAGCTCGCGGCGCGACGGATTAAAGACTAGTGATTAACTGTTTAATTAAACTAAGTCCAAATACGATCTATAGGTACATGCAATGATTATTAGGGAGTTTGGACCTAATCTAATCGATCAAGCAAAAGCCTAGAACTAAGGGCTCAATCCACAAAAGAAATGAAAAAGAAATCGAAACCGGCAAATGACAGTCCAGAAACGCGATAAAATCCGCAATGAGCCCCCAGGTGAACAGACACCTGGAAATTAGGCCCGAAGTGTCCTGAGTGTCCCTGTACTGTATTATTACAAATTCAAATAAGTCTCTCTCTCACAAAATAAAAAGAACTATCTGACACACTCTCTCTCTCTCTCACTCCTCCTGCTCTCTCATGTCGGCTAGGCTAAGAAAGCCGACTCCACTTCCCCAAGGTTGCACCAGATCCCCTAGGCGATCCGCCTTGCTCTGAGGTCCCTCGCAAGAAGACAAGAAAAGAGAATGGTTAGAAAGCTCACAGGTATATGTCAAAATCAGGAGAGATGAAATAACAAGCAATAATGTAGAAAAATAAACACAATCAGATAAAAATGTGATCTATTCGTTGTTGCTCCCCGGCAACGGTGCTATTTGATAACTAGGAAAATCGAGGGTCGTACGGTTTCACAAGGCGATACCGCATGTTGGTGTGTTGACCGCTCAAAATCCCTAATTAATCAACAATGAACCCACAATCAAATATCAAACAATGACAAACAAATGTGGAGTCAAATTTATTTTTAACTCTACATAAAAGATGTATAGGTGCAAGTATGTAGAGAGTTCGAACACAGGGAGCAAGGCATGATAGATCAACAATTGTGTGTGTGTGTGTGTGTGTGAATGCGATGTATTGTCTACACTATGCTATGCAAAGGTTTTGTGGGTTTTAATTTTTTTATTTAATTTTTAATTTTGTATTTGATTTTTAATTTTCTGATTTTATATTTTCTTTTTATATTTTATATTTTTTTTATTTTCTTTTTTTAATATTAGAATATATAAACTATCTAAGAAAAGAGGGGATAGAATATTTATAAAAATAAGGAAAAATGCTCAAAAATTAGGGAACAAAATATTTTTGGTCTTTTTATGATTTTTTACTATTTTTGTGATTTTTTGGAGATTTTTCAGACTATTTTTGGTATTTTAAAAGCTGAAATAAAGGAAAATGGTGACTTAGCTACTGGTTGAAAGTAAAATAGGAATGAAAAATATCAAACAATTTCCCAAACTAATTTAAAATAAAGGTAATAAAATAAGGAACCTACATGAACTGAGTTTGCATTTTTTAATTTTTCTAGAATTTTTTAGATTTTTTGGAAGTTTTTGGGTATTTTCTAATTTTTAAGGTTTTGATTTTGATTTTTTAGTGATTTTTGGACTGTCACTAGGATACAAAAAAAGACTTTAGGTAATTTTTTTTGGAATTTTTCGAAGTGTTTTAATATTTTTTTGTATTTTCTAAGCTAGACAATACTGAAAAGCCATGTTTTTTATTTTTAATAAATTTTAAAATGCAGTAAAATGCAAAATAAAAATGATGGCGTGAAAGTGCAAGTTAACATGAGATTATGTGATTTTTTGGTAATTTTTGGAGTTAATATGATGCGTGAAATAAATAGAGCAAGCACACAAAAATACTAAGCCTAGTAGGGGTATAAGTGCAAATAAGCAAACATCTAGGGGTACAGTTACAATTTTCCTACAAAAATTATAACTGAATAAGCAATTTAATGGACCATTTACAAATATCCAAACCCAGGAGGGTTTCCCTGCAAATAACCACCAGGGCGCGTGACTGGCACGCGCCTGGGAGGGACCTATCTGTAATATCAAAAACCTTGGCGGCTAAGTTGCAATATTTCCAAAACTTTTACACTTCATTCAAAAATCCATGGACTAAAGTTAAATACTTAAACCCTGAAGGTGTTCCTGGCAAAAAGCCCGCACCTCACGTGTATTGGTCAGGTGAGGTGACGTGGCGTGGACTGGAATGTAATATTACAAAGGGTCGAGGGTAAATATGCAAATGTCACAAAAATATACAACGGCCAACGAAAGTTTAAGTACTTAATATAAAATACAAAAATCGATGGGGTGTGAAGCAAAATTACCCACGCCTGGGTGGGATCAGACGGTTGGGGACCGTCCACTTGACGCGTGGTGCGCCCTCGACGCGCGATGACGGTTCGAATGCGACGGCCCAGATCAGATGCCTCTGGACGATCTAACGGTTGACGTGTGGGTGCATCCAACGGCTGCTGCTCGCCTGGGAGAAGGCCTTTGATCGGACGGCTGCAAGGGGTCGACGAAGAACATGGAAGAACCCGTTGCCAGGCGAGCTTCCCCCTCCTAGATCTTCCTCCTCCGCTGGGCTTCGATGCTCCAAAATGCCTCTAGCTGCTCCTACGGTCGTCCTCTCCACGCTTGGGGCTTCAAAACAGGTTGGCGACCTCCTGGGCTCCTCCGCGACGTCGGAGAAGAAGAGGAGGCCCAGGTATCTCCGGCGAAGCCAAAAATGCCTCCAAGTGTACTTCAAAGCTCAAGGACCTGCACTAAAATATTAAGGAGGTCGAGGGCAAAATACCTCGACCTCCAGCTGGCTCTCAAAAAAGGGGGGAAGGCGATGTGGATGCTCGCCGGAGCTTGCTCCGGGAATCGATTGAGCAAATCGATGGATGAACTCGATGGTTAAAATACATACGTGTAGCTAGGATTACATGGGATGAAAAAGGAACGAAAATAAGAGAGAATAACACCTCGAGGGCCAGAGCCCGAGGTTGAAATACCTCGAAGGGAAGGACACCGGAGGTGGGGTGGAACGCCCAAAATCCTCGTCGCTCCGCCACCTCGAAGGAGCCAAACTTGAGCTGTCACCTCCAGGGAGACAAGGCGGGATGAATGGGGACGAAGGATCAGACAAATAAGGTTCAAAATCAAATCGAAAATCAAGGAGGAGTTTTGTAGGTTGACGGATGTGATGCAAAGGACGAGGTGCAGCGATGGCTTCGATGATCCACGCCCGAGGCGACCCTTGCGCGTGTATCATGGAGAACCCGGCTTCAAAAGTCATGAAGAAATATTTTGTGAAAGGAGATACGATGCATCCTCGAAAAAATCAAAGAAACATAGGTCAAAACAACTTCTGACAAAGCTACAGGATGAGGGTCAGACTGTTGACCTCGGTCAACAGTCCAACCCCCTGGTTGGTCCACGTGGACCAACCAGGAAAAACCTGGAAAAAATGCTTTCAAAAATCAATAAAAAATAGGAAATGAATTATTTGATTTTTGGTTTTAAAATAAAAAATGTTTGTAGTTTTATAAATTATTTTATGGTAATTTTTAATTATTTTTATGAGGCATATATTTACAAGTTGCTTTTTATAGCCTATATAGGTATTTTACTTGTATATTTTAGTATTTTATTTTTATTTTGGTATTTTTAATTTCTTTAATTTTGTTTATTATGTTATGAAGTTATAAAATACTTTTATACACTTAGGTATAATTTTATTTTATTTTTCTGAAGTGTTTTATATATTTAGTAAAATACAAACATACATTATCTAGGTATATTGATAGGTATAATACCTATGTGTAATATATAGGTATTTTTATTTTATGTTTCTTTTGGGTTTTTATTATGATCTTATTGTACATATATATTATAAGTAATATTTACAAAATTATAAAAATACAAAAATATAAAAATAATGAAA
>JAZKJV010010294.1:600000-861871 GCA_037367405.1 Ottelia alismoides
GTTTGGGCAGCTCTGTGGGCTATATGGTTGGGGCGAAATGACCTTATTTTCAAGAACCATGGATTCTACTCGAAAAATACATTGTCACACTGTAAAGCCCTTTACAAGTTATGGGTATCTCGTTAATGTAAATCTTTATCGCTAATGAATTTTTGAACGCGGTATCTCCCATCTTGGGAGTATACCCACTGCGCTTCTTATAAAAAAAACTTGGAAAGCATCATCAGTCCAGCTTTCCAAGTCGTCAAGGTTGTAGTAGTCGAGTCTTTTTGAGTTATTTCATCTTGATATGTGGAGTCTAAGTCGTGCACCCAATCATCAAGGACAAGCACTATTGGTTTGTGTTGACGATTTTTCCAGACTATATTGGGTGTTTCTGTTAAACAAAAGTCTGAGTCTAGTATGTTGCTTCAGAACTTTGTGGTTGAAATAAAAAATATTTTCTCTGCCTCCATAAAATATATTCGTTCCGATAATGCTCTCGAGTTCTGTACTACACAACTACCTCATTTTTTTAGCTCATGTGCCTTTATCCATCTTCTTGTCCCTATTCTTCTCAACAGAAGGGTGTTAATGAATGCAAACACCGTCATTTTCTGGATATCACCAGGACTCTCCTTGTACAGAGTCAGGTGTTTCATTCATTATGGGCGATGTTGTATTGATAGCAGGTTATCTTATAAATCAGATGCACTCTACCATTTTGGGTGAAAAGGAGCCCTTCTCCCATGTTTTTCCAGAGAATGACATTTTCTCTCTTACGCCGCGAGTATTTGGTTGCGTGGCATTTGTCCATCTCTTGCATCATGGTCATGACAGACTCACTCCTTGAGTTGTCAAATGCATGTTCGTTGGGTACTCTCACATTCAAAAGGATTATCGATGTTTTGATCATGCAAAAGAAAATTACTATGTCAATGTCGATGCTATCTTCTTTGAGCCCATCATATACCATTCCCCTACATGTGACATATTGAGTCTCTCTGAGTCTGAGGATGTGGTTCTTCTTCCACATCCATCTACAAATATATCTCAGCATGTCCTCAATGCTCCAATGCCTTCCCTAACATCCAGCACGTCAGCACGTCTCAGGTAAATTCCAAAAATTTGGTTTCGACTGATGGTACTAGTTGTGTGCATGATGTACAGGATCAGTTACAGGATGAGCATGCAGATATACAGAATGAACCAGAACCACCACAGGAGAGTGATCTGCAAAGGTCTATTGCCTTGCAAAAAGGCAAACACTCATATGCACGATACCCTCTCGCAGGTCATGTGTCTATGAAGTGACTGTCACCAGATTCCAGGCAATTTGTTGTGGGATTATCTACCATTGAAATCTGACATACATACCATGAGGCTCTAAAGGTGAGTCGATGGCGTCTAGCCATGGAGGCAGAAATGGTCACTTTACAGTCTCATGGCACGTGGAGCACTCTTACAACTCCTGCAGATGTGTCTGTTGTAGGGTGCAAGTGGGAGAAGAAATCCTGAGTCAGCCCACAACAAAGGCGATGTGGGATATCCTTGCAGGAATACTCTCAAGTGAGGAATAAATCGAAGATATTGCAACTCCAACATGATATCTTCACGACCAAATAGGGTGATCATCCTCTTCACACCATGTATACATCTCTAAGGGTTATCTTTGATCGACTCCATTGCTACATATCCCTGACGACCTCACCAAAGTAGCATAAGACCAATAGAGATTCTAACATGACCAGGGTGTTTATGGCTGCCCTTAACCCAGAATATGTTTCGGCTCGCTCTGAGCTTCTCGCCGATGCTGCCATACCTCATATTGAGGAAGCATACCGCAGGTTAAGCCGATTAAGTACCCCATCTGCCATGTCTTCTCAAACATCGTCGGCTATGGTAGCTTCCCGTAGTAGAGGTGGTTCATCTCCTTTCAGAGAACGAGGCACACATGGTAGAGGTGGTCCACGTCCAAATGATCCATGTTCATATTCTCACCGATCAGGTCACTCAGAGGACACGTGTTACTCCAAGCACGACTTCCCACCATCGGCTCGTGCTGCTGAGCAAATTCAAATTGCTCTTGATCTCACCGATAATCGTTACGATGACTTCATTGCCCGTCTGAGAGAGATCATGCCACCAGACATCGGATCTTCTAGTATCAGTCCATCAGATATTGCAGTTTCTACCTGTACTAGTACATTAGGTAGTATTCATGCATTTATAGGTCGCTCTAGACAAGATCCTTCAGAATGGATAATAGACTTTGGAGCGTCACATCACCTATGCAGGGATCACTTGTAGTTTGGTACTTATAGTTCAGCACAATCAGGTACATCAGTGGTGAATGCTGATGGGACACATTCCCCTATTACTGGACAGGGGGAGGATCATTTGACTCCCTCCATACGTCTACTAAACGTTCTTCAAGCATCTGTCGTCTCCAAGAATTTACTACCTATCAGTCAGATTACAAACTATTTACATTATCGTGCTATATTTGACCCTAGTTCCCTTATATTTTAGGATATACTCACGGGCAGAGTGATTTGATGTGACCGTGAACATGGAGGTTGTACAGGTTGACCCAATCTCCTTGTGGTGGTGCCACTTCTCTTTCGCGGAATCGATTTCTCCCTACATGTAGCATCTCAGATTTGATCATCTGCCGCTGCAAAATTTTGTCGCCTCATCCCTAGCATATCTACCACGTCCAATTTCCAGTGTGAACCATGTCAACTAGGAAAGCGTCATCGGTCCAGCTTTCCAAGTCGTCAAGGTCATGGTAGCTGAAGTCTTTTTGAGTTATTTCATCTTTATATGTTGTGTTGATGATTTTTCTAGGTTGTATTGGGTGTTTTTGTTAAAGCAAAAGTCTGAGTCTAGTATGTTGATTCAAAACTTTGCGATTGAAATAAAGAATATTTTCTCTGCCTCCATAAAATATATTCATTTCGATAATGGTCTTGAGTTTGTACTACACAAGTGTCTCATTTTTCAACTCGTGTAGCATTGTCATCAGACTTTTTGTCCCTATACTTCTCAACAGAAGGGTGTTGATGAACGCAAACACCATCATCTTCTGGATATCACCATGACTCTCTTTATACAGAATCAGGCTCCTCATTCATTCTGGGCTGATGCTATGATGACAACATGTTATCTTATAAATCAAATGTACTCTACCATTTTGGGTGAAAATGCACCCTTCTCCCAAGCTTTTCCAGAGGACCTTTTCTTTCTTATGCCACAAGTAATTGGTTGTGTGACATTTATCCATCTCTTGCATCTTGGTCATGATAGGCTCGCTCCTCGAGCTGTCAAATGCATGTTCGTTGGGTACTCTCTCACCCAAAAGGGTCATCGATGTTTTGATCATGTAAAAGGAAAATACTATGTCAATGTCGATGCTACCTTCTTTGAGTCCGTCATGTACTATTCTCCTACAGGTGACAGATTGAGTCCCTTTGAGTCTGAGGATGCGGTTGTTCTTCCATGTCCACCTACACATGTACCTCAACATGTCCGCGCTCCAATGCCTTCCCCAACATCCAACACGCCTCAGGTAAATTCTGAACATTTGGTTTCAATTAATGTTACCAGTGTTATGCATGATGTACATAATCAATTACAGGATGAGCAGAACCACCACAGGAGAGTGATCTGGGGTAGTCTATTGCCTTGCAGAAAGGAAAACATTCATGTGCATGCTACCCTCTTGTAGGTCATGTGTCTTAGGAATGACTATCACCAGATTTCAAGCAGTTTGTTGTGGGATTATCTACCATTGAAATCCCACAAACATATCGGGAGGCTCTAAAGATGAGCCGATGGCCCCTAGCCATGGAGGTGGAGATGGTTGTTTTACAGTCTCGTGGAACGTGGAGCACTGTACAGCTCTTGCAGATGTGTCCATTGTGGACAACAAGTGGGTGTTCATTGTAAAGCATTGAGCAGATGGCAGCATTGATCGCTACAAGGCAAGGCTTGTGGCTCATGGGTTCACCCAGACCTATAGCGTGGACTATCATGACACCTTTTCTCCAGTAGTCCAGTACTCCACACTTCGGATTCTTCTCTATGTTGCAGTCACATAAATTGGCCTCTGTATCAGCTCGATGTGACGAATGCTTTCTTCTATGGTGATCTACAAGAGGAGGTCTACGTACAGCAGCTACCTGGGTTCGTTGCTGAGGGAGAGTGCAAAAAGGTGTGCATACTTTATAAGACAATATATGGCCTTAAGCAGAGTCCCAGAGCACGGTTTTAGAAGCTCTCGGATGTTATAGAGCAGAAGGGGTTCGCAAAATCAACTGTAGATCACTCCATGTTTGTTCAAAGGTCCCAGAAGGGTATAGTTGTTATACGGGTGTATATTGATGATATCATCATTACAGGGGATAATGTACAGGGCATTCAAGCAGCTAATGCTTTTCTTGGACAGCAGTCTGTTAACAAGGACCTTGGTGGTCTACATTACTTCCTTGGACTGGAGTTTGCAGGAACCAGCAATGTCTTGTGATGACCCAGATGATGTATGTCACAGATCTTCTTCAGAGACATGTATGGCAGATTGCAAGCCAACCACTACTCTTATGAACCTGAGCACTATGATGACACTGAGGAAGCAGACAATAGGAGATACAGGAAGCTTTTATATGTGACCACCACCATGCTAGACATATCCTTTGCAGTGAGCAAAGTGAGTCAGTTCATGGAGTAGCCTAGACATGTACATATGAATGCAGCCCATATGTGATTCTAAGGTATCTGAAGACCTCACCTGGAATTGGTCTTTAATTTGACAGAGGCACATCCCATGTTGTTATAGCTTGCGCATATGCAACTATGCAGAATGCCCCAAGGACAAGAAGTCTACTTCAGAATTCATTGTGTTCATAGGAAGTTCCTTGGTATCATGGAAGAGCAAGAAAAAGACAGTTGTCGTCAGACCTAGTGCAGAATCTGAATACAAAGCTATGGCACAAAGGAGTACAGAGATGATGTGGGTTAGATACGTTTCAATTGACCTAGTTATTGAGGAGCCTTTTCCCATGCACCTCTATTGCGACAATCAGGTTCTTTTGCTTACTTCTAACAATACAGTCTTCCATGAGAGAACTAAGCATATCGAGGTAGATTGTCACTACACTCGAGACATGGATCAGAAGGGTCTTATTTCCGCATCTCATGTTAGCTCAAGTGAGCAGACAGCAGACGTACTCACCAAAGCCCTAGCCCGAGGACCCTTTCAGAGATGTTGTTCCAAGCTAAGCCTTATAGACATCTACGCCCCAACTTCAGGGGAAGTGCTGAGAGTTTTATGTTATGTTGATATTTTACAACTTGTTTATTTCTCTATCATTATGTATTTACTCAATAGGGTTTCTCTCTTCTATATAAGAGAACTCTTGGGCTCTATGAATAAACAACGAAGTATTCTCTTCCACAATAATATTTTTTGGACAAATACAAATGTGACCTCATAAGAGCCAAGATTCAAGGAGACTCTTGGGATGGGAGATTACATTCTCAGAATATATGCGATCAGACGAGAAAAAAATCCATTGTGGGAGAGTCATAGCACCCAAATGGTAGCAATCGATAGTAGTAGCTCCAAAGCATATCTAATAAATCAAATGTACTCTGAATCGATCTCCATGTCTTACTAGTTTACAAGATAGCACGGAGTCTCGAAAGTTGACAAGATCACTGCAATCTACCCAATCGATCTCCATGTCTTACCAGATTGCTTTTGACTTCCACACGTGACGAAAAGGTGATCAATGGTTTTGTTGCATCTTCAAAGAGAGGGCATGTGTCCATCCCACTATCACCGAATCTGGCCCAATGATCGCGCTTGAGAACTATCCCTTTGTGCAGTAGCTACAAGAATACTTTGATGCCGGGTGGTACCTTCAAAATAAATTTGCAATCTCTAATCAAATTATTAGGTCACGAGTCTGGCGGTCTGTCTACGTTCTTGTATGCCATCTTCATGGAAACAACTCCTTCACTCCATGTCCAATGATCCCTACCTTTTTATGGGCCAGAGTGAATACATAGCATCGCATGAAAGTCCACATAATCCAATACATGTTGGTCAGAAAAAGCTTTGTTGAAGGTTGGCAATATGGAAGGCCATATCGCGATATATCGGCGATACATCGACAATATATCGGCGATACTTCGACGATATATCGGTATCGACAGGTGACCGATATATCGTCGATATGGTCGATATTTGGCCTTGGCAGACCATTTTCTTCATGAAATCGGTTCGATATCGGTGATATGGCGTCATCGACGATATATCGTATCGACACATTACCGATATCGATACCGATACCAATATGGTCGTCCATGGTTCGCAACCAAGCGTTCTCTATCCAGGCATCTGCAACCCATGCATCAAGTGAGGCAGAGAGAGCAAAAAAATGAGCGAACCTAGATGCCAGAGTTCCGTCCCCAGTCCAGTCATTCTACCAAAAGGTAGAATGATCTTCCATCACCCATCTTTGGCTTAAAAATCTCACGCGCATGCGGTAAGAGGGAGCAGATACCCTTCCAGAACCCATATCGATAGAAAGAAGGACGATGACTTATTACAAGTTGTGCTTGTACTCCATAAATGCATTAAATAATCAACCAACACATATCATCATTGTTCCCACAAATTCAAGCCACCCATTTCAGCAACAGGGCTCTATTCATGATCCCCAATCTACGTACAACAAAACCTACCTTCTGTAGAGGGAAAGTGATCATCTCCCAGTCAACCAGATGGATACCAGAGGTATCTCGACATGGTTTACCCCAAAAGAACCTTCTCAAGACCATCATTAATCTTCGACGAGTCCCTGCTGGAAGAAGTCTAGATGACAAAGAATACAAAGACCGTCGCAAGGACAACCTTGACAAGTACAAGTCTCCTGCCATGAGATAGCATGACCACTTTCTGTCATGAAAGCTTCCTCTCCATTTTCCAGTAATGGGGAGCCAGTCCGACATACACAATCTACCATGGATCAACGGAAGTCCCAGATAACGTATTAGGAGATTCTCACTTTCCGTCCCCAGCTCCATACAACACTCCCTAGCCTCCTCATTGGGAAAATTAAAGGGGATAACTGTAAATCTCTGCTTGTTGACCTTAAGTCCACAGAACTCACCGAAGATCCCCAACATTGTGGACATACATGTCACCTCCTACGTACCCACTATGGCAAACGAGATGGTATCATCCGCATACTGAAGTAGTAGGATGGAGATGTCCCCACAAGTGTACCCTATAATGGCACCCTGTTGAACCACACTTGACACCATATGGGCAAGACTATGTGTTGCAATGACGAAGAGTAGGGATGCAAATGGGCAACCTTGGCGTACACCCTCAGTGGGTGAAAGAAGCCGCCTTCCGGTCTCCCATTAACTTGTAGAGAATAAGACAATGTGGCGATACATCTCCTCGTCCAGGAGATCCATGTATCTAGGAAACCTCTTTTTGCAAGCGTGGACAAAAGAAACCGCCAGTCAATTGTATCATAGTCTTTTAAAAATCAACTTTTCAAAACTGGGTAAGAGAGCGACGTCTCTTCCAATCATCAATAATCTCGATCGCCATACCCAAACTATCTCTAATATGCCTTCCCGAGTAGAAAGCAGATTGGGCAGGAGACATAATAGTTCCACTGACCAAAAAAAGTCTGTTTGACAAAGCCTTCACCACAATGAGATAGATTACATTGGAAAAGGCAATCAGTCTCACATCCTCCAATCTTTCGGAACTCTCTTGCTTCGAGTGAAGGAAAAGCAGTGGAAGGGTCTCTTAGGAGACTACCTCACCGCTTGAGTTTTTTGTGACCGTTCCACCAATAGGCTTGGCGATGGCTACATTTGAATCCTCTATGGCTATATCTAAATCAGTTACAGTGGAATTTGGAGAAGTTACAATTGAGCTTGGAATGAGTCATAAATAAGTTGGACTATAGTTGAGATGAATTACAGTTGAGATTGAGATCGGCTACAGTTGAGTTGGTTATAGCGAAGCTTGATTTCAGTTAAGTTGAGTACAGTTTAGTTTGGTTACAGTTATGCTCGTTTTCAGTTGAACTAGTTACTTTTCCGTCAGTAATTCCTGGCAAAGAGAAAAGATCATATTATGAAAATTATCATTATCGGACTACGAGATACTACCACTGTTGTTACATTACTAGTGGACGTGTTGGGAACTTAGTTAGGATGCATTTTACTCCACCGCATGCCTACAGAGGCACCCCAACCCTAAGGCTTCCTTACATCCTTAGAGTCATAGTGTGAGGTCTTACCCAGACCAAGACCACAGACTAACCACTAAACTTGAGAAATTCAACAAGAAAAATATCAAAACACGAGACCCATCATATACACTTACTATGACCTATCCACATGATTCATAAACATCAGAAAGAGATCTGGATCACCTCGGTCATAATAAGTATATAACGGATCAAAGAATTAATGAATCCTTGAGATTTGAAAAGGAATAGGGAAGACTAGAAATCATATACGGTTGTATATGATTTGTCAAAGACAAAGATCAAAACAGGAGTCCCATCATCTTCAACACCAAGATCCATCAAACATGAATCACAAATTTAAAAAAAGGACAATAGCTTAAGTATGAATCCTATAATCAATATATGAAATGTTAACTATAACAAATATATGAAATACTAAATATGGGTAATTGAGGTATAATGGGTAAATCAGGAGATTCACATTTACAGAACAACTTGAAAACCTGTTTCAATACAAGTAGCTCTAAATTTTAATTGTCAAACCCTATTTACTTGCTTTCTTTTGGAGCCACTAAATTTCCTTGTTATTGTTAATTAATTAGATGTGCTCAACATTTCATTAATGTTCTTTTCTACCTATTGCATGGATTGCAGGCAAAACACCTGCATCGTGGTATTGGAGAGTTGAACCTCAGCTTCTGCAGTTATTATTGTCAGGTACGCATGTTATACTTTTTATTCTGGATATTATAAATGATTTTCTCTCTTCTGCTAAAATTTGGGATTCATATACATAATGCACTTTATGTTATTACATGATAAATTATATGTAAATTTATGCAATATAAATTGGTGACAAATTTTTAGTTATGTTGCTTGCTAGTTAAATGAGAATGTCATTCGGAAACTAAACGCGAAAAATTTTTCCGGAATTCCAATAACCTAATGCGATCTCTAGTGAATATGATACTACAAGTGTTATGTAAACTGGTATCCCGGATCCGATGGGCGGGCGTCACAGTTTGGTATCAGAGCAGTGGTATCCCACTACATACATCCGTTATATTATAGTTCTGATCGCATTAATTCTCGGATAGTGACAATCTCCTGACTTGTCGCGAGTCCGAAAGGGAAATATGACATTCAAATTCAACGACCACAGATGTCACCAATAACAACTAATTTCCATATTGTATCCCAAGAAGAGAAAAAGTACAGTTAGAAATATATGCGAACATCAACTATTAATGGTATCGGTTCTTACATAGAACCATGGCGTCCTGAACTGACGTTTTTATGTTTTAATTGATTCTGGAGCAATGAATGAACTTCGAGTTCTAGCTTCAGTAAGTAGAGTTGCAGAGGCCATAGATCCTCTCTGTCACATCCATGGGCCAGGTGGCCAGTTGTTCAGCATAAGACTGATAGTCAGAAGGTCACTAATGTTGATTGGTGGTCACGAGATGATTAGAGATTGTTTGCTACTACAACTTGACAAGTGTGACCTGATTATGGGAGTGGATTAGTTGTCAGCCCATTATACCTAGTTAATTGCTTCAGGAAGACAGATGTCTTCAGGATTCCAGAGCTACCCGAGTTTACCATTAAGGTTACATTACATGACTCCAAAATGGAGTACATTTTAGTGTTGAGAACTCAAAGACTCATAAATTGAGAATGCGACACATTTCTAGCAATTATCCGAAAGACACCTGATGGAAGAGCCGATGACTCAGGACATCAGTTTAGTGTCAAATTATTCCAATGTGTTTCCTGATGATTTGCTAGGTATACCGCTTGAGAGAGAGATTGAGTTCGAGATCACATTACTACTAGATACACGACCAATCTCGATGACTCTATACCGCACGGCACCAACCAAGTTGAGAAAGCTGAAGGTGCAGTTGCATGAGTCACTTGACTTAGGTTTCATAAGGACGAACACTTCACCTTGGGGTGCTCTAGTTCTTTCGTCAGAAAGAAGGATGGATCAATAAAATTATGCATTGATTACATACAGTTGAACAAGAAACGGTGAAGAACCATTATTCCTGCCACACATCGATGATTCGTTCGATCAGCTACATGGATCTACGGTGTTTTCAAAGATCAGTCTCTGTTCTGGATACCATAAGCTGAGGATTAGAGAGTCGAATATTTTGAAGACAACATTCAAGACTCGATATGCGTACTACAAGTTTGTGTGATGTCGTTTGGGCTCACAAATGCCATACAGCATATGCGAACATGATTAACAGGATTTTCCGTGCATACTTGGACAAGTTTGTGGTTGTGATTCATGATGTTATGATATATTCTTGGAGCGAACGGGATAACGAAAATGATCTGAAGATAGTACTGGATACACTTCAAGAGCATAAGTAGTACGCTAAGCTGAACAAGTGTGAGTTATGGTTATCCCAAATCTCATTCCTTGCGCATGTCATTTTTGAAGCAGGTATTGCAGTGATCCTGCAAAGATCGAGGCAGTCATGACTTCAGAACAACCCAAGACAGTCATTAGATTCGAAGCTTCCTTGAACTAGCAGGCTATTACAGACGGTTCGTCAGTGACTTTTCTCGAGATGTTCTTTCCTTGACACGATTGACACGAAAGGGAGTTCCTTTCATTTGGGATGATTCATGCGAACAGGCCTTCAGGACACTGAAGGAAAGATTGACGATTGCAAATATTCTTGCACTTCCTTCAAGTACTCAGGATTTTCCTGTATATGCATATTCTTCAAGTGGAAGTTTAGGAACAATTCTAATGCAGCAAGATCACGTGATTGCTTATGCATCACATCAGTTGAGGCTGCATGAGCGGAATTACCCCACCCATGACTTGGAGTTGATGGCAGTTGTCCTCGCTTTGAAGATCTAGCACCACTATCTCTATGAGGTGAATTTCAAAATTTTTACAGATCACAAGAGTTTGAAGTACATCTTTGATCAGAAGGATCTGAACACGAGACAACGTAGGTGGCGTGAACTACTAAAGGATTTGACTCCACAATCTCTTACTATCCTAGTAAGGGAAACGTGGTGGCAGATGCGCTTAGCAGGAAAGCTCATGCACATACTGCAAACTAGCTATACACATGGGATGTGCTCGCAACTTTGACTAATTGGCATCCTTATGAGGGTGTGTCCATATCTATTGTCGTGCCTCCGCAATTCAGTAGCCTCTGGGATCGCATAGTAGAAGGATAGAGTGCAGATCCTTGAAATCGAAACAGATACATGTGTGCCATCAAAGACGAAATGATGATTTTGTAGTAACTAAGTTCATTTTGTGGAAGGTTGGCCGGGTTGTTGTGACCAATGATGAACAGTTACGTAGAGACATCCTTGATGAAGCACACAGTACATGATTATCTATTCATCCCGGCAGCACCAAGATGTATTGTGATCTGCATCAACATTCTAGTGGGAGAGCGAGATGCGACACATCTCGTTAGCAGATGCTTGACTTGTCAGATGGTCAAGGCTGAGCATAGGAGACCACCATGGCTATTACAGTCACTCCCCTTTCCCGAATAGAAATGGGAGATTGTTTCTACGAATCTTATCACCGGACTGCCAAGGACACCAGGTGGCTATGATGTAATTTGTATCGTTGTTGACAAATTAACCAAGTCAGCTCATTTTATACCAGTCAACATAACCTAGATTACATCTAGGTTGGCTAGATTGTATGTGCAAAACATTACCAGGCTTCATGATATACCACGTGCAGTAGTGTCTGACGGAGACTCGAGGTTTACATCTCACTATAGGCACCAGCTCATGTCAGCACTTTAGACAGAGCTGAAGATGAGTTCAGCATATCATCTACAGACCGACGAACAAAGAAAGCGTACCATTTAGACATTTGAGGATTTGTTGTGTTTATATACTCTAGAGTAGAAAGGGTCCTGGAAGGAGCACTTACCGTTGGTAGTATTCCCAAACAACAACAGCCATCATTCCAGTATTGGCATGGCACCATTCGAAACCCTATATGGTCAGAGATGCCTCACACCTTTCAGTTGGCATGAGGTAGGTGAACACAATCTTTACTTCGTAGATCTCTTGGAGGAGGCTGTGAGGGTTGTTAACCTTGTGAAGCAAAGGCTTCTGACGCTCAGAGCCTTCAGAAAAGTTATGCAGATCGTCGGAGAAGAAATTTGGAGTTTCAAGTAATCCGATCATCTTCGTTTAATTCATTTTAATAAGACTGATTGATATTCAACTTAATCCCTCATATTGATGGAAATTCCGTAAACACAGGAATGAGATTAGGTGTTCCTACGAGTATCTCCCATGAAAGGAGTACATAGCTTTGGTGTTTGTGGCAAGTTGGCGCCACGATAAGTTGGAGCATTTGAGTTTATTGCTCATATGGGGAAAGTGACCTATCGAGTAGCCCATCTTCCCCAGCTATCAGTCATACACAATGTCTTTCATATATCCAATCTAAGGAAGTACGTACACCACCTTCGACACGTCATCGGCTATGAGGATCTTGATGTAGAGCCAAATTTGACATATGAGGAAAGGCAAATGCGGATTCTTAACAGTGTTGTGAAAAAGCTTCGCAGCAAAGAGACTCCCTTAGTCAAGGTACTAAGGCACCAACATGGTGTCGAAGAGGCGACAAAGGAAACCAAAGCAGACATATGGGCAAGATACCCTCAGCTCTTCTCATATATTTATCAAAAAAAGCCCATTCAATTATATATATTGAAAGAACATGGTATATTTTCCCTTTAAGGTTTTATGGGTTCAAAATCCTTTGAGGTTTTATGGCAAGATTAAACCCATATAAAACACACAGTGACCTTGACCCGAGTCTCGAGGACAAGAATCCCTTTTAGGTTTTTATATTTATAACATCTAGATCAGAATGAACTGAAGCTCCTGTCAAGAAGAGGATGTTGCATGCAAGTTTGGATCTCCAAAGTAGAGATATTCAAAGGTACAAATCGAGAATCCCTTTTAGGTTTTTATATTTATAACATCTAGATCAGAATGAACTGAAGCTCCTGTCAAGATGAGGATGTTGCATGCAAGTTTGGATCTTCAAAGTAGAGATATTCAAAGGTACAAATCCCTCTCCTCTTTACTCTCATTAAAGTCAATGTTGGAGTCTCTAATTCAATTTTCTTTTCTTTTTATGTTGTTGTCCAGCATCTATTTTAGCTATTATTGCATGTTAAATGAAGCCACAAATTCCCTCCAAACTTAGAGGATCAAAGGTACAATCTTTCCCCCTCTCTTGCTGCCTTCCATACATTTTCTTTTATTAAGACTTTTAATGCAATAATTCAAAATCAATAACATCACGTTTATCCTAATGTGTCTCATTAATGCAAACCGTCATGCCAAATAAATTCTCATTATTAACGGGTATTCTCGAATAGCAACCCTACAATACTAGGTAGGGATTATGCACACATACAAAAGTAACAAGAATTAAGAAGCAATTAACATAATGATTTTTGTATTCTTATATGAGTGGTCAATTTAAAATAAATATGTTTACTCAAATTAAAGCTATGTTGTTAAAGAAGAGTATATTGGGTATGTCGCAGTTAAGCAAGCCCATGTACTTCAGAACACATGAAAAATATCTTACTGTGCACTTAAGCTCAATCAGTACTTGACTTCTGTAAAAATAAAAATAATGGACAAGTTACTATTATTCACTAAAAAGATATTGCATTACATGGTTACCAGAGCAATTATACAAGGAAGAAGGCATTCTCTTCTCAGAGAACTCCAAGATCAGGCCATCATTTTGGGTCATATCCGATTCGTTTCGCATATGATATTACGCCCCTCCCTTCGCAAGTAAGTTTCATCTTTGTGACACACTGAGATCCCAGACTAGTCCAACCCATGGTAGGAAGACAAACGGAACATGATGAGACAACTGGTTGAAGCTATGGACAAACTGAAGATATTGATCAAAAGCCGATGATGATATAAGGAGGACAAAAACAACCATCTTGTTTGGCGGGTGCTGACTTTAATATCACATAAGGTAAAATTGTGAGTATGACTAATCCCGGACTTGATAATACTCTTCGAAGAGAGATCCTTCGATGACTATTTGTTGCGCATTGGAACCTCTCTATAGGTGTTTTCCAAGTTAAAATTTGAGGTGTTTACATAATATATTAGCTCTTAAAAGCTACGGTTTTCATGATGATGAAGGAGATAGTAAGGGTTGACGTACACAATTAAGTCAAGCTTTAAGAACACCAATTAGCCACTAATCTAATGGCAACAATTTAAAGATATAGGGACAAATTGCCACACAAGTTGAGACAAATTTAGATTTAAACAGGTAACACCGATTCATGATTAAATACGAAAGATTGGAAAATTTGCAAACTTGAATCCAGAAGCTAATAATCAAGCTTCTATTTCTCATAATTGAAAATGACAACAGAGTATTCTCCTACAAAGGACTATCAATTTCGATTAATGATCATGCCACTAAACTAAAAGTTAAATGAGAAAAGTTTGAAGATTCTACATTGAATTGAACCTAGATCCAGATCCAATGAATGGTCCATAATCTCGTAATTTCAGAAATAATAACATATGATCACAAATAGCATCATCTTCATTATTAATCTTTTTGGTATACTTTACTATTTATACATATCACCAAAGAAAGGTAGTGACAAAATACCTACATTTGTAAAGTCAACCATATAAGAGACTGAGAAAGGATTGGGAAGACAAATAAGTGAAATCAATGATGAATCAGTTAACATAATGATCGTTGACCAAAAAGACTTAGATATATAAAGTTAACCACAACAAAGATCAAGAGAGGATAAGGAATTAAGTCAACGAAGGCAATTTAGCAATGATTGATAATTATGAGTGCCAGTCATGGTGACCTTTACACCTGACTATGCGAGGGTGCGGTGACCCTCAGCTGGGCGGGAGATATGAAGCCTAGTTAGGGCAGCGGCCGCTTAGTGTGCGGGTCTAGGATCCCAGTCTTTTTCTCGATTTTTCGTGAGCGCAAGCAGGTTTCACGCATCTTTGGGATCCACAGGTTTTCTTTTAAAGACCGTTGACCATTGTTCTTTAATGTACCTAGGCCCTCGATTTTAGTTTTTCGAGCTCGTTTCCCCGTACCGGTCGGGCCGGTTTTTCTAGAGTGACTTTTCTGGAGAGTCTCTCACTCGTCTCAGTGGCATAGTTTTGGAGTAGACTTATCCTTCTATTGGACCGTATTTCCACTTAGAGAGCGAGACAGAAGGGTCTCTTAGGAGACTACCTCACCGCATGAGTTTTTGGTGATCGTTCCGCCAATAGGCTTGGCGATGGCTACATTTGAATCCTCTATGGCTACATCTAAATCAGTTACAGTTGAATTTGGAGAAGTTACGATTGAGCTTGGAATGAGTCATAAATAAGTTGGACTAGAGTTGAGATGAATTACAGTTGAGATTGAGATCGGCTACAGTTGAGTTGGTTACAATGAAGCTTGATTTCAGTTAAGTTGAGTACAGTTTAGTTTAGTTACAGTTAAGCTCGTTTTCAGTTGAGCTAATTACTTTTCTGTCAGTAGATCATGGCAAAGAGAAAAGATCATATTATGAAAATTATCATTATCAGACTATGAGTTACTACCAATGTTGTTAGATATAACTAGTGGACGTGTTGGGAACTTAGTTAGGATGCATTTTACTCCACTGCATGTCTACAGAGGCACCCCAACCCTAAGGCTTCCTTACTGCCTTAGAGTAATAGTGTGAGGTCTTACCCAGACCAAGACCACAGACTATCCACTAAGCTTGAGAAATTCAACAAGAAAAGTATCAAAATACAAGACCCATCATATACACTTACTATGACCCATCCACATGATTCATAAGCATCAGAAAGAGATCTGAATCACCTCGGTCATAATAAGTATATAATGAATCAAAGAATTGATGAATCCTTGAGACTTGAAAAGGAATAGGGAAGACTAGAAATCATATACGGTCATATGATTTGGCAAAGACTAAGATCAAAATAGGAGTCTCATCATTTTCAACACCAAGATCCATCAAACATGAATAACAAATTAAAATAAAGGTCAATAGCTTAAGTATGAATCCTATAATCAATATATGAAATGCTAACTATAACTAATATATGAAATACTAAATATGGATAATTGAGGTAGGATGGGTAAGTCAGGAAATTCACCTTTATAGAACAACTTGAAAACCCGTTTCAATGCAAGTAGCTCTAAATTTTAATTGTCAAGCATTATTAACTTGCTTTCTTTTAAAGCCCCTAAATTTCCTCGTTATTGTTAATTAATTAGATGTGCTGAACATTTCGTTGATATTTTTTTCTCCCTATTTCATGGATTGCAGACAAAACACATGTATCATGGTATTGGGAGAGATGAACCTCAGCTTCTGCAGTTATTATTGTCAGGTATGCATGTTATAGTTTTTATTCTGGATATTACAAATGCTTTTCTTTCTCTTCTGCTAAAATTTGGGATTCATTTACATAATACAGTTACTGTTATTACGTGATAAATTATATGGAAATTTATGCAATATAAATTGGTGACAAATTTTTAGTTCTGTTACTTGCTAGTTAAATGAGAATGTCATTCGGAAACTAAACACGGAAAATTTTCCCTGAATTTCAATAACCTAATGCGATCTCTAGTGAATATGATACTACGAGTGTTATGTAAACGAGTATCCCGGATCCGATGGGTGGGAGTCGCATAACGTATGTCGCTCGCTGCTGCCCAACACAGTGCTCGCCCATAGTCCTCCAAGGGGGCCCTAGCTCGTGACTCCAGGCCTCCAAAGGGTCGATGCTGCTACGACGAAGCTAACGTTGTCACTGTTGCACCGCTGGTTGTGCGTAGGGCATCTAGTATTGCTACATGCCCCTTAGGGCCCACCGTTAAACCTTTTTCAACCCCCTAGGGCACTTCTCCTCTCCGTTGCCAACCAACAGTCTGGAACAGTCTGATTTCGATTGGAAAAGTTATTTCAAGCCAATAAATCGCATTTCCATCCCTACCGCGGATTGAAGATTGAAGAGGATGGTTGTATGAGTCTACACATACAACCAATCCTCTACATGATTGTGTAGACTCGCTTGGATTGGTCTACTACTCCAGTTGAATTATGTTTCGACTTTCTTTTCATCATGTCAGAGAACAAGGGTGACATCTTCTCTTCGTCCGGTGCCTTCAAGGGCCCGAATCCCATCGTGACGATAGATGGGACCAACTATGAGTTGTGGTTCATGTAGTTCTTGACCCTTATGCAGTGCACTAATAAGGAGCACATTATGACAAAATCAGAGCCAATTGATAAGAGACTGGGGAGAATGCTTCATAGAAGCAAGATGACATGTATGCACGTATTTAGCTCTCTGAGAATATTTCCACAAAGAACGCCAACGACATTGTGAATCAGCATACCGCCATGACGATGTGGGATATTCTGGCAGCCATGTATGCCTAAGCGAAGAACAAGGCCATGATTCTTAAGCTACAGGTTGATATCTACACAACCAAGCAGAATGGTCGTCTTCTGCATGCATTCTACTCTTTGCTTCGCGGCATGTTTGAGAAGCTTCACAGCTTCATGCTTGTTACCACATCTACAAAGCAGCAGATGGTGTACAGGAACTCCACGATGGTTGGAGTTTTCTTGGCGGCTCAGGATTCGGAATATGAGGCAGCAAGCGCGCAGCTTCTTACAGACACAACCATACCTCCAATTGAGAAGGCTTACAGTCGCCTCAGCAAGCTACTTGTCCCACCACCTGCCACCACACAGACCTTAACGACGACTGCATCTCCTGGCAAGAGAGGTTCTACAAAATTCAGAAGACGTGGTCCCCGTAGCAAAGGAGACAGATGTCAATGTGGCCTCTGCACATATTACCATCGTCCAGGTCATTCTGGACATGCATGCTTTCAGAAGCATGGATACACTACATCTACTCGTGTGGCCGAGCAAATTAAGCCTCCAGACAGTTCACATAGATTCACGCCATGATGATAATGTCTCATGTCTGAAGGAGATAATGGTTCATGTTGCCGACATACACTACAGGTTCCCCAGATGTTGCAGGCATTGCTAAAGCATCTTCGAGCTCCTCGGGTATAACCTATGCTTTTACCAGTTGTAGCAGTGCAGATATGACATAGTGGATCATGGATTCTAGTGCTTCTCGTCATCTGTGTGGAGACAGAGCATGGTTCGGTTCTTACATATTTATACCCCCGGTAGATGGGGCGTCATTGCGGACGGGGTTTACTTACCCATTACAGGACAGGGAAAGGTGCGTTTGACACCATCAATACACATGCAGAATGTTTTATATGTTCCTGGTTTTCAGATGAACTTGCTTTCTATTAGTCAGATCACAAGGATCAGCATTGTCATGCCAACTTTGACCCCTCTTCTCTTGCGTTTTGGGGCATAATCACAGGCAGGGTGATTGGATGTGGTCGTGAGCAATGGAGGCTCTACAGACTGGTTTAGTCTCTAAGTGTCGGTGCCTCTACAGTTTCCATTGGATCAATCTCACCTTACTTGTTGCATCTTCATTTTGGCCACCTTCCTCTACAGAAGCTATGTCATTTCCTCACACAGATTTCAACGTGCTCTTCCTTCCCGTACGAGGCTTATCAGCTTGGAAAGCATCACCGCTCTTCTTTCCTTGGTCGTCAGAGTCGTAACAGTAGTCATTTATTTGAACTTATTCATTTAGATATTTGGGGTCCCAATCGTAGTCCTGATCATTAGGGATATTGTTTTTATCATGTTGCTGTGCATGATTATTCTAGACTTTCTTGAGTTTCTCTATTGAGAAACAAGTCTGAAGCTGAGTCTGCCATTAAATCTTTTATTAATAAATTAAAGAACATTTTCGCTCACAATCAAGTTTATTTGTCTCTGACAATGACTTAGAATTCTGCGCGTTACATCTATATGAGTTCTTCATATCTCCGGGTATCATACACAAAACCTCGTATACTTATGCTTCTCAGCAGAACGGTGTTGTCAAACGCAAACATTGTCATCTGCTTGATGTGACCAGGACACTTTTGATCCAGAATTGTGCTCCTTACTATTTATGGGGGTGATGCAGTCCTCGATGCTTGCTACTTGTTGAATCGCATGCAATCTTCAGTCTTAAGAGAGAAGATTCCTTTTTCAATTGTGTTCACCAAGGACTTGGTCTCCCTTACACCTCGTGTGTTTGGCTCTGTTACCCTTGTTCACCATCGAACACCTAGTCGTGACAAGCTCTATTCTAGAGCTGTCAAGTGCGCCTTTGTAGGCTATTCTCGTACCCATAAGGGGTATCGTTGTTGTGATCATATTCAACGGAAGTATTATATTAGTGTTGATGCCACCTTCTTTGAGTCTATTATGTATTTCTCTCCTACATGGTACAGGTTGGCTCCATCTGACTCTGGAGAGGAGGTATATGTGCATTCTCCTATGGCTACACCACCTCCAGTACCTAGACTACCTCCACAACTCCACTCCCTCCAGTACCTACACATGCTCATGTGCCTACCCCTACACCACCACGCAGTACGTTATCCCATATGTTACCACATTTCTATGTTCACATGCCTCACACAGTTCCCTTGCTCATGGGCATTCCTCATCATCCAGCGCGTCTTGCGGGAAAAGCCCCCCTGCACCATATGCTCCGCATCCGAACCATGCACAGGAAGCGAGTCATGCACGGCATGCTCGTCGCCCGCACCGCCATCCACCTCCAACAGCTGCACAGAGCCCACCACCGCCGCCAACACCTCAGTAGCAGGAACGCCACCCACCTCACTAGCAGGAACGCCACCCACCTCACTAGCAGGAACGGAATCCGCCTCACGAGCAGGAACACCAGCCGCGACGCGAGCAGTAGCCCCCCCCCTAGTTGCACCATCCCCGGCAACCACCTCCGCAAATGAGCGAGTATCGCGACCACCCCGAGTATTTCCAGGGCAGTCACGGGAAGATGACCGGCGAGAGACCGCGCGTTGTCCGGCGCGACCTCCCTCACGAACGAACCAGCAAGATGCCATGCGATGCCCCACCCTTCCACAATGGAAGCAGCGGGGCGGAGTATCACACGCAGCGGCTAGGTGACCACGTAGACCACAGCGGAAACATTTACGACCAGGCTTCGCATGCGAAACCCGTCGCCAACCTCCCCCTCCGTCGTTGTCGCGCACCGCATGAGCTTCCCTTTCGCCACGGACCTTGGGTCTCCACTCAAAACGCTCCGCCATCGGCCTTCTCACCAATCCTTGTAGTGATAAAAATATTGGTAGACCCTCTTTTTCACCTTTCCTCAGCATCTTCTCAACATTCTAATTGTTGAAATAAACCACAATCTTCTACATTTTGCTAAAAAGTTCACCAACATTAAAAGCTTTATGCGATCCAAGGAGTCTAACCCTAGCAATCGAGCTCATCGGACAAAAATCAACAATACTAAGTCATTAAGGTGTGCACCTTTGTTGAGTTATCATTAAATTGAAATCTTCCTTTGTTGGAGTTGACTAAACAAGCATGGCTAAATGGGAACATCAGAATAGGCTGATAGGAGGGCATAGAGCATCATCCATCTACCTAGGAAGTAAAGGTAGCGTCCCCAACTCAATTGATCATCTCTTAAATTATATTTTGATTCCATTGCATACATGTATTTATGCATGATGGAACGACCCATGAGACATTTTTTGTCAAAGTAGAGACCCCCTGCAGATGTGGGTGTGAAAACTGGAAAGATGAAATTGGGATCGTAGAATCCAAGGGTACAATTTTTTTTTGAAGTTTAGCAATTAACTGACAATATCTTTCCTAATAATATTTTTACAAAAACTCCATTATACAACTTAAAAGTGCAAGTAAAAGCATTTTCAATTGCATCATTGCCCCTGATTAGGATAGAAAACACGAAGGAAAAAAAAGATAAGTTCGATAATAACCTCATTAACTCAACTACTCAATATCAGCAACAAAAGAAGAGCTAAAATTGTGATCTTAGGAAATTTAATAACCGTAACTGTCATTAAGGCATTTTCCATCATGTGAAGCTCTTCAATGGCTGGAAGTGCTTGCTTAAGCATATCAACCTGTTGAAAGAAAGCCATATCTAGTCTAGAGGTATAGACAGAAAGAGAAATCTGCATGACTAGAATTGAATATTAGACCTCCTTCCATGTAATGCCACAGTGATTTAGAACCAGGACACGAATATGTTTCAGCAAGGGAATCTTGATTCTTGTCTTCTCCAATTGATTGCTAGTAAGATTGAGAATCTCAAGAGCTGGCAAAGCGTCACATATAATGCCAACATCCTGCCATGCAAATGGGCAAGGTAAAGGATGAACGAATGCCATCAGTTTCAAATGATGTATAATATTAGTGATGGCAGGACCAATTCACACCATGATAACGTAATAAACATTTTCATAATACTATACAACATGCATTACAACCAGGAAATTGTTGAAAGACCCTCATCTGAGAAAGCTTAAAAGGCTGGAATACTTTAACTAAAATAGAATCAAAGTAACAAGATATTGAAAACGCCAAGGCATAACACAGTGGTAACAATGGAAGGACTGCTCTATGCAAGAAGAGAAGCGGTCTTGTCTTGTTCATAACAATCACTCGTATGATTGACAGTGTTGTAAAAGTTGGCCGACTGTGGCCCGACTAGTAGGTCCGACTAGTCTAGTCGGTGGGGTGGCCAAGTGTTGACTAATTTTGACTAGTCAAAACATATTTGCCTGGAAATACCATAGTTTTCAATTTTTTCTTTTTTAAAGTAAATTTATTCTAATATGCTTAATATTTTATTTACATTCAATTACTTCTTCTATTTCAATATGATAGTAAAAAATGTACAAATCTATGAAAATATATAAGAATATATGTATAAAAATGATTTATATAATTAACATATAAAAAAAAATCAAAGCCGATTAAAACTCGACTAAATCCGCTTAGCCACCGACTTCCGATTAATCCTTAGTCAGACCAAGTACTGACTACCAATTTTTGCAACCTTGATGATTGAAGATGGGTATTCATAGTCAATTACCTTCAGTATGGCTTTAAGAGGTATGAAATGTGATCGGTTGCTAGTAAATACATACAAAAATATAGAGTTGGATTACAAAACTCTGGCTAGACTGCTGAACAGCAAGATATAAGATTATGTTTCCATATTGTAATTAGTTGAGAAGATCTATATGCAGCAATCTCAATGATTCACCATTGCAAGTGAGATGTAGAAAATGTACAAGTTGTGCACGACAATTTGTGGTCTCAAATAAAATCATAAAGCATGGTTTGACACAACTAATAAGGCATACGACCAAGAAAGTCAGAACCATTGCTACAACTGTTTGTAATAAAGATAAGTTGAATGCACATTTTACAAAAGGAATATTGACAATGATAAGGCTACAAAGAAATGTTGCTGCTTCAATTTCATAACAAATAATTGGGATAAGATGAAAACATTTCAGGGATTTGAAGATTACCATAATGATAATAATAATTGCAAGGATGTCAAGACAGTGTTTGCTTTGGAATAGATGTAGTCCTCCGTAGGCATGAGTGATCTCCACAGGTGTTCCAAAGATTCCCCACTCCATCCGACAACAATGTACATGGAAGGGACCACCCTAAATTCGATACAAGGGGATCCAGCAATGGACCTGCACAAGAAAGCAGCCCAATTGTCCAACTTCGCCTCCCGCAAACAAACCACATCTGCACGGCTCATACCAAGAAGTGTGTCCACCATCCTTCGCTTGTCCTAATACCCTAAGCCCCGGACATTCTAAGATACGAACATCATCTTACAACCAAAGGGGCGGCTCCCACCAAATCAACCTCCACACACACCACCAATCGACCACGTAGGGACTCCAACTCATCATCCTTACAAGAACACAATCACAATCCTCAAAACCCTTCACCTCCCAAATTGACACTTCCCACACATGCATCTAACATTAAAAGACCTACAAAACCGTGTCCTGCAAAACACCATCCCACAAGCTCGTAACTGTTGCCCCCTTTGTTGCACCCACGATGCAGCACCCCCCTTACCCTTCCTGAAATCAATCCCATGTTCTACTTGTTCGTGGCTTTCTAACATGTCACCCAAGAGCACATGTTGCACCTTCAAGGCCAGAGCCTTGATCGCCTCCTCTGTCAGCCCAACAAAACGAACCTAGTCAAATTAGACTCGCCCTTATTCGTAAATGCAGCAACGTAATCAGTCATTAGAGAGAAAAAATGTGCCACAATCCCAAGAACAGTGGGATCCATATCTTAATTAGAATCTACGGGCTAAGGGGTCAAAATCTTTCTGCACATTGTCAGGCCGCACCTCTCTCTTGGCATGGAGGTGAACTGCCCCAACTCATTGTCTGCAAGTTCATCTTTCATGCAAATCCGCTCTACCTCCAGTCATCTTCATCTACTCGGTGGTCGAAAAAAAAGACAACCACAACGGGAACAAAGCGCCCCCCACATGAAGCTCCACCATTGAAGGAATTTCCTTAACAAGGACCTTCAACTCCGCCATAAGATCAAATAACTCCTCAACCGAAGTTTGTAATACACTACAACCCGCCCTCTCCCCGAGGAAAGGGCCTCCCAAGTTGTTGAGAAGTCCCAACATTGAATCAGGAGATCCTTCACCACAAGAAGATAGTGACGAACCGGTTTGTCTACTACATGACAGAGTAAAGGCTACCACAAGCAACAACGGTCATATACCCCTCTAAGGATCTAGAAAGCAACCCATGAAACTCCTCGAAATGGTCCCTATATACAGAAAGGCCCTAGGCATCATCACATCACTAGCAAAGGCAAGGCACGGTAACTCTATTGTAGTATCCACTACTAATTTAATGGCCTCACCAATAAGCACTCTAATAATGGACAAGTCACCGCCGCGCAAGTTCCTCCTCCATACCTCCTTGGACAATCACATCGCTTTAGGTGGCTCACTCCACATCTACAACAAACCAACCCCCCTTGCATGATTTTGCAAAGTAACCAACGTCGTCGCATTGGAAGCAACAGCATATGTCAATCCCATGAGGAACTAGGTTGCTTACGTATTCACGAGAATTGTCAGTCGCCCCATCTGCCTCCTTACACTAAACCTCCACTGACTCATGCCAAACCTCCACCTCGCACTAAACATCCTCCCTACGTAGAGCCTCTGCCCTGCACTCGGCCTCCGCCCCTCGCCAAGCATAAACTATGCTTCGAGTCTCCGCCTCACACCAAGCTTCCTCCCCGCACAGAGCATCTTCTTCATCACCAAAATATTAGTGCATGTTCTCCCCAGAATCGCCAGCCTCACCGTTGATACCTCCCCCAAGACAACCTCCTTCCCAGCATCACTACCTTCTCCAACAAACACCCCCCCAAAGCATCTCCCATCATCTGCTTGTCATATCCACCTTACGCCTAGGGCACTCGAACCTAGGGAGACCATTAGCACTACCCCAAACCCCTATATGTCCTTCCCTTCTCTCATCCACCCTCATCCTCCTCTCCTGGCTCTCCATCGTCTTTTCTTTCCCCCTTCCTCTCGCTACCCGATACACTTTTCTAAGATATATCATGTTTCAAAAATTATGCTCTTTCACAGCACTTTCGTTAAAAATACATTGGAAATTCTCCATGATGCATGCATGTTGGGAACCAAGCCTTGATCTAATACTAATATGTGCTGCAAACTCAAGGCATGGTGATGATCCTTTGATGACACTGCAATGGAAGAGCATTACTATGAAGCTTTTGTATTTGATAACGACTATACCCAACCTTAGTTGTTACTCGTGCGAGACGATTCATTGAAAAGCATCTCTATAGCTTTTGGAATGGTGTATAGCTTAATCTAAACTATCGGAAAGGTGCATTAGGGAAGGGACTGCATTTCAAGAACAATGGGCATCTAAATAATTTAGCGCTCTGGCAGTAATTGTTCCATATCTATTGATGATAGACGACATACTAGTGGTTATGCCACTTTTTGAGGAAGTGATTTGGTTACATAATTGAGCAAGAAATGGTTTGTTGTTGCTTGGCCAAGTGTTGGAGCTTAGTACCTTGTTGTGGTTTATGCTTCTTGTAAAATGGCATGGATCATCTCTCTCACTAAATTTCACATCCATAACACTACTTCCATTTTATTTTTTTATTTTGAAAATTCGAGGATGATTGCTAGAGTTTAATAATCATCCACTTTTTTAACAATAAAAAGCCACAAGTTATAAACAATGCCTTACATGCGCAACCAAATAATACATAAGTACAAAGCACGGCCATTGTGGGCCCTTTCACAACTAAAGTCTGTCACTTATATGAAGCTAAAATGCCCATACCTCAGCTAGATATTTGGCTCTCCTATCCGTGCTTTGGATCCCAATGAGACCTCCCAAGGCAATGCCATCCCTATAGGAACTCTCAAAAATCTACCATGATAAGTAATCAACTCCGGCAAAAATCACCTCCTCCCACACTTTTCAGTGTAACCGACATCTGAAACACAAGCAATCAATATTTTACTCATCAAGTTACATGCATATCATACCAAAATTTGGAGACCATTTATTTCTGCACACTCTTTACCAGCCTATGGAGTCCGAAGAACGGTGCAATGACCTTAACTTTAAGGAGGATCTAGCACTAAATAAATTGCAATCATAAGCTATGACAAGGTCAATATTGCTGAAGGTTCCATAGGGTCTTGTAAAAAATACCAAAAACGGCATTACTCTGAGTCCTGGGTATCTATCACATCCTGTTTTTGGGAGCAACCCTGCATCTGACTCACTTGCTCCAACAACTATTAAAAAACATCAATCTGAAAGCAATAAGACAAGACTGGGGATCTATCTCCGCCACCTTTTCAATGAACGCCCTTTTTCCTTTGAAAAAAAACATCAAATCAAAAATTAAATTATCTTGACCACCTTCATTGCACCCTGACAAAAACTTACGAACAGAGTTCACATTGCATCCTCCCCTCAAATTCAGTACCCTGACATAATATGAAAACATCACATTGCACAATGGATCTGAACCACTACCCAAGACTCCCAATGCACACCTTGCCAAAAGTGATAAGTTTTCCTCTCGCAAGTTCCAAACATTTAGCATGACATTGCATCTCAATCAATATGCCTCTCTGTATTGTAAAGGTGGAATACCATGTCCTCCATATGACCCTTCCAGAAGAATATTGATTTCACTTATTAACTATGTTACTCACCATGTTGACATTTTGAAAATAGACATGCAGTAGAGTGGTTATCGCTAAAAGGAAAGCCACGAAGGACAGTGAAAGCCCTTAAACTCGAAGTCAAAGAAGACAAGGGTGGGGCACATCCATACGTCTACAGAAGCAATATGAGGGGATGGACTTCCAATCATCCCCAGGGAAAGAAAACGAGGCCAGACATCAGGAATATATCGAAGCCAGAACTTGGGCACGCCTTGAATTTGCATAAAGAAAGCATTGTATATGTGTGTGTGTACATTCCATGCAGAAAACCCATCAGAAGAGAGCTCCCCCTCACCATGAAGTGGCCTGGCTATTGATGAATACAGAGATCTCTTATATCAATCCAACGAAGGGAGATGAGCATTGGGTCAAGCCAGCCCAGCCCGGCTCATGAACCCGACAAGAGCCTGGCCCAAACCCAAGCTCGGTTTATATTAGATTAGGACTTGGGCTAAAAATTTGGTCCGCTAAATAAATGGACAAAGCTTTGGCTGACCTTGGTCCATAAGTTTAGGGTTTCTTATATAGCATAAAACCCTAGAGAGCAAAACAAAAGATAATTACATAGATATCTCCGAGGGGTTACGAGACTCATCGAAATAAATAATACATACCAAAAATATAATAACTCTAACACTTCCCTTAAGTTGGAGCATATATGCCAATGCTCAACTTGAAGATAAGCCAAGAAACACGTCTCTTAGGTAGTGTCTTTGTAAGTATATCTGCAAGCTGAAGCTCAGTAAAGATAAACGGAGAGCAGACCTTTCTTTCATGCACTGTATCACGGATAAAAAGGCAGTCAACTTTGATATCCTTGGTATACTTGTGAAAGACTGGATTAGTTGCAATATATGTGGTAGATTTGTTTTCGCAATACAATGAAAACGGAGTAGTCGCAGGAAGACCAACTTCTGTTAAGGATACCAGCAAGGTAATCTCACATGTAGCCTAGGTCACTCCCTATATTATACTTCTGCACTTGACCTAACACAATTGTTTGCTTCTTACGACATCAGGTAACAAAGTTCCCTCCAACAAACACTGCATAGCCAGTGGTAGATCATCTGTCTCGGGAGAGTTAGCACAATATGAATCAGCATAAGCAGTGATGCTGGTGTGATCGTTAGCCTTGCAGAAAAGACCACACCCTGGAGATCCCTTCATATTCAAAGTATCAGGATAACCTCATGTCAATGATTGTAACATGGTCTCTCCATGTGACAGCTTGCTATAATAACAACATAAGATATATTAGGCCTAGTGACAGCAAGGTAGAACAGTTTACCTACTAGGCTTTTGTATCATGTAGGATCCTCAAACTCAGGATTAGTAAAGATGATATGCCTCTGTGCCTCAGTCGGTATGCCAGATGACTTGCATCCAAGTAAACATGCCTCTATAGGAATGTCCATGTTATATTTCCTCTGTGATAAATGTAACTCTCTATAGTGTGTGTTAGAAAATAGAGAATGTGGAAGCGGAATGATAAACATAGCATAAGAACAAGAAAGATAGACAGTTGTAAAGCCTTGAACTTGGCATATCTCGGATCCTATATAATAAGATCCGGCTCGTCAAGAGAAAACCAACGGAATTTGTTTCCTGTGAATCGGGACCTTGGCTTTCATGAGCCAATGTTGGGACCTTGGTCCATAACTTAATTGGCTTTTCATGAGCCAATGTTGGGACCTTGGTCCATAACTTAATTAAGTGTGATTAAAGAAACTAATGATGGATTGAAAACCGCTAATGATCATTAACAACACCAATCAATAGCTAGCAAAAGATAAGCGTAAATCGCGAAAGTTAAATCGTGATTAGTGAAAGTTAATCACGATTAGTGTTAATTAAGCATCATTAGCGAATCTAGAATCATCTGGAATGTTCTAACTTAAGCCCCAAGTTTAGGATAGGTTCTAGCCAAAACCATGGGCCAAAATCATGGGCTGCCAAAACATGGTTAAGGTCTAAACCATGGTTTTCCCACCATGGTTAGTGGTTTTCTGGGCCTATAAATAGACCCCCCTACCCATTCATTCTCTACTATTTCCACTACCACCACCACCCCAAGGGCTAGGGTCGAGAGGTCGGGAGGAGGAGTGGGAGGCGAGCGAGAAGCGCTAGCGAAGCGCTGCCGGGAGAATGAGGAGGAGAAAGGCATGATCCTCTCTCAGTTTGTTTCATAAGCTAGGATTTCAATTCATCCTCTTTTCTTCCAAGCTTTGTTCTTGATTCATCTTTCTTTCCGATTCGTTTTCTGTTTTGGTTCAAGGAGAAATCTGTGCAACACCCTACTTAGGTGCGGGCGGCTATGCACATTAGTGAACCCTATGATTCGTCACACATTCACTCATCTAAGACGTGTGGTGTCTACCGATAATCCATTGCTTATGTTTCCATTCTTTCAATTATGCTTTTATAACTATTTTGATGGAAAAAACTGTGTAATACCCTACTTAAGTGCGGGTGGCTATGCACGTCAGTGAACCCTGTGATTCGTCACACATTCACTCACCTAAGATGCGTGGTGTCTACCGATTCTTCATCTCTCGTTGTTTGAGTATATTCTTTCAGTTTTGTTGTTGTTTTCCTCACGATTGTTTTTATAGATGAAACTCTTTTCGCTTTTATTTTGAAATATGTTCCGATACAACGAGAAACTCTGCCGAAGATTTTCGAGAAATATGTCCCGATACAAGGGGAAACTCTGTCGAAATTTTCAGAGAAATATGTCCCGATATAAGGGGAAACTCTGCCGAAATTTTCCTAAGAAATATCACCTCGTATAAGGGGAAGCTCTGCTGAAATTTCAAGAGAAATATGTTCTTGGCATTCTTCATGTTCTTTATGTTCTTCGTGTTCTTCGTTCGTTCTTCGCGTTCTTGACACGTTCTTAGCGTTTTTGATACAAAAATGAAATTCGATCTTTTCAGGAGCCTTAAAACATCCTTTCTAAAAACGAAACACGATAAAGTCTTGCATACACAAGAGAGAGCTCGATTAGGTAACGAAATCCTTCCTTTTGTTGTTGGGTTTTCAAACGAGATTATTGAAATTCTTGATTTTATGTTCTGTGCTATAAAGAACCCTAATTTTGGTTATTTTTGATAAAGTCTGAACAGTTGCTTTGTGATTCCCACTAAAATAAGGTTTAACCATCAAATCGATGCGGTGGCTTTGAAAGTTAGGGTTTGGGAGTTAAAATAAGCATAAATACGAGTATATATGCATATGAATAATATATATGTGAGTCTATACTAAGTATTGCTGATTATGCAAATCGAAGACTTAACGAAAGAATTACATCATGGGAATTGATGTGGTTTAAGTTGGATCCTGAAAAGGATCATGTGTCACGTTAAGGATGACTGGGAATAGAACTACAGGTCGGGCATGCAACCTATAGGTTTGTCGGAAGGAACCCGTATTGGCGTTTCCCTACCTAGGTGGTACATGGTTGCCCTGTTATGATAAGTGTGCACGAGATGCATGTTTTGCAACGCGTGTTACCGAGAGCCAATATCTTCGGGTTGAACGACGGAAGATGTGGTTGTGCCATGTGGAGGCATGGGTGGTTCAATAGCGGCTAGGTCACGATAATATGTATTTAAAGCTGCTAGGATATATGATTAAATGTTAGCCTGAGGTTTTAAGCAACCAAGTCCTCGAGGACGGTGTGCTCAATTATTTTCCGGGCTGAGGATTTGAGACCCTGTTTAATAAAATAAAAGAAAATTGTCAGGGTAGTATTGGAGGATTGGTTGAGGCGACGTGCGGCGGCATAAGCTTACTAAGAACAACACAATCTCCAATCCTGAAGTGTCCACAGCTTCAGAGTCCTTATAGTGGTGAGGTAATTCCCTGAACTAATCCCTGACATGGAATAGAAAGGAAAAGAACTTGAATTAATGAGAAGGAATGAAACTTTTTGTGATAACAAGTTTTGAAAAATTACCCATTTGTTTGCTTTTCCCTTCTTTGTTACTTAGCATTCGCTAATTTTTATCCTATAATTTATGGAAAACCCAACAGGTATCGGTGAGCCAACGCAAGGACCTCAGTAAATATCCAGACAGCCACAGTAGCTTTACTTTGTAAAGTAGTTAGTGATCTTTTGTATATTTTCCTTTCAAGTCGATGTACATGTAAATGGTTATAGTGGGACAATGTATCATCTAAACTTTATTTTGTGAATGGAAAAGTGTTGAAATACTTTCTTCTGAATATACTTTATTTGCAGTCTGTTTCTAAATGTTATTTGTGATTGCTAGATAAATTATTGATGAGTAACCAGATCCGGTTATGGGAGGATCTGATGGCCCGGGAATCGGGGCCGCAACAGATTGGTATCAGAACTTGGTTACTCTAATAATTTATTTAGTAATTAACAACTATGAGAGGTATTCAGAAAACTAAGGTTGTATTAAGATCCTTTGATCTTAACAAACTGACTGCAGTACCATTCATAAGTCATTGTCACTTATGTACATCATGCTATGACATATAGGATCTGACCTTTAATCTTGATTCATCACAATATCATAATAGACCAAGACGTGTTTAGGAAATTAGCGACTATGGTAGTGATGACCTATGAGATGGGACAAAGGTAATAGGCACTAGAGCGAAGACTCTGCCACTATGAGAGATCAAAGTCATCCAGACCTGCAGATAATAGAGTTGAGGGTTCTATTCATCCTCATAAGAAAGAGTCTAGATACCATCGGTGCATAGAATTTGGTTGCTCCTACTCCATTTAGAGGAGCAGTGGAGGAGGCACTTCGTAGGAACACCAAAACAAAGAAGAAGAAGAAGAAGAATATTTGATTCTCATTATAAGGATTTCGATATAAGCACCAAACCATTATCTCAGTTGGAACTAGGAGGTCAATTATAATTCAAGAAGATCTTAGATAATGGTGTGGGACAGATTGCAGGACATCACTCACCTGCTTATCTGCTACCTATCGAAATGAATTACTTTGATCTCATTCTTGGGTTGGATTGGCTAGAAAGGCATCATGCATGCCTTGATTGTTTCCGGAAGATAGTAACTTTTCACATTCCTAACTCGATAGAGTTCCAATTTATTGGAAAGGCATCCAGTGATGATGTCAAGTACATATCTACTTTAAAGGCTCAACAACTTTTAGAACAAGGGTGTCAAAGCTATTTAACTTATATATTCACTACATCAGGGTCAGAAAGAATGATAGAAGATGTGCCTATAGTGTGCGAGTTTCCTGATATATTTCCAGAGGAACTACCTGGATTACCACCTGAGCGAGAGATAGAATCTGAAATCTCTCTTATACCTGATACACAACCTATCTCTATCCCTCCATATAGGATGGCACGAGCTGAGTTACGAGAGTTAAAGGCACAGTTGCAAGAACTATTAGATAAAGGATTTGTTCGTCCTAGTACTTCACCATGGGGAGCACCTGTCTTATTTGTCAGGAAAAAGGATGGGTCAATGCGGTTGTGCATTGACTATAGACAACTTAACAAGAAGACCGTAAAGAACAAGTATCCTCTGCCAAGGATAGATGATCTCTTTGACCAGTTACAGGGTTCGACGGTGTATTTCAAGATTGACTTAAGATCTGGATACCATCAGTTGAAGATAAAGGATGTAGATATCCCCAAGACGGCCTTTCGAACTAGATATGGACATTATGAATTCTTAGTTATGCCTTTTGGACTGACAAATACCCCAGCAGCTTTCATGGATCTCATGAATAGAGTATTCAAGGAGTTCTTAGATCATTTTGTAGTACTCTTTATTGACGATGTGTTTATTTACTCCAAGGATAAGTATCTGCATGAACATCATCTCAGGCAGGCATTTGAAACTCTAAGGAAGAACAAACTGTATGCTAAATATAGCAAATGTGACTTCTAACTATCTGAAGTATCTTTCTTAGGCCATGTTATTTCTGGGAAAGGTATATCAGTTGATCCTACAAAGGTTAGGGCGGTGATGAGTTGGGAACGCCCAAAGACTGTCACAGAAATACGATCTTTTCTGGGATTAGCTGGATATTATAGAAGATTTGTGAAAGACTTTTCAAGAATAGCATTGCCAATGAGTAGGTTGACCTAGAAGGAAGTTCCATTCATATGGTCAGATGCATGCGAAATTAGTTTCCAAACACTGAAAGAATGCCTAACATCTGCACCCATCCTTACTCTACCTCTGGGAGTGAAGGGTTTACAGTGTACACTGATGCGTCTAAAGAAGGACTTGGGGCGATTCTTATGCAACATGGTAAGGTAGTTGCGTATGCATCACGACAGCTCAGGACACATGAAAAGAACTACCCAACATATAATCTTGAATTAGATGTTGTAGTTTTTGCTTTAAAGATATGGAGACATTACCTCTATTGTATTAGTTTTGAAATCTTCACTGATCATAAAAGCTTGAAATATCTATTTGATCAGAATGAACTCAATATGAGACAGAGACGGTGGCTAGAGTTGCTGAAAGACTATGATTGCACTATCTCCTACCACCTGGTAAGGGGAACGTCGTAGCAGATGCCCTTAGCAGAGTGCTATCCACTTCTGGGGTTTACTATCAACAAGGTTTTAAATCTCGATTTCGATTTCGTTTCGAGATGTTGAAAAAACGAAACAATTTCGAAATTTCGCCAATTTCGGCCAAAATTGGCCTAGATTTGTGAAGGAATGGTATATGTAGAGGCTTATATATATTGCGATGTACTGTTTCGTATTTCCTATTTTTATATTGTACGTCTCTGTAATTTACCCAAGGGTTTTCTCTCTATATAAGAGCCCCGAGGGCTCTATGGAATAACACATCAGAGTATCGATTACTCTAACATGGTATCAGAGCCAAAACCCTAACCCTAGGGTTTTCCACACCCGTCCCCCCCCCACCAGCCCGCCGCCGACCCCCCAGCCCGCCGCTGCCAGCCTCCAGCCGGCCCCTCCAGCCCTCCCGCGGGGCTCCTAGCCCTCCCGCCGGCTCCCTCTCGCCGTCCCCGGCCCCCAACAGCCGCCGGGACCCCAGCCCCGCCGCCCAGTCCCGTCGTCGGGACCCCCCCTGCCGCCGTCTCTCTCTTCGATAGAGGCTTCCACAGCCTCTACTCGCCACCGGGGCGCCTCTCCTTCGGTCGGTCTCGGATAGATGTTGGGTTCAAGTGCATAATGTCTACATATGCACTTGAATCCTCAAAGGTCTTGGTAGACAACATTTTCTTGGTCTATCACTAGTTGTTCTTCTCCGGCAGTATGTCAGAACAAAAGGTCGATATGCCCGCCATAGGTGCCTTTAAAGGTTCGGCACCAATCGTCAAAATGGACGGGACAAACTACGAACTGTGGGCTATGCAGTTCCTCAGTCTTATGAAGTCATGTGGTAAGAAGCATATTCTTACCGAGGATGAACCGCCAGAGAAGACAGGAATATATGCCTCATGGGAGGCTGATGATGCGTATGCAAAAGTTTGGCTTTCAGGAACGCTCACGACGGAGATAGCGAATGATGTCCTCCATCAGCCCACCGCCAAGGCGATGTGGGATATTTTGGCCACGACGTACTCTCAGGTACGCAACGAGACGAAGATGCTACAGTTGCAGTATGATATCTTTACCACGAAGCAAAATGGGAGGCCTCTTCATTCACTGTACACGTCTCTTCGTGGAATGTTCGAGAAGCTCTATAGCACCATCCCGCTCACAGCCACGCCGGAACAGCAGAAGACGTTTCGCAGCGCCACTATGGTTGGCGTATTACTTGCTGCCCTTGACCCTGAGTACGAGGCAGCACGCTCTCAGATCCTTGCAGATGCCACCATCCCACCGATGGAAGAAGTCTACAGGAGGCTCAGTCGTGTACCTGTTCCATCGAATACAGCGTCTGCACCTCCCTCGGCAATGGCAGTTTCCAGGGGACGAGGTGGATCGTCCTCATTTCGTGGCAGAGGAAGTGGTGGACGTGGCCGCGGAGGTCGCATACGCTCTACGTGCTCATTATGTCGTCGTACTGGTCATTCGGAGGATACATGCTATTCCAAGCATGGCTTCCCACCTTCTGCACGTGTCGCTGATCATGTTCAGGGTCCATCGGCGTCTACTCCAGATCACAGGTTCGAGGAGCTAGTGGCACGGCTTCGTGATATCATGCCACAGTCATCATCAGAGGGTGCTGAAGCTTCTGATGTTGCGGCCTCGGCGTCAGCTAGTACATCTGCTTCAGCTAGTGCCTCAGGTAGTACGTCAGTCTCATTTCATAATCATGATCTCACAGGATGGATTGTCGATTCGGGAGCTACCCATCATCTCTGCCGTGAGAAAGATATCCTGCAGTCCTACAGAGCTGTTCAGCCTGGTCGCTCTGTACTCATTGCTGATGGCACTCATTCCCCTATCATCGGTCAGGGGGAGACGGCTTTGCTACCCTCTATGCACTTACAGAATGTTCTACATGCACCAGAATTCTCTATGAACCTCTTATCCATTAGTCAAATTACACGTGATTTGCATTGTCGTGCTATTTTTGACCCATCGTCTGTTATTTTTCATGACATACTAACGGGCAGGGTGATTGGCTGTGGCTCTGAGCACAATGGCCTCTATCGTCTCGTCCGAAACTCTTACGCTGGCGTCTCACTGCATTCCCAGGGCTCCGTATCTCCGTATACCTGGCATCTTCGGTTTCGTCACCTGCCGCTACAGAAAATGCGTCACCTCCTGCCTCAGATATCTCCGAGTTCGTCTTTTCGTTGTGAAGCATGTCAGTTAGGGAAGCAACATCGGTCTAGCTTCCCCAGTCGTCAGAGTCGGAGCAGTCAATCTCCATTTGAGTTATTTCACATAGATATTTTAGGTCCAAGTCGTGTCCCAGATCATCAGGGGCACAGGTTCTATTTAGTTGTGGTTGATGATTTTTCTAGAGTGTCCTGGACTTTCCATCTTAAAAATAAATCCGAAGCAGTAAGTGTTATTCAAAATCTTATCAATGAAGTTCAAAATGTTTTTTCATCTACTATTAAAACTACGACGATGATACTGAGGAGGTGGACAAAAGAAGGTACAGAGAGATGGTGGGTAAGCTCTTATACATTACTATAACTCGACCAGATATTGCCTTTGCAGTAAACCGGGTGAGTCAATTTATGGAGCAGCCGAGGCAAGTTCATATGGATGCCTTGTATATGATATTAAGATATCTGAAGTCTTCCCTAGGCACAGGGTTGCTATTCAAGAAAGATACAGATCTTTCTATTTCAGCTTGTGCAGATGCAGATTATGCAGGATGTCCAAGGGATCGTAAATCTACTTCTGGATTTGCTATCTTGATAGGAAGCTCTTTAGTTTCTTGGAAAAGCAAGAAACAGACTGTTGTGGAGATCCAGTGCTGAATCAGAGTACAGAGCCATGGCACAAGCAAGCACAGAAATGATGTGGGTTAAAGCAGTCTTAGAAGATTTAAATGTAGATGTCTCCTTGCCTATGAATCTTCAATGTGACAATCAGGCAGCATTGTTTATTGCCAACAATCCAGCCTTTCATGAGAGAACAAAGCACATCGAGGTGGATTGTCATTATACTAGGGACATGATTCAGAAGGGCTTCATTTCCACTTCACATGTCAGTTCAGAGGACCAAACTGCTGACATATTCACCAAGCCATTGCTCAGAGGACCTTTCCAGAGATGTTCTTCCAAGCTGAGCATGATAGATATCTATGCTCCATCTTGAGGGGGAGTGTAGAGGCTTATATATGTTGCGATGTACTATTTCGTATTTCCTATTTTTATATTGTACGTCTCTGTAATTTACCCAAGGGTTTTCTCTCTATATAAGAGACCCGAGGGCTCTATGGAATAACACATCAGAGTATCGATTACTCTAACAGTATATATCGAGATTTCAATTTCGGTTTCGGTAGGGTGTCGAAACTGAAATTTCGCCGAAATTTCGTCGAAATTTCGCGAAATTTGAAACCATGACTATCAACGTTAAGTGAATGGAAACCATTTGATAGTAGTGCCGATACAATAACTATTCCTCACCGATACAAACTAGAGATTTGGGATAGAATAAAGAAAGGACAGGAGGATGATCCAGTCCTTAAAGACTTAAGACAAAAACTTGATAAGAATGAGATAGAGGGATTCCAGATACAAGATGGGTTACTGTATAATCATCATAGAGTTTGTGTACTAACACACCGGAACTAAGGAAAGACATCTTACGTGAAGCGCACTGCTCAACATTATCTATTCATCCAGGAATTACAAAGATGTATAAGGATCTTCACTCATACTTTTGGTGGCCGGTAATGAAGAAAGATGTCGTTGAGTTTGTGAATTCATGTTTCACTTACCAACAGGTAAAGGCTTCACACCAAAAGCCATCAGGATTATTGCAACCCCTCCATATACTCGAATGGAAATGGGAAAGCATTTCCATTGACTTCGTTACTGGCTTACCTCAGATGACTGGTAGTAAAGATAGTATCTGGGTTATAATAGATCGTCTGACAAAGGTAGCATACTTTATTCCGATAAGCTTATCTTTCACTCCAGACCAGCTTGCTGAGTTATATATTACACATTTGATTCGCCTCCATGGTATTCCGAAGGAAGTAGTTTCTGATCGACATTCACAATTCACCTCACACTATTGGGAAAACTTTATGAAAGCCTTAGGTACACAACTATCCTTGAGTACAGCATATCATCCACAAAAAGATGGTCAATCAGAACGTACGATTCAGACACTAGAGGATATGCTACGAGCGTGTGTCTTAGAATGGAAGGGATCATGGATTAAACATTTACCTCTTGCAGAATTCACATACAACAACAGCTACCATACAAGTATTGGCATGGCATCATTTGAAGCACTTTATGGACGTAGGTGTACTACTCCTTTATGTTGGCAAGAGGTCGGGATAAAGAACTTTTATGATTCAGATACACTGCAAGAAACACGGGAAGTTGTAGAGCTTGCTCGAAGAAGACTATTGACTGCTCAAAGTCGCCAGAAAAGCTATAGTGATATTAGGCGAAGAGACCTTGAGTTTGAGGTAGGTGACTTTGTATTTCTCAAAGTATCACCTATGAAGGGGATTCAAAGGTTTGGTGTGCATGGGAAGTTAGCACTCAGGTTCGTGGGTCCCTTTGAAATTATTCAGCGGATTGGAAAAGTTGTCTATAGACTTGCGCTTCCTCCACATCTTTCGGCAATACATAATGTTTTTCATGTATCAAATCTGAGAAAGTACGTTAGGGATCTAGAGCATAAGATAAGTTATGATGATTTACATGTTGAGGCAGACTTGACATACCAAGAGATACCTGCGCAAATTCTTAACAGGGATATCAAGAAGTTGAGAAACAAAGAGGTACCTCTAGTTAAAATATTATGGCAGAACCAAGAGTTTGAAGAAGCCACATGGGAACCTGAGGCGGAAATGAGAGAGAGATACCCCTACTTGTTTGAGGAATAACACTATGTATTATATATCTTCTTTATAAATGAAATGGCGTTCATTCTCTTTAAGGTTGTTATGGTTTCAATCCTCTTCAAGGTTGTTATGTCTGCATTTCTAGTCTCGAAGACGAGACTTTCTTTAAGGTTGTTATAATTGTAAAGTCTTGAACTTGGCATATCTCGGATTCTATATAATAAAATCCGGCTCGTTAAGAGAAAACCAACGGAATTTGTTTCGTGTGAATCGAACTTCGTTTCGATTTGTTATGATTTTCGGAAGAAAGAGGAGGGTTAAAAACTCATTAACCCATAATGACTGTCATTAAGACTAATTAAGTGTGATTAAAAAAACTAATGATGGATTGAAAACTGCTATTGAAAACCGCTAATGATCATTAACAACACTAATCAATAGTTAGCAAAAGATAAGCGTAAACCGTGAAAGTTAAATTGCGATTAGTGAAAATTAATCACGATTAGTGTTAATTAAGCGTCATTAGCGAATCTAAAATCATCTGAAATGTTCTAACTTAAGCCCCAAGTTCAGGATAGGTTTTAGCCAAAACCATGGGCCAAAACCATGGGTTGTCAAACCATGGTTAAGGTCTAAACTATGGTTTTCCCACCATGGTTAGTGATTTTCTGGAGCGTATAAATAGACCCGCCCCACCCATTCATTCTCTACGATTTCCACTTCTACCACCACCCCAAGGGCTAGGGTCGAGAGGTCGGGAGGAGGAGTGGGAGGCGAGGGAGGAGCGCTAGCGAAGCGCTGCCGCAGGAAACGAGGAGGATAAAGGTATGATCCTCTCTCAGTTTGTTTCATAAGCTAGGATTTCAATTCATCCTCTTTTCTTCCAAGCTTTGTTCTTGATTTATCTTTCTTTCCGATTCGTTTTCTGTTTTGGTTCGAGGAGAAATCTATGTAACACCCTACTTAGGTGCAGGCGGCTATGCACTCAGTGAACCATGTGATTCGTCACGCATTCACTCATCTAAGACACGTGGTGTCTACCGATAATCCATCGCTTATGTTTCTATTCTTTCAATTATTCTTTTATAGTTATTTTGATGGAGAAATCTGTGTAATACCCTACTTAGGTACGGGCGGCTATGCACGTCAGTGAACCCTGTGATTCGTCACATATTCACTCACCTAAGATGCGTGGTGTCTACCGATTCTTCATCTCTCGTTGTTTGAGTATATTCTTTCAGTTTTGTTGTTATTTTCCTCACGATTAATTTTATAGAGTAAACTCTTTTCACTTTTATTTTGAAATATGTCCCGATACAAAGGGAAACTCTGCCGAAATTTTCCGAGAAATATGTCTCGATACAAAGGGAAACTCTGCCGAAATTTTCAGAGAAATATGTCCCGATATAAGGGGAAACTCTGCCGACATTTTCTTAAGAAATATCACCCCGTACAAGGAGAAGCTCTGCTGAAATTTCAAAAGAAAATATGTTCTTGGCATTCTTCATGTTCTTCGCGTTCTTCGTTTTCTTCGTGTTCTTCGTTCGTTCTTCGCGTTCTTGACACGTTCTTAGCGTTTTTGATACAAAAATGAAATTCGATCTTTTCAGGAGGCTTAAAACATCCTTTCTAAAAACGAAACACGATAAAGCCTTGCATACACGAGAGAGAGCTCGATTAGGTATCGAAATCCTTCCTTTTACTGTTGGGTTTTGTAACATCCGGATCCGAATGAACTGAAGCTCCTGTCAAGAAAAGGATGTTGCAAGAAAGTTTGGATCTCCAAAGTGGAGATATTCAAAGGTACATATCTCTCTCCTCTTTGTTCTCATTAAAGTCAATGTTGAAGTTTCTAATTCAGTTTTTTTTATGTTGCTATCCATCAGGTATTTTATCTATTGTTGTATGTTAGATAAAGCCACAAAATCCCTCTAAACTTAAAGGATCAAAGGTACAATCTTTAACCCTCCTCTTGCTGCCTTCCATGCATGATTCAATACCTTAAATAACCTCTGAAATTAGATGAGAATGTGAAGTTTTACATGGAATTCATTAAAACTTTTCAACAATTATATATGCTCTTGATTTCTTAAAATTTTGAGGATAAAATTTTGGGTTTAGCATGCAAATTAACCTAAGTTCAAGCCACTAATTAGCTAGAAATTTTAGCATAGAAAAATAGAAATTTGGGGAAAATGACATGCATTTTCTTATGAAATCCTGAGAATGATGAAGCAATTCATAAATAAAGAATCTAATATAAGTAACCGAGCCTCTAAAATTCCTAAAAAAACTCAACCTCAAAATTGGATGACTTACCATTATAATTGAAAGCAAGACTCCTATTAATCAACTGTATGTTCTTTACATCAAGGACATGCTCAATTAATATTTTTAATGATAAAGAGAGTCCTAAAGTCGATCATAAGATACTTTGATGCATTTATGACTAAAGATTCATTATTTTTGGATGAAATCCTAATAAGGATGATGTCAATGCTTATAGACTGAACATAATTCATATCAAAATAATGTCATATCCCCCAACAGATGAGCTGTAGGCAACAGCTCGAGATTGTGATTTATTCTAAACATAACAAGCATTAGACCACACCAACCAAGAATTCCAACAGCTAACATGAAGGTTCACAGAGTGATTGTTATGAACTTGCTCGAAGAGATAATCGTGTGCCATTAACCTCCATATGTTTGGTCCAAGGTGGAAAACAATATTGTATCTATGAATAATGCAGTATAATATCATAATTTGGTTGCATGGGTACAGGCTCCTATAAGAACATATGCCCTAAGGATCTATCCATATAGCTTTTACAGTTGCTTGAGTGGCAATGTGAGGAGGTTTCATCCAGGTTGCAAACTAAAATTTGTCATGGGTTTCTTGTCTACAGGAAAACCTGTATAATATACATATGCACAAATGGTGAAACCCAGAGATTCCTTGCTGAGGAAATCATATGTATATGTGTAGCATTATAACAACATCCTAGAGTGACCCAATGAACTAATCTACTTTGCTATCTACACGAGCAATGTCCAAGCAATTCACAGTGATATGTAATAGCTTCCCGATAACCCTTTATATTATATATCATTGACATCTTATGAGTAAACATCTTTGAAAATATTAAAACTCTTCTCTTAAAGTCAACAAATGATTTCTCAAGATCTCTACGAATAAGAAATTATCAATCAATTGATCATTATGTATAGTCTACTATTCATACAATCTATATTATATATATGATGTTATGGCAAATGATCAGAAAACACCCCTCCTTTGATGTCTCAACTGGAACTGGTACAATTTAGACATGATTCTTGTTTAGGTACCATATAAAACAAAATGATAAATACTAGCTAGATCCATATCCAAAGCATAGATGGTGATCTTATGATTTTAGAAATAATAAGATGTGACCACAAAAACCGATCATCTTCATAAATTAATCTTTTAGGTATACTCTACTATTTATACATATCATCAAAGATAGGTAGTGGCAAAATACCTAGAATTGTAAAGTCGGCCATTGAAGAGGTTGAGAAATGATGGGGTAGATGAATAAGTGAAATCAATGCTGAATCAGTTATATCAATAAGATCGTTGATAAAAAAAGATATAGATCTGTACAGTCAACCACAACAGAGATTGAGAAAGGTTGAGGAATCAAGTCAGCGTTGGTGATTCATTGATGACTAATAATTAAGAGTGCCAGTCATGGTGACCTTTACACCTGACTGTGCGAGGGTGCGGTGACCCTCAGCTGGGCGGGAGATTAGGAAGCCCGGTTAGGGCAACGGCCGCTTAATGCGCGGGTCTAGGATCCCAGTCTTTTTCTCGGGGTTTTTTTCGCGAGCGCTCGCAGTTTTTACGCCTTTCTGGGATCCACAGGTTTTCTTTTAAAGACCAGTTCCGCTGACCCTTGTTATTTAGGGTACCTAGGCTGGAGGACCCTTGGTTTTTTTTCGAGCTCGTTAGCCCGTACCGGTCGGGCCGGTTTTTCTTTTAGAGCAACTTTTCCGGATCGTCTCTCTCATTCGTCTCAGTGGCGTAGTTTTGGAGTAGACCTATCCCTCTATTGGACCGCCTTCCAATTAGAGGGCGAGACGGAAGAGCCTCTTTTGTAGGCTACTTCACCGCTTGAGTTTTTGTTTACTTTTCGCCAACACACTTGGCGATGCTACATCAAATCATACATGTATACATCTGAATCCTCTATGGCTACATCTGAATCAGTTACAGTTGAATCTGGAAAAGTTACAATTGAGATTGGATTGAGTCACAATTGAGTTTGACTAAAGTTGAATTACAGTCGAATTTGTTACATGGGAGCTTGGTTACAGTTGAGTTGGTTCAGTTAAGTTGAACTAGTTAATTTTCCACCAATAATTCCTGACAAAGAGAAAAGACCATATCATGAAAATCATCCTTATCAGACTACAAGCTACTATCACAGTTGTTTGAAATAGATAGTGGACGTGTTGGGAACTTAGTTAGGATGCATTTTACTCCACCGCATGCCTACGGAGGCATCCCAACCCTAAGGTTTCCTTACTGCGTTAGAGTCATAGTGTGAGGTCTTAATAGACCAAGACCACAGACTATCCACTAAGCTTAAGAAATTCAACAAGAACGAATCAAAACATCAGACTCATCATCTACACTTACTATGGTCTATCCACATGACTCACAAACATCAAAAGAGACCTGAATCATCTCAACTATGTCAAATCATTAAATACTCACGAAATCTGGATCATCTCAATTATGATAGGCATTGAATAAGTCATTGAAACTTGAAATTGATGGGGAAGAACGGAAATCATATACATTTGTATACTGGAGTCACACCTTAGAATCATAATATGAGATCACACTCGGATCAAGATCCCAGATTATCCACTAAATCTGAGAGATTAGATAAAGACCAAGAACAAAGACTCAAAACCCACAACTCCAAGATCCATTAAACATGATTTATAATTAAGTAAAAGATGATAGTTTAAATATGAATCATATAATCTATATATCAAAATGATAAATATTGGGAAATAAGGGTAGGATAACTAAGTCGGGAAATTCACTTGCTGAATAACTAGAAAACTTGTTTCATTGTCAATAGCTCTAAATGTAATTGCTAAGCCTTACTTGCTTTCTTTTGGAGCCACTAAAATTTCCTGTTGCTTCTAATTAATAAGATTTACTCAACATTTGTTGATGTTCTTTTCTCCATATTGCATGGATTGCAGGCAGAATACCTACACCGAGGTATTGGGAGAGTTGATTGTCAGTTTCTGAAGCAAAACATATCAGGTATGTATGCTATAGTTTGTTCAAGGTATTATTAAATGCTTTTATTTCTCTTCTGATATAATTGGGATGCATGTACATAATGTAATTTCTTTTTTTTGAAACTCAAAAAACGGGGGATGCACTCGATGGTGCTCGCCCCAGATTTATTAATAGAAAAGTAAAGGGAAAAAGAGAGACTTACAGTGGGTGGAAACAAAGGGAAAGAGGAAAAGAAAGAGCTCAACCAAGATCGGACGGTATCACAAACCGATACCCCGACACCCCAAGAAACAATTAAACAACAGCCCAGTCACCAACCAACCGAGAAGCAGAAATGAGGACATTTTCCGAGTAGAATCTCTGGCCAGAAAACAGCGCCTCATTCCTAGAAGTCCAAATGCACCACAACCGAGCGAAAGCAGAGAGGATGTCGTTCCTACACCTAGCCCCCGAGCGAACCAAGCAATCACAGAAGGAAGCGGAATCCGAAACGTCAAGCCAAGGCAGGTCCGCCCAAATGGCACGCGAATAGCCGCAGCGGAAGAAGAGGTGGTCAATAGTCTCATCATCCAGGTTGCACAGACCACAAGTAGGCGAAGCCGAAGGGAAAAGAGCGGCACACCTGTTGCGTGTAAGGAGTCGCCCACGACGGAATAACCAGAGGAAGATGCCAATCCGCTCAGGAACCCGAAGTCCCCAAAAGAATTGACAATCCCGGAGCAGCAAATCATCAACCACAGCCAAGGCCGGAAGAAGGGACTTGTAAGCAGCGCGAACAGAGAAAGGACCATCCTTCCAGCAGAGGTGATCACGACCCCCCAAAGGCGAGGGCGAGACCTCAAGGATCTCCATAAGAGCCATAAACTCCAATTGTCGTTGATCAGAGAGGTTGGCCACAAAGGTAGGCCCCCAAGCAGCACCATCCCAATAAGAACTCACCCTCACGTCAGGGTCATCAACCAACGCGAATAACCGAGGGAAGGTATCCTTAAGAGGCCCCCTTCCGGTCCAATCATCGCCCCAAAAATGAGTGAGGGAGCCATCGCCCAACTTCATGACAAAACGAGCACGGTTGCGGGCCAAAACGTTACCAATATCACGAGAGAAGTGAGAGGCAGATGCCAAAAAGCGCACATCCGTACCCAGCGCCAGACTTCGGTCGAACCCAACAGCCATTCTTAAGAAGTTAAGCAACAAATTATCCTCCGGCCCGCAAAGACGAGAGACCCATTTAAGAAGAAAAGCCTCATTCACGATATCCAATCTCCTCACCGCCAACCCGCCCTCCTTCTTAGGCCGAGTCACATCATCCCAAGCAACCAAGGGAACGCCGCTACGCACAGACCCCTTCTTGCCCCAAAGAAAAGTCCGCATACAAGAATCCAAACGCCGACGAATCCCCTTAGGCATCCCCTTCACAGAAAGGAAGTAGATAGGCAGAGAAGAGAGGACCGATTTGAGGAGAACCAGGCGCCCGCCCCGAGAAAGGAGAGCGGCACGCCAGCCAGCCAAGCGGGCAGCCATGCGATCCAACAACGGCTGCCAATCCCGCAAGCGAGCCCGGCCAATAGACAACGGAAGCCCAAGATAGTCCAGGGGAAGAGCACCCACCGTACAGCGCAAGATCCTCGAGCAAGCATCAACCTCCGCCGTGGAAAGAGAAAAGGGGACCATGGAGGACTTATTATAATTGATGAGAAGCCCAGAAGCCTCGCTATAGAGCTCCAAGGTAGTCGCCATACCCGCAATATTCGACTCGTCGCCTTCAATAAAACAAATTGTATCATCCGCGAACTGAATAATCGGCAAAGAAAGGGGCCCCAGCGAGCAACCACGAGACAGGCCAGCTGCAACCACGTTGTTAACCATAGTGGAGAGAACGTCCGCGGCCAATACAAAAAGCAAGGGGGCGAGGGGACATCCCTGCCGAATACCCCGGCGGGGCTGGAAGAAACCCCCCGCCAAACGTCCATTGAGCATAACCGACAGAGATGCCGTGGAAACACACCGGCGCACCCAGGAAATCCATAACGGGGGGAATCCCCGTCTCTTAAGTACAGACCATAAAAAACGCCAATCAATAGAGTCATAGGCCTTAGAAAAGTCGATTTTCCACAGGATTCCCCTAGTGTCGCGCTTGTGCCAAGCATGAATGATTTCGGACGCCACCGCATAACAATCACCAATTTGTCTGCCCTTAATAAAAGCCGCCTGGGAGGGCGAGATAAGCGAATCAAGAAGCGGGGCCAATCGGCGCGCCAAAACCTTAGCAATGATAAGATATATAGCATTTGAAATGGAAATAGGCCTGAAATCCTCAATCCGGGTGGCAGAGGGGGACTTTGGAATGAGAGCAATAATAGATTTGTTGAGCTTGTTGAAGCCGTTATTACCAGCACAAAAATCGTGAGCGACCGCCAAGACGTCCTGAGAGAGAATATCCCAAAATTCCTTATAGAAGAACACGGGGAAGCCATCAGGCCCGGGGGCCGCATCAGAGTTAAGAGACCAGACCGCCTCTTTCAATTCCTCCAAAGAAATCTGACGAGAAAGGATATTAGCATCCGCCTGAGGGAGCATCGCAGCTCCCCTCCCCGACCACCGCCAAAGGCGCGATGACCTGCGCCCATACCACTCCTTAAAATAGTCCGAGACAGCGACACCCAACTCCCGCTCCCCCTGAACCTGAGAATCATTGATGAGCATAGAAGATATAAAATTAGATCGCCGGCGACCCGAAGCAACCCTGTGAAAGAACGCCGAATTCGCGTCACCCTCCTTTAACCAGCGCAACCGAGAACGTTGGCGCCATTCAATCACACGCTTACGATCCTCCAGCCTGACCCTGTCCAGAGCAATAGCACGAGCCAGCAACTCGTCATGATTGAGATCACGATCGTTCTCAATACGGTCGAACCGCAAAATCACTTCCTCAGCCTCCACCCGGGTGGCAATGCGAGCTGAGCGAGAGGCCCTTTTAAAAGACGCCAGCATCCTTCTGAGGGATGAAATCTTGAAATCAAAGCGACGGGCGGCACTACCAGAAGGATAGAGTTGAGACCAATGCTGACGAACCATATCACGGAAGCCAGGCTCCAGGAGCCAAGACCTTTCAAAGCGGAACATAGAGTGCGGACGGTTCTCCTCCCCGTTCGACCAGAAGATGGGGTTATGATCAGAAAAAGAGCGCGGTCTCGATGCAACAAAACATAAAGGAAAACATTCCATTAGAGAGTTATTCGCCAAAAACCGATCGATCCGCGAACGCGAGGAGCTATTCCGCCAAGTGAATGAAATGTCGTTAGGAACCAACGATTCAAGAGCCAAAGCATTCAGAATCTCCAAAAAATCCGCAGATCCCGGGTCGAGTCCACCGCGCCCACGTGGGCGATCCTGAGCATGCAAAGTAACATTAAAATCCCCGCCAATCAGCCAAGGAACTTCACCAAATGCAGCAGCATCCTCCCGCAAGTCATCCCACAATTCACGACGGGCAATATGACATATAGGGGCATAAACACAAGAAAAAGCCAAGCAGCTATTAGTCCGTCCACAAATTAACATCACCGATATCGAATGTCGCCCCAGCCTACAAGAAGAAAGCGAAAAGCGGGACGAACGCCAAGCCAAAATGGCACCACCCCGAGCACCCACGGCGTCCAGCGCACGGTAATCATCAAGCTGACCAGCCCCAAAAGAACGCCAGAGAGAGTCATCCATCGCCTGAAGCTTCGTCTCCTGTATGAAGGCCACATCACAAGACCATTCAACGAGACGGGAGCCCAAAATGCGCCTGCGTTCCGCATCGCCCAAGCCACGAACATTCCAGGACACAATCTTCATTAAAACAAAAAATATATCCCCCCAAAGAGCCTGAGGCCCAAAAAGCACCAGATACGAGTGAGGCAATCAAACCCCAGAGGGATGAAGGCCCGCCGCCTCAGCAACCGCGTCACGCAGAGTTTGGCAAGTAGAGACCACATCAGAGCTTGAGAAAAGAAAACGCCTCCTGGAGTAACTTTGGCCATAGCGAGAAGAGGGAGACAAACCTAACACCACAGAAGCCTCAGGAGAAATGGGAGGCTCCTCGCCGAAGTCAGAGATAAAGGGATTCAAATTGTCCTGCGAACGGGGCTGGCCCATATCAACCGGGTGGAAGAGCACAGCATCCCCACCGGCTGACGTCTGATAAGCAAAGTCGGAGAAGAGGAGCATCGGACGGGACACCGGCGAAGGAGGTGAGAGTGAGCCTTCCATGAAACCAGAAAAAGGTACTGCTCGAATAGGGCAAGGGCAAGGCACATTTGCAGCGGAGAAAATATGCTCCGAGCCGAGGGGGAGAACCGTACCCGAGACCGGATCCGATAGGGGCTGCTCCGATGAGACCTGAAGTGGGGCCCAAATCGAGTTAACCATAGGGTCACAAGGGATGAACGATCTGACCTGAGAGGAGCCCACTTGCAATAAATCCGCCGACATAAAAGAAACATCTGAGGAAAAAGTATCAATGTCGAGAATAACAGCATCAGAAGGCAAAGCGACTTCTGGCAACTGAACCGCCACCAAGTCATTGGAATTCTCCCAATCATGCGGGAACCGAAGAGGCGCCCCACCCGCACGTGAGGTAAGGAACATGCACGACGCCGCATCGGAGACATCCCCAGGACGAGCCACGTGGCGAGAAGGAGATGAACCGTCTTTCGCATGCATCGCCGGAGACGCGGCGGCATATTCCCGCCGATCGGCCACCAGAGAAGGCGCCACCGGCGACACCGGCGGTGGAGAGAGAGAGAGCTCCAGGGAGAAAGTCCATCGTCCCAAAGATAGCTTACCAACACGGGTCTTCCCCGCCAAATCCGCAAAGAACGCTGCCGGAGCTTCCACCATGACGCTGCAATACCGCCAATCAGCACCTGGAGCGAGGCCATCATCAATGATCTGAAGGACTTGGCCCCAGCTGGAGAACGCCTTGGAGAGAGCGTGCACCGTCCGAGACAAGAAGGGCACCCCCTTCACCATAGCCACCCGGACCTCCGTCGAGAAGACCCCACCGTCAGAGACCCGCACCCCCCGCCACTGGACACCAACGATATCCCGGCAGTGAATGAGTCTCTCCCGCTGATCCAGGGAGAGACCCCTAACACAGCAGCGCACCGCATCGAGGGAGATGAAGTCCCCTCCAAAGTCATGACCCAGGAAGCCCAGAGTAGCAGCACGAACAGCTTCCCAATCAACTGAACGAGTCCGGAGCACCCCAACTAGCACCGAAGCGGCAGATGGCGGGCCCGAGCGAGAGGACGAGCCCTCCGCCCCCGCGTCAAAAATGTTCACGGCAGGATCAGCCCCCCCCGAAGAAGACGAAGGAGCCGCCCGCAATGGCTCCCCAACCACCGGGGCATCCTGAGGGTCAGCTCCCTCCACCTTGGAACCAGGCAAGTCCGAAACACGAGAGGAGAAAGGCGGTGCCGAGGAACCCCCTCCCTGAGCCTCGCCAACGACAGCATGCACAGGTGGAGAAGGGCCAGCATCCGCCACCACCTGAGCGAAAGAGCGGGAGTCGCGAGCACCAAGCCTACGAGGATCGTATCCCGAAAATGGTTGTGCATGCCGCCGCGTCCCCGAAGAGGTCAGAGAAGCCCAGCAGGAGGCCCTCCTATGACCAATCTTACCACAAAGAAAGCAACGCGGCGGAAGAGAACACTCGGACGCAGAATGCCCCTTAGAATCACATCCGAAACAACGCTTACCCGGTTTTGCATGGGAAACCCGGGTCCAGCCATCTTCTCCGACGTCCGCCATAGCACCGTAAGACCGCGAGAAAGCGCGGCCCTCCCTCGCTAAAGAGGAGCCCCGCGCCTTAGGTCTCCACGCCCTCCGCAGAACAGGAGCCCACCGTTCACCAAACCTCCCTCGAGAAGCAGCCACACGTCCCACACGAGTAGACCGTCCGGTCCCATCAGCCGTACGACCCCAACGCTCCCTACGCACGTCGCTCTCCCAGCGCACTCCGCGTCCCACTCCGCTTCCCACTCCGCTTCCCATCCTGAGGGTATCTACATAATGTAATTTCTGTTGTTACATGTTAACTGCTATGGATATTTATGCAATATAATTGTGACATATTGTAGTTCTGTGGCTTATTAGTTAATTTGTGAATGTCATTCATAAAAAAAATTCCCCAAATTTTCAGTACTCTAATGTGGTCCTTAGCAAACAAGATACTGCGGATGATATGTAAACGGGTATTCCAAATCCGAGAAGGAGCGGGCCTCACAGGTTTTCAAACGAGATTATTGAAATTCTTGATTTTATGTTATGTGCTATAAAGAACCCTAATTTTGGCTATTTTTGATAAAGTCTGAACAGTTGCTTTGTGATTCCCATTAAAATAAGATTTAAGCATCAAATCGATGCGATGCCTTTGAAAGTTAGGAATTGGGAGTTAAAATAAGCATAAATACGAGTATATATGCATATGAATAATATATATGTGAGTTTATACTAAGTATTGCTGATTACGCAAATCGAAGACTTAACAAAAGAATCACATCATGGGAATTGATGTGGTTTGAGTTGGATCCTGAAAAGGATCATGTGTCACGTTAAGGATGACTGGGAGTAGAACTACAGGTCGGACATGCAACCTGTAGGTTTGTCGGAAGGAACCCGTATTAGTGTTTCCCTACCTAAGTGGCACACGGTTGCCCTTTTATGATAAGTGCGCACGAGATGAATGTTTTGCAACGCGTGGTACCGGGAGCCAATATCTTCGGGTTGAATAACGGAAGATGTGGTCGAGCCATGTGGAGGCACGGGTGGTTCAATAGCGACTGGGTCACGATAATACAAGGGGAAACTCTGTCAAAATTTTCCGAGAAATATGTCCCAATACAAGGGGAAACTCTGCCGAAATTTTCAGATAAATATGTCCCGATATAAGGGGAAACTCTGCCGAAATTTTCCTAAGAAATATCACCCCGTATAAGGGGAAGCTCTGCTGAAATTTCAAGAGAAAATATGTTCTTGGCATTCTTCGCGTTCTTCGTTTTCTTCGTGTTATTCGTTCGTTCTTCGCGTTCTTGACACGTTCTTAGCGTTTTTGATACAAAAATGAAATTCGATCTTTTCAAGAGGCTTAAAACATTCTTTCTAAAAACGAAACACGATAAAGCCTTCCATACATGAGAGAGCTCGATTAGGTAACGAAATCCTTCCTTTTCTGTTGTGTTTTCAAACGAGATTATTGAAATTCTTGATTTTATGTTATGTGCTATAAAGAACCCTAATTTTTGGCTATTTTTGATAAAGTCTGAATAGTTGCTTTGTGATCACAAAGCAACTATTCAGACTTTATCAAAAATAGCCAAAAATTAGGGTTCTTTATAGCACATAACATAAAATCAAGAATTTCAATAATCTCGTTTGAAAACACAACAGAAAAGGAAGGATTTCGTTACCTAATCGAGCTCTCTCATGTATGGAAGGCTTTATCGTGTTTCGTTTTTAGAAAGAATGTTTTAAGCCTCTTGAAAAGATCGAATTTCATTTTTGTATCAAAAACGCTAAGAACGTGTCAAGAACGCGAAGAACGAACGAATAACACGAAGAAAACGAAGAACGCGAAGAATGCCAAGAACATATTTTCTCTTGAAATTTCAGCAGAGCTTCCCCTTATACGGGGTGATATTTCTTAGGAAAATTTCGGCAGAGTTTCCCCTTATATCGATAATTCTGGGGCGAGCACCAACGAGTGTTTCTCCCTTTTGAGCCTCAAAAAAAAAGTATCAAATCGATGCGGTGGCTTTGAAAGTTAGGATTTATGAGTTAAAATAAGCATAAATACGAGTATATATGCATATGAATAATATATATGTGAGTCTATAGTAAGTATTGCTGATTATGCAAATCGAAGACTTAACGAAAGAATTACATCATGGGAATTGATGTGGTTTGAGTTGGATCCTGAAAAAGATCATGTGTCACGTTAAGGATGACTGGGAGTAGAACTACAGGTCGGGCATGCAACTTGTAGGTTTGTCGGAAGGAACCCTATTAGCTTTCCCTACCTAGGTGGTACACGGTTGCCCTGTTATGATAAGTGCGCATGAGATAAATGTTTTGCAATGCGTTGTACCGGGAGCCAATATCTTCGGGTTGAATGACAGAAGATATGGTCGTGCCATGTGGAGGCACGGATGGTTCAATAGCGGCAGGGTCACAATAATATGTATTTAAAGCCGTTAGGATATATGATTAAATGTTAGCCTGAGGTTTTAAGCAACCAAGTCCTCGAGGACGGTGTGCTCATTTATTTTCCAGGCTGAGGGTTTGAGACCCTATTCAATAAAATAAAATAAAATTGTTAGGGTAGTATTGGAGGATTGGTTGAGGCGACGTGCGGCGGCATAAGCTTACCAAGATCAACGCAAGCTCCAATCCCGAAGTGTCCACAGCTTCGGAGTCCTTATAGTGGTGAGGTAATTCCCTGGACTAATCCCTGACATGGAATAGAAAGGAATAGGACTTGAATTAATGAGAAGGAATGAAACTTTTTGTGATAACAAGTTTTGAAAAATTACCCATTTGTTTGCTTTTCCCTTCTTTGTTATTTAGCATTCGCTAATTTTTATCCTATGATTTATGGAAAACCCAACAGGTATCGGTGAGCCAACGCAAGGACCTTAGTAGACATCCAGACAGCCACAGTAGCTTTACTTTGTAAGGTAGTTAGTAATCTTTTGTATATTTTCCTTTCAAGTTGATGTACATGTAAATGGTTATAGTGGGATAATGTATCATCTGAACTTTATTTTATGAATGGAAAAGTGTTGAAATACTTTCTTCTGAATATACTTTATTTGCAGTCTGTTTCTAAATGTTAGTTGTGATTGCTGAATAAATTATTCATGAGTAACCATATCTGGTTATCGGAGGATCCGACGGCCCGGGAATCGGGATCGCGACAAGGCCCGACCGATAACGGGCAAACGAGCTCGTACGAAAAACTAAAAACCGAGACTCCCCCGCATGGGTATCCTAAAACAGATGGTCAGCGGAGCTGGTTAAAAGTCGGGATCCCAATGAGGCGTAAAAACACTGCGAGCTCGCGTAAAAACCGAAACAAGGACTGGGATCCTAGACACGCGTACTAGGCGGCCACTGCCCTAACTGGACTTCCTATCTACGGCCCAGTTGAGAGTCACCGCGCTCTCGTACAGCCATGTGTAAGGGTCACCATGACCGGCAAATTTTATTCAACAATGGTTCATAACAACCGAGTATTTCCCATATTCCATAGTAATGTATGTTACTTAAATTTTCTTGATCTGATTAAGCACTAAGCTTCGTAGAACCTTTCTGGTATTGAACAACCCTCCAAGGCAAGTCATAAATTCACTACTTACATGAGTAAGCATTTGGGGATCTTCATTTAGATCATCCTCAAGTTGACCCACTAACCATTGCAGTATGATAGAACAATAAGCATGAATTCAAGACCATTACTATAGTGAACCTCTTCCTAGGTGTGCACCAACAAGTCAAGCATTCAATTCTAACCTAACTAAAAATTTATTCCTTACCTACGCAATAGAACTGTGAGTTATCGATACATGTAGATTCAATTTCCCCTTAAGATTAATAGACGTGAGGGTCTAGCGGCAATGATATGGTGCAGGTAGAAGGTGATTAAAATTACTTGCTTTCCTTAAAGACAAAGATATAGATACGAGTCCTTTAATGAACCTATATTCATACTCTGATTTGTATTTTATTCTCATAATTCTACTTATTTAGTTCTTAAACTAATACTATATTTTCAATAACAGAAGTTAACTTGTACATACTTCTTTTAGCATACTTAGAGGTTCAGAATATTTAGGATGGACTCACAACTTAAGAATTGAATGTAACATATTAATATTTTAACTTTTATATTTTTTAATGAGGCATATTGATTTTAAGATGCCTCAAATTTATATATGTAACATAATGCTCTCTGGATAAGAAAGTAACATTTTGTGTTGATGCATGAGATATTAATAGACTTCAAAGTGGTGCCCTAAGAGTAAACTTCCAAGTATCATAGTATCCGATAAAAAGAAAAATACCACCTATCTTCAATCTTACACTGAACCAGATATGTTAGATATATTAATTCCATTTGCATGTAAATATGGGGTCTTAGAGTATCAACCAACCCTTAGTACTGAGATTGTTTTTTCGAATAAGTAAATTTTTAAATGTTTGTTTTAACCCAAACAAAATAATATGCACTATCCGAAATTGACATGTTAGCTGGTTATCAATCCCCCCTTGTTTTATGTAAAATTTCATTTCCTGGTTATTGGCACTTATATATATTTCTAATAAAAACAGGATGGTAGTTGGAATATCTTAATTCTATGATACATTTTCTTGTAGTTCTGCATGCCACGGAGCCTTCCTGATGTAATGTGGTCATGATCATTATTATCCTATAATCATCAGTCAGTAATCCACTGAAATAATACAAAATAATTTACTTCTTTGGATGATTATCATACTTATTAATGTCTATATATAAGCAGCCAACTGATTACAGAAGTGATGTAATACTGTCATAATCAGATAATTCACAAACAGAACCCAAGAATCCAAATCCTCATAGCATAACGTGGGAAAATACAAGTTTTGCAGGAAAATGGAAAGGTTTTGTTTTGCACATGCATGGCAGCAAAGGAGGGAGGTTATGGGATTGTACCTATTGGTCAAATTTTATAGAGGATCCTTGATACTTGTGCTTGAACAGTTGTTGGACAGCAGCAGGAGGAGGAAGAAGAGAGCTTCTTGGCTGGAATTTGGAGAGGGATTTTGAGCAAAATAGGAAGAAATGGGGGAATGGACTCCCACGTTGGAATTGGGAAGTATATAGAGAAGAAGGAAGGTTCAAGGAACATTCCTCTATTCTTTTCTTTACTTTCTTTTTTTTAGAGTTATATGACATAAGCATTAGCGATGTCATTGATGACATCATCATCAATGACATCATGATATAAGATAAAAAAATCGCTCTTTTTTTTGCTGAAACAGTAATTAGTAGTAGTAGTCTGTTACCTAAATTTTTAATTTTTAAATTTTATTATTATTTTTTTTAATTATGATATTAAAATTGTCCGTATGCGCACATCGAGCCTTTAATTTTGATGCGCAGTATCGCGATTTGATCGTCTCTGAACAACGATCAATATGAGTATAATGTTGATATACTTTTGATTGGGTTTGAATGCCCGGAATTTTCGAGATACTGTTTTTATTTAGGGTTTTTATCAGTTGTGCCCCTCTGATATATTGCAATTTCAGTTATGCCACTCCCTTTTTTGGAATAACAGTTATGCCCCTACCTTCTTGCAAAATTCATAGTTCTACCCTTCTGTTAACGTAAAGCAGGGGCATAACTGATATTACAAAAGGGCAGAACTGCGAATTTTGCAAGAAGGTAGGGGCACAACTGATATTTCAAAAAAGGGAGGGGTATAACAGATATTGTAATATCTCAGAGGGTCACAACTGATAAAAACCTTTTATTTATGGTTAAATTTTGTAAAATTAAAATACCAAATGATATCCGATTGACGAACGATCGATTCCGTTGTTCTTATTTCATTAAATCGGATTTTTAAGTAGTTTTGGTTCGCTTCGCGGTTTCCGGATTTTTGCCGTGGCTTTTTCGGGCATGCATTACGATGCGATTGATTTTTGGTCGATTTCACCCGAACAACTTTTGATTCACGATCAATTGATCGTTTTAAGTTATTTAATACTGCCCAATAACTTTATTGAGGATGATGCGGACCTAGATGTGCCTATCACTCTACAGAAGAAGAGGCGTGCGTGCACTCTCTATCCTCTCTACAGAAGAAGAGGCGTGCGTGCACTCTCTATCCTCTTGCTTCAAATGTTTCTCCGGCACGGCTCTCAGGTGACTGTAAGAAGTTTATTGGGGGATTGTCGGCCGTCGAGATACCACAGTCATATCATGAGGCATTGTTGGGGTAGTGGCAGGTCTACATCCTGCCATGCATGCCCGTCTCAGATAGAAGATCAGTGACATATTTCCTTTGTGTCATAACCATTCCATGTTGATTTCTTGCAAACTCTAGGCCAAGAAAGTAGCGCAGCTTGCCAAGATCATTGATCACAAACTGTTGTCCAATGAAATCCTTAGTTGCTTGAATGCCCTGGTCACCGCTGCGTGTAACAATAATGTCATCAACATAGACCAAAATTGCAACAATGTGTCTCTGGGTTCTCTTAACAAAAAGAGAATGATCTGTAGTAGATCTGACAAATTCATGTTGTTCGATCAACTCTGAGAGCTTCTGAAACCAAGCCCTCAGACTATGCTTAAGGCTATAGCCTTGTGAAGTTTACACACCATACTGGAGTCCCTGTTAGTAGCAAACCCTGATGGTTACTGCATGTAAACTTCCTCCTGTAGATCCCCATACGAGAATGCATTCTTGACATCTAATTGGAAAAGCAGCCAGTCCCTCACCACCACAACAACAATAAGAATCTGCAGTGTAGAATGACGCGCAACGGGAGAAAAAGTGTCCTGATAATCTACCCTATAGGTTTGTGTGAACCCACAAGCAACCAATCTGGCCTTATATCTGTTCACAGTATCATTTGCACGGTGTTTTACTGTAAAACCCATTTGCTGCTAACAACTGATGCACCTGGAGGAGCATGGACAACACTCCACGTACCACGAGATTGTAGTGTTGCTATCTCCTCCATTGCTAGACACCACTGACTATGCAACAACTCCAATGGATCCCAATGCTAGGCTCAATGATGATGACTCTAAAGAGGTGGATAAGAGACGGTACAGGGAGTTAGTAGGCAAGTTGTTATATGTTACTATTACCATGCCTGATACATCGTTTGCGGTTAGTAGGTCGGCTAGTTTATGGAGCAACCTAGGGAGGCTCACATGGATGCAGTTAATATCATTGTTTTTAAAAACGCGCCTCGAGGCACTGAGGCGTACGCCTCGAGGCTATAGCCTCATTCAGCCTCAGTGATGCGTGCACCTCGAGGCTTATGAGGCGCGCCTCCAGGCATACACCTCGAGGTTGATTTTTTTATCTTTTTATTTTTTTTACAATAATTTTTCTTTTCTGGTTGTGGGCTTTTCATCTTTTGCAGACAAGTATATTCAAGTCCTTAAGCTCACAATTCACTCAAATACATTTTTTAGTTTATTAAAGTATTAAGCTTATTCTTATTTTGTTATGCATGTTCTTTATAAATCAACATGAACAAAAAATTGAATCTTGAGTCCCTAAATCTAATAACTCTACTCTATAGTGTGAATAAAGCATAAATGCATTCTTTATTAAAATGTTTGGATGCAAGTCCCCTAATTTGACCTAAATTTAAAAAGTATATTTTTGTAAATGTTTGTCTTTTCTTTTATTCAATAGGAACTAAATTAATATACATCAAAGCATGCATGAACAAAGATGGTCATAACATGCAATATTCAAAGTATATTATCCCCCAATCCTTAATTTAAAGTAAAAAATGATCATTGATTCATTGCTTGCTCTCTTATCCTTCTCAATTGAATGACACGTATATCTCACCTAATTTTGAAAATGGTGAGTTACATCTACTCCCTTTAGTTAAATTTTATTCAAAACTTTAAATTTTGCGGAAAGTTACCCATTATTGTGCTTGCATATCTATATTCACTTGACTCCTTACAGATTTAGAGTTCAAAAAAAGAGAGTTATATGACAACTTGAATGTTTAAACCATGATGTTAGCCTTGAAATATCATGGAGTTATGTATTTAATCATAACTATTTAATTTCTAGAACTTGAAGATTGTAATTACGATTAATTATTATGTTTTATGAAAAAAATCTTTAACGAGTGAGACTTACGCCTCGATACGCCTCGAGGCAATACTGGGAAAACGCCTCGATACGCCTCACGCTTTTTAAAACCTTGGTTAATAAGATCTTGAGGTATCGGAAGTCCTCTACAGGTGCAGGACTACTATTCAGAAGAGATACGTCTCTCGCTATTTTTTGATGTGTAGATGCGGATTATGCCGGTTGCCCCAAGGACAGGAAGTCCACATCAAGCTTCATTGTGTTTGTTGGTAGCTCGTTGGTTTCATGGAAGAATAAAAAACAGATAGTTGTAGCGAGATCAAGTGTTGAATCAAAATATAGGGCCATGGCCCAAGGGAGCACGGAAATGATGCAGGTCAAGTCCAACCTGACTGACCTAGTTGTTGAGGTGCATCTTCTTATGCACCTCAAATGTGATATTCAAGCCACTCTATTCATAGCAATTAATCCAGCCTTCCATGAAAGAACAAAGCACATTGAAGTAGATTGTCATTACACTAGTGATTTAATCCAGAAGGGACTCATTTCCGCGTCTCATGATGCCTCGGGCGATCAGATTGCTGACATGTTTACCAAAGCTCTTGCAAGGGGTCTGTTTCACCGTTGTTCCAAGTTGAGCATGATAGACATATATACTCCAGCTTGAGGGGGAGTGTTGAGATATTTATATCTCTTTATCTTAGTTTAGTAATTGTTCTATTTCCTTCGGTCTCTTTTATGTAATTTTCCCTTAGAACTTTTCTCCTATATTAAAGAGCTGTAGGGCTACAGTGAATACTATTTTTCATTTTTATGTACAGTATATATATTATAATCCACAAAATTCAAATGTATTTATAAGTCTTTAAAGAATTGCATGCATCTAATACCAGGTAGATAAAGATGAGAAGATATCTTATTAGAATATTGTACCCAAGGGCTGAGAGTCCTAGGGTTAGAGTTACACAAAAAAAGACATCATAAAGAGAAGAATAGTGTGCCGCTAAGTAGGTGGAATAACAAAATATCTCTCACCTTGCCCATTTTGCCGAAATGATGGGATTTTGTTAACATAAAGGTCGACTTCAAGTGCCATTAGGTCATAATTTGGGCAAAATTCGGGTCAAGCAGCCAAGGCCTTCCAATGCCATCGGAAAATGGCACTTTGAAACCTCTTCGAATGCCACTGGAAAGTGGCACTTCAAAACCTGCCTCTGCCGATATAAGGTGAAAACAAAGCTACAATCTTTTCAGCTGACCATCCTATACTTCACAAACAAATGAAGCATAATAAACCGTATCATGCCCCAATGTAATCAAGATAATGCTTTTCCAGGATTATCATTTGCATTGGGAGGGTTATAGATCTGGTGAAAGTCAACATTCACACTCAGTTCCCTAGATAGAACATCCGGTAACCAAAGCTTACAAGGAAGGAGGGTATGAATCCTTGTATGAATATTCACTGCCCTTTCTACCCCACCAGGAAGGAGGATAGGGATCATAATTCATGTGTTTTCAATAGAGATATTTGGTGAAGCATGGGCATCCCTTGCTTGGCATGACTTCAATTGATGATTTTTGGCACTCGTTAATACGATAAGAGTGGAGTGCTTTGGTTTTTTGCGGTAAACTGGATATTATGACAGTAGAGGATGAGGGCTTGAGAACGGAAGCAGCAAGGTAGGCGAAGAAGTGAGGATCTCCACTTTGCTTACTAAGCTTCGAGTCAACGAGGGGTGTGCCCAGTTAGGACAATAAAAATGGGATAATAGGACTAGCTAACTGAAGAGGGAGGAGGAAAGAGTGAAAGGCAGTGGTCATAGCTTTTCATATCCGTCAATGATGGAATTCATAGATCTCATTCATGCCCTTCCCAACTCAACTCATGTGCTTCTTGCCTGCTCCGCTTTCCCATCTTCCTGTCCAGAGAGGATTGATTAGGAATGGAAGAGTGGACTCACTCTATCATAAGATTGGATGTTGTCAAGTGTTTAGATTTACTGGACCTCATGTCGAATATTCGCTTCACTCTATCATAAGATTGAAGTGCTTGGGAGGGAGATGTAAAACACTTGCTTTTTGAAGATCCATTTTAACAAATGAAATAATAATTCTGATTACTTTCAGTGGGCATTGTGGTTGGCCAGACATGGGGTTGACTTTCACGGAGAGAGATTCTATGTGGAAATGTTATAGAGCATGCCAGGATCATGCTGGAATACTGGTTTTGTAAATCTTATACATTGACTTGTGTATAAAGTTTGTAGGGAGGACATCTTCTCAGTGCATCATCCTTTTTCCATTCAAATAATAATAATTCTTCTCAGTGCATCATCCTTTTTCCACTCAAATAATAATAATTCTAATAGCTATTAACCTCTCATGGTGATCTCTCGGCTTTAAAAAAATTTGAATGAAAAAGAGGGTGAGATCCCGAGAAGGGAACTCACCACGGCTGTGTTATAAATATAAATATAAGAAGAGGATTGCATCATCTGGAAGACCAAAAATTATACAACACCTTACAATGTGGAACAGCATTTTCCAAATAAAACCTCCGATTCCTAAAAATTAGATCATTGCGTCCATTCCAAAGCACCCAGAGGACCGCATATGCAAAGGAACAATCATCAGTAGAGGCGCCCCCAACTCTCCTAACCGACGTCCAGAACAAATCCGAATCATCCACCTGTAGCCAAGAAATGACGACCGCCAACCACACCTGTTGTGAATATGGGCAACTAAAAACAGGTGGTCAAGATTCTCTATGTCCGCACCGCATCTATCACAAGAAACATCGGGCGGACCGAACAACCTTCCCCTCCTCGCCTTGTCGCTCACCCTGCCTCTTCTGAGGAACCACGGGAATGCTTTCACACGGCACAGAATCTTGCTGCTCCAAATGATCCTCACATCACGGCGAAAATCTTCGTTAATCACTTCCCCCGAGCTACGGAACACAACGTAGGCTTTTTTAGTCGAGAACCTCCCTCCATTCCAGAGAAAATGGTCTCTTCCCTGCCTGAAGACCCCTGGAGGCGGAAGTTCTGACTGCATTTTTATGAGCTCCTCCAGACGTTGGTCCGACATATCCGACACAAACCCAGGCATCCGAGTCCCATTACATTCCGCCATTAAGATCGTACACATCCACGATGACGCCAGTGCAAAAAGTCTTGGAAAACGTGAGGCGAGAGCTCCATCTCCACTCCAGACGTCCATCCAGAATCGGAAGCGGTTCCCATTACCCACCACAGGCCTCAACTTAGGCTTCAAGTCCGGCATCACCTTCCTAATCCCCCCTCCCTCAAAGTGGGGATGTAAAGCGGATTCCTCCAGCCTCCAGGGAGCCCCCCACCCCATAAATTTCCTGGAAAAGCCTACACACCAAACTCTGAGAATCACCCCAAATATGAATCACCCACTTCGCCAGCAAAGCCATGTTCATACACTCAACATCCCGAATGCCTAACCCCCCCCCCCTCTTTGATCGGCCTCGTGATAGAGTCCCAATCACCCTGGTGCCATCCCTTGCCCTGTTGCCTCCCATCTAAAGAGAAGAACTTCCTCATCATGCTCTCAATCCTCTTTCTCACCCCCCACAAGTAGCAATCTCGTGGAGTAGAAAAAGAGAGGAATAGCTGACAGGACATGCTTCAGCAAAATTAGCTCCCCCCCCTCCACTTCCCGTGAAAGTGTCGGCGTTTTCCAGCCAGTCGCTGCTCCATTCTATGAATAAGCATGTCCCAGTCCGCTCTTCTAAGTTTACCCCGAAGCAAGGGCAACCCTAGGTATGAGATTGGCATCTCGCCCAACAGGAAGCCAAGGGTCGTTGGCACCTCTGCCCCTTCCGCACCGGACATCCCAAACGGAATCACCACTGATTTTTGCTTGTTAATTTGAAGACCTGAAAGATTGTTGAAAACCTCCACCACCTGCAACGAGCGGCAAATTTGCTCCTCAAAACCGCCTAGGAATATTATTGTGTCATCTGCGTATTGCAACAAAGGGACAAAAATTTCACCATAATAGAATTCATCACACCAACCCGCATTCACTGTCCTCTTGACCATAACTGCCAATGCATCTGTCACGATCACAAACAACATAGGAGCTAGCAGGCAACTTTGTTTGACCCCCCCTGCAACTGGAAGAAACTCCCCTCCGGTCTGCCATTCACCAACACCGAGAAAGATAACGTAGCGACGCATCTCTTCATCCAGGAGATTCAAAGATCTGGAAAGCCACGTCGCTGCAAAGATGTCCACAAAAACCGTCAATCCGCACAGTCATAGGTCTTCGATCAGTCAATCTTCCAAATGACACCCTTTAGACCTCGTCGCCGCCAATCGAGACAAATCTCGGCCGCCATCACCAAACTATCCGTCATATGATGACTTGGAATAAAAGCATATTGTTTCTGTTGTTAGAGTTATTATATTTCCATTTATGTTTCCAACCCTTCAGGTACTGTAACCCCTCGTGACCCTTCGAGTTCCGTAGCCCTTTGTGATCCATTCGGTTCTGTAATCCCCTGTGACCCTTTGGGTTTCGTAACCCTTGTACTCTCTAGGGTTTTCTCTATATATAAGATACCCTAGCTCTATGAAATATACATATCATATGTTCCTCTTCTCTACATGGTATCAAAGCGACGGTCCTAGACCGGAGCCTAATATCCTAAACCCCCCACCACCAACAGCCCTCTCTCCTTGCGCGGGACCCCTTGATGAGAGAAGGAGTCTCGTGCAAGGCAGTCCAAGTCCCCAGCAGCACCTAAAGTGTCGCTCGAGGCTCCAGAAGCTCTAGTTGCACCTCCTGCGTTGCCAGCACTGCCTGGAGCCCCCCCTCTCCAACAGCTCATGCTTCACCACGACTTGTTTCTCCCAACTTTTTTATTCTCCCAAGTTCAAACTTCATGTTCCATACTCTTTATTTTATCAAGTATGGGAGAAAGGGGGGTCAGAGATGATTCTTCAGGACGTTTGATGCCCTACCGCAATTGACAGATCAACGCTCCAGACTAGTACTTAGATCGTCTGTCTTCACCGAGCATAAACTTCTTCGTCAGGGCATATACTTCTTCTTTTACGACATGACTACTACTCCGTGTTGGACTTCTTCTACAACCATTCTTCTCCAGGCACGACAGAGATATGTTCTGGTGACCTGCAGGCATGACAGAGATATGTTCCGGTGACCTGATATCGAAGCGACTCTACAGGCATGGCAGAGAAACGTTCCGGTGACCTGAAAGCCGTAGACCCGTCCTCGAGAGAGGTCTTCTACCAGCAGCGGACATATATTCTTATGATGCATCGTGTGAAGATGTGGTGTATACTTTTTTTGTTACAAAGTGCAGCTTTCTTAGCTCCAGCTTGAGGGGAAGTGTTAGAGTTATTATATTTCCATTTATATGTGTAACCCTCCAGGTTCTGTAACCTCCCATGACCCTTCAGGTTCTGTAACCCCCCGTGACCCTTCGAGTTTTGTAATCCGTGTACTCTCTAAGGTTTTCTCTCTATATAAGAGACCCTAGCTCAATGGAAAAAACATCTCATTCATTCCACTTCTCAACACCTACGAAATGATGCCATCCAGAACCACCTTCAACATGTTTCCCAGTACCTTAGCAACAATGAGATATAGCACATTTGATAACGCGATGGGTCTGTAATCATCAACCCTACAAAGAGTCTCCTTAGGCAGGAGGAGGAAGAGCGCTCTGTTAATCTTTTCAAACCCCATGTTGCCCCACCTGAACTCATTGATCACCTCTATAACTTCTCCATGCAGCAAATCCTAAAACTCAGTGTAGAAACCAATAGGGAATCCATCCGGCCCCGGAACCCCATCGGCGTTGAGCCCCCAAATAGCTTCTCTGACTTCATCGATGGAAAAAGGCGCCGCCAACCCCTCCGACTGCCCCTGAGTCAAGGCCTCCACACCCCTCCCCACCCAGCCCCACCTCCCCCTACCTCCATGTTCTCCTCGAAGCCTCCACAAAGAGCCTACGTAGCGTGTTGCCCACCTGCGCATCGCTAGTCACCCCCACCCCCACCCACCCCCACCTCGATCTCATGGATGTAGTTCTTCCTCCTGCGCCCCGAAGCCATGTTGTGGAAGAACTTAGGGTTCGCATCTCCATCTCTCAGCCACCACTGTCTCGACCTCTGACGCCATTCAACCTCCTCTTTCCTGACTTGCAACCAAATAGTCTCTAGCAACCGTGCTCTCTCTAACACCTCTTCCTCCTCCAGGTCTCGATGGTCCTCAGTGTTGTCCAACCGGACCACCCCCTCTTACGCCTCCCGTTTGTGCAGCCTTCGCTTTGCCTTCACCTCTCTCCCAAAGTTAGTGAGAAAGAGTCTTAAATCTTCAAGTTTTTTTAGCAAAACGCATCACTGCAGAACCCTTAACCGTGCAACCTCTACATCTAGCAGATACCATTTCCTTGAAACCCTCCTCCAAAAGCCAAGCCGTCTCGAAAATGAAGAAGAATCTGGATTTTGTCTGCTCGCCAAACGACCACAATATATCGGTGTGTGGTCCGAAAAGGCCCTAAGAAGAACCCAAGCCCGATAAAGAGGGAAACAGTCGACCCCCTCAGGAGAAAGCATAAACCGATCAAGCCTGAATTTGGATCTGGAATTACGCCAGATATATTTGCAGCAGTCGCATCCACCACAGTCAAGCTCAGCGAATGGACTAGCGCCACGAACTCCTGAGAACCAGTCTCCCGACCCCCACCCTGAAGCGGTCGATCTTCAGGTAATAAGGTAATGTTGAAATCTCCCCCTATTATCCACGGTCCAGCACCCCTATTTATGCTCGATTGTTCAAGATCATCCACCGGAGAACTCATGTTGTTTCCCGTAGGGCCATATACATTTGTGATAGAAAAGATGAGATTATCACACTTCTGTTTCAAGCAAACCGAGATGGAAAACACCGATCTACAATCCCCCACGTTCTCGAAGGCATCCTTCTTCCAACTCGTCAGATGAACCCCCCCCACCCCCCGTGACCTCTGGGTAGCGAACTCGACACACTCAAAAATATTGAAACTCCCCACACCCATCCAAAAGTGGTCTCCCCCACTGAGATCTTCGTCTCCTGCAGAAGTACCACATCCGCTTGCGATTCAAAAATCAGACTCTTAACCCCCAGCCTTTTCTCGGGCCGGCCTAACCCGCGAACATTCCAAGAAAGAACCTTCATTTAAGAACATCTGCTTTCTTCCTTAGAGGTGGTAGCACCCCAATGCATTCTGCGAAGCTTCTATCCAATACCGCATAGAAACTCGATTGACTGGGCAGTGATCCAACCTCCGACATGCACTTGGGGTCCCCCAAGCCCAGATCCTCCGAGGCCAGCATCTCTACCCTCCTCCTTCTCCTCTTTCGCGCCTTATCCTCTATACGTGCAAAGCAGTAGCCAAACCGCGGGGGGGCAGTAGATCAGCCCCGCTCATCACGGGCAACTCGCTATGGAGCTACTGGAAGGAGTTGATCCGGCTACCAAGCACCATTGTTCTCTCCACCTGCGTCTCCTCAATAGCGGCGACCTCTCCGTCGTTCGACACGCATGAGCTGGGCCCTGCCATCTCCTGACCACCCAAGGGAGGCTCCTCGAACTGATTTCCAGAAGCCGAGTTCGGACAATCCATCGGAGAAGAAGAGATTGCAGGCTCCCACCTATCCACGAGTCATCATCGACTCGCACCGATGGATCCACAACTGCGTCTGACAACTCCATCGCCCCCACCTAGTTCGTGAAAGTATCTGACGTATGTTGATGCCCCGAACCCGCAAAGGGCAGAGCCGATTCAACATGCTCCATTGAAGTCGGTTCCATCACATGCGGATTCGAAACTGGGTCAGCCGTGCGAGAAGGAATAACCGGGTCTGCAGGCAGGTCCGAGACCGACAACTCGAAGTTGCCATTAGTGGGTATCACACAAGACCCTGGGCCCAGTGGGTCATGCGAAGTCGATTGCATAATTGGCAGGTCAGACGACGAGGCAGGAATCACAAGCAGCGGTTGTTGAGGAAGTTGAAGCGGCGAGTGTCTGTCCAACAAATTCTCCTTGTCACCCTTGAACGCTCCAAAAGAAATTCTCGGAAATCCAACTGACGCCAGGTCAAGACGATTGAATTTGAAAAACACCAGAGGAGTAGCCGCCACCGCCGTTGCTGCCGTCTCCGGTCGCTTAGAGGAGGGGTATACGTCGTGTTGCTCTGCCACGGCCCTGGGTGCCTCCGAACGCCACTTCAAGATCACCCCATTAGATGAGATCCCCACGCTAAATTGAGTTCCATAGGCCTAGATCTCGCGCCAACCCAGCTTCTCCAGGTTGCAGCCACGCACCCGGAGGATCATATCTGCTTCGTCACCCACCCGACATCAACTACTCTCAACACCGGCCACCGTTGTGATGCCCGCTAGAAGCTTTCTCACATTCGCATACGATCGGAGGAAGAAGGGTAGACCTCTAACAAGGATGCGATCCACCAGCGCAATTTCAATAGTTCCATCTTTGGCACGCGACAACCTCAGAAGATTTAGATACTCTTGTTGCCTGAGGCCACGGGTCAATACACTGCCAGCCGAAATAAGTATAACGTCACCCTTAAACCCAGCTCCAGTTTCGACCAACGTCCGAACTCGCCAGGAACAAGACGTCCGACCCACCATTCTCCCCCAGTAGAACTGTAGAACATCCATCCACGCACTTTCCATTAGCCGATCAACAGCGAAACTCCGCCTGAGCTTCCAGCACTTACTCCTATGGCCAGAGGCGCGGCAAACATAGCACCAGACCAATTCACGGCATTGACTCGCCCAGTGATCCATCATATCGCAGCGGAAGCATCAGCGACCGAACGGAGGAGCCGTTTGCTAATGTTGGTAACAAGACGACTCTGGTCGAGGTCGATGCACCTGACCGCAGAGGCGCCGATGACTCACGACCTTCCACCCAGCCTCACCTCCACACTTCCCCCCTCCCTTATCTCGTCCCCCATCCATTCCTCGAGTTTATAAAATGGAAGTGGCATGTCATTAATACGTAGATTTACCTCGTAAAGGATCAATAATACCCCATTTAGTTTTGAAGAAATCTTCGCTGTGGTGCTTCATTAAAGACTTCTTCTGAGATAAAGCCTCAGAAGGGCATGTTTCATATACATGGTTCACATTGGAAGGGTTGAAATCATTTTGTCATTTACTTTTGATGAGGGTCCTTCATGTAAATGCTATCGTGCCCTCTGCTATTAGAAGACTGGACATGTTGTGATATTCCATTTTTCTCACATATTGGTGAACAGTTAATAATGAGCTTTTCAAGAAAAACGATTCTGTTAAAAAAAGTAATATAAATTATGGATGAGCATATTCTGCAAGCCTGCCATCTTCTACCTCAAACAAAGCAATTAATAAAAACTAACAAAGTGAACTTTTTTCATTCAGAAGGAAATGTATATGTAAAAGAATATGGACCTCTAATTGAACATACTTGCCACGTGGAAAGCAGATTTCCAGTCAAGTCGACCTCCTTTAGATCTGAAATCAATACAACAGACAAGATGTAAATAAAGTTTAGTGCATTGGAAGGGGCTGTCAAGTTACTTTTTCTGTCTCCTCATAAATAAATGCAAAAATCTAACATCAATGCAATCTAAATATATTTAAGTGACTCGCATTAACTATAATGTAATGTAAAGTGCATCTTCAGAAAGCAGCAAACTTCTTAGTAGACTAATTGGGAATACAAGCGGTTACAGGTTTATAGTAAAGCATAGGAAATCAATAAATCACTGATAAACAGGTTAATATCAAGATACCCCACTCAAACCACACCCAGAATTGGCTTACGCGTCCACAAAATTATAAAATCAAATTGGGCAGCAAGGCTGTGGGGGCAAGGAGAGGGACCTTACCCATCGCCTTCTTCAAGATATTTATGTTGTACGGGCGTAACCTTGTACTCATTGAGAGATTGCAATAGACGATCCAGTCCTTTGAGGTCCTTTCCCGGGGTTTCATCCCGCTCCTTAGCGAGTACAGTTCCACGTAAAACCAAAGTGTTTCATTTTTTATATTTCTTTATTTTATACGTTCTTGTTCTAATTTTGCTTCGGCATTTATATTTAATCGTGGTATCAGAGTAAGTCGACTATAGGATTTATTTTGAAGATTTTTATGTCTCAAATCAAAGCGAGTTTAGTTCTTGATTTGTTTTTTGAATATTATTGTTAGAGTATGATGTCATTTATCATGCAAGATGGGTAAATATATCTAAATAGAACGGTGTTACCGGGTGCAAGCATCGTCATTTACTCGATGTAACCAGAACCCTTCCGATTTAGAGTCGTGCTCCTCACTCTTATTGGGGTGATGTGGTTCTCACTGTCTGTTACTTAGTGAATCGGCTGCCAACCTCTGTTTTGGGAGAAACGTTTCCTTTCTCAATTTTGTTTCCTGAGAAGGATCCGTTCTCCCTTACACCTTGTATGTTTGGATCTGTGGCTTTTGTTCACAATATTTCACCTGGTCGTGACAAGCTCTCCCCCAAAGCTCACAAGTGTCTCTTTGTTGGCACTCTCGTACCCAGAAAGGGTACCATTGCTTTAATCCGCTTTAGCGAAAATACTTTGTCAATGTTTATGTTACGTTCTGAGTTTGTTATGTATTTCGCTCCTACAGGTGACATATTGGCCCCATCTGACTATGATGAGGAGGTCTACATGCCTCCATCTCCTACAGCTCTATCACCTCCTGCACCTGCTCTACCACCTCCATCACCTCCCTCACCACCACCAACATTGTCGCCTCCACCACTACCTCCAGTACCTATACATACTCATGTGGCTGCCCCTGAACTACCACCCACCTCGACTCGATTTTTGTCACGTATGTTTGCTCGCAGGTTTCTCTCTATCCCCCTCCCCTCACAAATCTTCTCCAACATCCAGCATGCCTCAGGTATGTAATGAGCACATTGTTTCTATTGATGGTACTACTAAGTTGTCTATGCAGCGGGATTCCTTATAGCATGAGCAGGTACCCTCTCAAGAGGGAAACTTACAGGTTCATGAGATGGCAGATGATCTCGATGTGCCTATTGCTCTACATACTTGTGCTTCATATCCTATTGCAACCCAAGTTTCTTTGAGCAGACTTTCAAAGGATTACAGGAGATCTACTGTGGCACTGTCAGCCGTGGAGATACCACGGACGTATCAAGATGTCATTTAGGACAGTAAGTGGCATCTTTCCATAGAGGAGGAGATGAATGCGCTACAGCCGTGTGGCACTTGGAGCATTGTTTCAACTCCAATTAGCGTATCTGTTATTGGGTACAAGTAAGTGTTCACGGTGAAGCACCGATCAGATGGTAGTATACATCGCTACAAGGCAAGACCTACGGCACGTGGGTTCACTCAAACTTATAGAGTAGACTATCAGGATACATTCTCTCCAGTGGCCAGGCATTCTACTCTACGTATACTTCTATCTTTTGCAATGACACAGGATTGGCCCCTCCATCAACTTGATGTGTGGAATGATTTTCTCTATGGTGACCTACAAGAGGAAGTTTACATGCAGCAACCACCTGGATTCGTTGTTGAGGAAGAGCGGCAGAAGGTTTACGGGCTTCACAAGGCGATCTATGGCCTTAAGCAGAGTCCAAGAGCATGGTTACAAAAGCTCTCGGACTTGATAAAGCAACATGGAATTGTGGGATCGAGTGTTGATCATTCATTGTTTGTTCGAAGGACTCGGAGAGGTACAGTTGCCATATTTGTTTATGTTGATGACATCATTGTTACAGGGGATGACGGGTAGGGCATCTAGGCTGCTAAGGATTTCTTAGCAGATTGTGACTAAGTACCTTGGTAGCCTACGTTACTTCCTTGGACTAGAGTTCGCCAAGAACCAGCGAGGTCTTGTGATGACCCAGAGGAAGTACATTACAGATCTTCTCTCTGAGATAGGCATGCCAGATTGCAAGTCTGCCACTACTCCTATGGACCCGAGCATGAAGCTCTATGATGATGACACTGATGAGGTCGATAAGAGGATGTAAAAGGAGCTTGTTGGGAAGATTCTTTATGTAAGTATCACCATGTAAGATGTATCCTTTGCAGTGAGCAAAGTGAGTCAGTTTATGGAGTAGCCTAGACATGCATATATGGATGCAGTCCATATGATTCTGAGGTATCTGAGGCCTCACCTGGTATCGTGCTTCTATTTAGCAGAGGAATATCTCTTGCAGTTACAGCTTGTACAGATGCAGATTATGCAGGGTGTCCCAAGGACAAGAAGTCTACTTCTGACTTTGCAATGTTCATAGGAAACTCCTTGATGTCATGGAAGAGCAAGAAGTAGACTGTGGTTGCCAAATCTAGTGCAGAATCGGAATACAGGGCCATGGCGCAAGTTAGTACAGAGATGATGTTGGTCAGATATGTTCTTACCGACCTAACTGTTGAGGGGCCCCTTCCCATGCATCTCCAATGTGACAACCAGGTTGCTCTCTTCATTGCAAATAACACAGCCTTCCATGAGAGGACCAAGCATATCGAGGTGGGTTGTTGATGAATCCACATTTCATCATCTTTATTCTATCATTTTGGCCTCAAAAACCCTGACAAATGCTTGTAAATACCCTTAATTATTGCATCTTAGCATTCATGCATGTGCATGTAAATAGTGTATAAAATAATGTTTTTAAAGCCAAAATAATAGAATAAATAAAAGAAAAGAAAAAGAATAAACTATTGTAAATATTTTATGACCCAAAACCCCGAGACCTAGGCATCTTGATGAATAGATCGACAAGGAATAAAGTAGGGGGAGATAAGGGCCAGAATACAATAAAAATACCTATTCATTTTATTCATTTTTATTTATTTTGGGACCTATTTTTGGTTCCACTTTTTGTGCTTCAAATAAAGAAACTTTATACATGAAAGTTGTAGATAATTAAATAAATAAAAATACAAAATTGATTTTGCACAAAAATAAAATACAGATAAAAAGTTGTGGTCTGAATAAGATTCCAGAATCCCAACTTCCCAGACCTGTATCCCCCTAATAAAAACTCGAAATGCGTCAAACTCACCTTTAATTGAGTATAATTTTAAATAAGCTATTCAATGGCAGTGGTTTCGCATTTGGCGGAGCTACGTTTTGAAAGTTGAGTTTTGGACTCCTATTGTATATCTGTACAGATTAAAATATTCATTTTATTATTTATTCATTATTTTTACCATTTTTATATTTTTATAATTTTATAAATATTATTTATAATGTATATGTATATTAAAATCAGAATAAAAACTCAAACAAAACATAAAATAAAATACTTGTATAAATAGTATACATAGGTATAATACCTGTATATATACCTATATAGTTAATACTTATATTTTATTAAAGTTAAACAAGACACTTTAGAAAAATAAAATAAAAATATATTTAAGTGTATAAAAATATTCTATAAATTTATAAAATAATAAACAAAATAAATAAAATTAAATATACAAAATAAAAATAAAATATTAAAATACATAGATATATATACCTGTATAGACCTAAAATGGTAACGTGTAAATTTATACCTCATAAAAATAATTAAAAATCATATTAAAATATCTTATAAAAAACCAAACATTTTTATTTAATAATAAAATTTTAATTAATTCATTTTCTATTTTTAATTGAATTTACAAACATTTTTTAGGGATTATTCATGGTTGGTCCACGTGGACCAACCAGGAGGCAGTCCACGTTGACCGACGGGTCAACTGACTGTCCTCCCTCTGCCCCTTGTCAGACCTCGTTTCCATCCCTTCTTCTCGATTTTTTCGAGGTCAACTCTTGCATCCTTTCATGTCGCGACCTAAAGCACTTTAACTCCTCGATCTTCCCACTTTCACGCCCTAGGCTTTCCTAAGGCCGAGGAGCAGCGATTCGAGCCATCTCCCTCGATCTTTGAAGCGTCAGAGCCACAGCGTCAACCCTACATATCCAACCTCTGACTTTCGAGCCACCTTTGAACCCCTCCTACACAGGCTCCGCTCCCTCTTTCACGCCCCCGAGCTCGAGGAAGGTGACAGCTTCCTCTCCAGAGCTTCAGGCTAGTCGAGCGACGCCCGAGGCGGCTCCAATCACCTCCGCCATCTCCGGTGTCGAGGTATCTTCTACCTCGGGTTCACCCCTTCAAGGTCTTTCTTTTCTTCCATTATTTCTTTCGCATTTCATTCGCCGTAGCCGTAGGATCATTTCCCCCAAAAACCTTCGAGTTTCAACCTTCGATTCGCCTTCACGGTCACCTTGCCGGAGTGCTCCTCCGGCCACCACCTTGCGTCGTCGCCCCTCGCTTCGTTTCCACCTCCGCGGGGTCCAGGCATTTTGCCCTGGACCCTCTCACCCCTTTTTGCAGGTCAAAGAGCGTTGACTCGAGTCTGGGGCTCGTTTTGCCCTTCGCCGGAAATCCACGAAGCCACCCAGCTCCGCCACCTCCGCGCGAGAGCCTCGTCTGTCGCCGAGGTGTTTTGGAGCCCCCAGGAGACCCCCAGGAGTGCTCGCGGCCACTTTTGGAGCTCGAAGGGTCGCCGACGGTCGAGATCGAGGTCGGAAAAGGTTGGCGTTCTTCCCTGTTCTTCGTCCTAGGCTGCCAGCCGTCAGATCAGGCCACACCTCCAGATCCAGCAGCGACCGTTGGATCTCCACGAAGCCCAGCCATCCGATCCACCAGAGGAGATCTAATCACAGTCGTCCATCAGCGAACCGTCATCGGTCGTCCTTTACGCGCCACGTGTCAAGTGGCATCTCCACCGCCGTCGGATCGCATCTCTTTAGGTATTTTGCATCTTCCACCCAAAGGGCCTGTTTGGTTGCCAGGGTACCTCGGGGTACCCTGGCATACCTCTGGCTCCAACCATGCATTTCTGGGTTGGGATTACTTGTATTGGCCATACAATTTCTTTGGTATAATGTTTTTTAACATGGTTCAAAAACACTTATTAACATAAAAAACATATTATAATCATTAAAAAAAGTTAATATAACACATACTCAATGTCACATCATATCACAATTATCATTCCAACCATCCCAACCCTCCAAACAGCTACTATTCACAGGAGGATACCCCAACCCAGCCCAACCCAGTCCAACCCAGTAACCAAACATGCCCTAAGAGTTTTTTATATTTATTATTTAGTCCAGAAACTTTCGTCTGTAGTTTAAATATTTTTGTAATATTTGCATCTAGGCCCCCGAACTTTATTTATTTGCATTTAGGTCCAATCCACGTCACCTCACATGACCTGTACACGTGAGGTGGTGGTGTTTTTGCATTGGACCCCCTGCGGGTTTATTTATTTCGATTTAGTCCAAGAACTTTGACATTACGTGTAATATTTTTGGAGATTTTGCATGTCAGCCCCTGGGATTTTTGTATATTGCGTTTAGATCCTTGCTAGGCGCGTGTCAGTCATGTGTGGGCTTGGGAAAATTGCAGGCGTGCCCTAGCGGGTTCTGATATTTGTATTTGGTTCTGGAAATATATTTATTACTTATAATTTTTGGAAAAATTGCACGTGGGCCCCTGGATGTTTGGATATTTACATATATGCCCTTGTCAGTAGTGTAATTTCTTTTTGTTGTTTCTATTTATTCCATGCATCTATAAAACTCTAAAAATCACCAAAAAAATTACCATAGGTTCATGTTTGCTTGCTTTTCCGTGCCATATTTTTGTTTTGCTTTTTTCTTGCATTTCAATATTTATAAAAATTCAAAAATATGCATTTTCAGTACTGTTTGCATTAGAAAATACCTAAAATTATGTAAACTTCTTTAAAATTTCCAAAAAAATACCTTTTATGTATTTTCGTGTGTTTTGACTTCTGTCTAAAAATCATTAAAAAAATCAAAACAAAAACCCAAAAAAATTAGAAAACTCCAAAAATCTTCATAAAAATCTTAAAAATTCTACAAAAATCCTAAAATTCTAATTTTTGTCACTGAATTCTCTTTGCTGAATTATCTTTAGTTAAAATTAATTTAGAAAATTTTCGTTACTGTTTGCTATTTTATTTCTCCATTTTTGTTCCAGCCTTTTATTTTCTACACTGTTTTCAGTATTTTTGATTTCAAAAATACCAAAAAAATTCAGAAAAATCTCTAAAAATCACAGAAACATCATAAAATTATAAAAAGCCCAAAAATATTTTATTTCCTGATTTTTTAGTATTTTTCCTTATTTTTTAAACCCTTATTCTTCTCTTTCTAATATTATGTATATATTCTATTTATAAAAAAAGGAAAATCAAAATAAAAAAATATAAAAAAAATAAGAATAAAATATATATATATATATAATTAAAAACCCACAAAAATTTGCATGTTTGTAGTCATTTGATCACATATCACTTTTTGCACATTTTGTCTGATCTATCCTGCTTGCTCCTTGAGTTCGACACACTACACATACTTGCACACTATACACACTTATTATAGAGTTATAATAAATTTTGACTCCACATTTGCTTTTCATTGTTTGATTGATATTGTGGGTTGATTGTTGATTGTAGTCTGAATTTCTGAGTGGTCGGTTCAGCGACTGAGTTCCCGCCTTGTGTGGAACTTAAGACCACTGAAATTTGGCTTCATCAAATGGTGTCGTTGCCAGGGAGCAATAGCGTAAAGGTCATTTTGAGATTGATTGTGATTGTGTGCTTACCACTATTGCTTCATTTCTTCACTTTATATTTGACTTACATTTTTGAGCTATCTGACCACCGTCTTGGTTGTCTTTGTGCGAGGTACCACGGATCGAGGGAAGCGGCTTTTCCTAGGCGCCTCGGCACCCACGTGAAACCGGCTATAACCTGCTCAAAGAAGACTTAGAGTTTTTATAGTGTAGTTCTAGTTTACTTTTCTATCTATATTCGTGTAATTAATTGTGAGAGAGAAACACTTAACTTGTAATATTCAGGACATTCAGACACTTCGACATTTCACGAGGTCCAGTGCCCGAGGGATTGTTCCCTCTGGGGGCTCGTTTGCTTGCTCGGTTTTTCATCGGTTTTGTTTTCACTGATCTTTCTTTTATTTTAATTCGCGAAGTTTTGGCCCCTAGACTTAGGATTTTCTTGTGACTGTGACGTAATTAATTAGGATCCCAAACTTAATACCTTTGCCTGTGCCTATAGATCGTTAAGTGGACCTAATTAATAACTCACAAATAAAAAGCTATTTTGATCGACCTGAGGAGTCACGTGCCGCTAGAGGTCGTATACAGCGCTGGCAGGATCTGTTATGGCGGACACCGATCGGCATCCGAGACCGGACTCCGACTCCTCTTGTTGACCACTTAGCTATTGTTCTTCTCGTGTAGAATCTTTCGTCTAATGCCGATTTCTTCGTGCATCATATAGGTAGTTTAATTTCTGTCTTTTATTTTATGCGCGGATCACCCTGCATGTAGAGTGCTGGAGCAAGGTACGCATTTCTATCTCTGCATGCATCATTGTGTCTGATCGCGCATCGGCTTTTCCGACTTCCTCCCCCGTTTTGTTGGACTTTAAATAACCAAGAGATCGGAAAATTCGTTAGGCGTTGTCTTTATCTCAGAAAAATACCTAAAAAGGTGAAAATCAAAAAATTGGGACTACTATGCAAACTTGACCATAAAACTCACCTCATTTTTCAAAAAAATTGTCTTGGGGAGAGTAACTCCCTTATTGGTTGATTTATCTGCAGCGAGAGAGTGACCCGAAAACTAGGATAGAGCCACGCCTGATATCTTAGTTGACTACTGGTCTTGGTGAGTCGTTCTCCAGTGAGGATCTCTCCGATAACCGGTAAAGCAGACCGTGACGTCCTTTGCAGAGGGGGTTGATCGGGTAGCCGGTAAACGGTCCACAACTCCTACTGGCTGAGAAAGATCTCATTTGGGATTGGGACAGTAGGTTAGGAGCATTGGGTTCCCAACAGCTCGCTTAATCGCTCTGATAGATTGATTGATCACCTAACTAAAACTGACAAGATTAACGACCGAACCTTCACGGTCATCGGCTCAGAGTTGTGTAGGTGAATTGGCGGTTTGTATTCACATCTTGTTTGCATTCCAGATCTCATCCTCCCTTTTCCACGATCAAAATGATGGGAAGGAGATCCCTTAGGCCACGTCTGGTGGCACCGCTATCGAGCACTCCTTCCTATTCATCTAGGTCGGCTTCGGGGAGTCCAGACCCACTCTCTGAGCCTAAGTTTACGTCCACACTGTTCCCCCTTGACCACCCTTCTTCTTCCATCAGTCCAGTAGTGTCAGAGTTTAGTACAGCACAGAGCTCAGAGCATTTGACGGCACCTGAGATGGGTTCTTTTGCCTTTTCAGAGACCCAAGATATGGACGGCAGAGAGGAACACCCAGATGAGCAGGGACCACCACCATTCCTATGTGATCAAGCGGCCATCAACAACTCACTGCTAGCATCTATGAAGACCATGCAGAGACAGATCAGAGACCAGGAAGTATTCATGGGTGACCTCATGAGGGAGATAGCGCAGATGCGAGAAGGAAGAGACGACAGACCTGGGGGCGGTGGAGGAGACATACCAGATGCAGCAGACGAAGGAGGAGAACCTAACCAGGAGAGGCCGTCGCCGATGACCATGAGGCAGTTGCACAACCCAGCCGCGACCCTCATTCACTGATGGATCCAGCTTCCTCCCATTGTTGGGAACTTTGAGCTTCGCCCGCAGACTATCCAGTTATTGCCCAAGTTCCACGGGCTAGCCACCGAGGAGCCTCATCTCCATATGCAGGAGTTTGAGATGATTTGGAGCACTATCCACGACAGACTAGTGGACGAGGACACAATCAAGATGATTTCCTTCTCATTCTCATTAGCTGATAGAGCAGCCTACTGGCTAAAGCATCTTGGGAGGTACGTCACATCATGGGCACAACTCCAGCGCGAGTACCTGAACAAGTACTATCCACTCGGCCGGACCAACGCAGCACGAGCTATGATCAGCAACTTCACTATGGTCCCGAATGAGCAGTTCCATAAGGCCTGGGACCGATTCAGAGAGCTCATTTACCGGTGTCCACATCACAACATATCCAAGCCCAATCTGGTTCAGAGTTTCTTCTATGGGCTGACACCGGAGCTGCAGGGGCTTGTTAATGCCTCTTGTGGTGGATCTTACTTCTCCAAGGAAGAAGACGCAGTGTGGGAGATCTACGAGGGTATGGCAGAGAATTTGACAGTCATGGCACAAGCCCGCGTCTACACACAGCCGAAGCTTCTACCACAGGCAGTTGGATATCAGAGGATTGCACGCATCAATGCCAGTACACACACTCCGTCAGCAGCCGCAGCTCAGGCTGAATCCACCGCTGCGACATGGGGATCATTTCAGAGAAGCTGGACCACATCGAGATTCTCGAGAAGAAGCAGAGGCAAGGTCTTCCCCAGATGGACCTTATCACGAAGACCATGAATGACCTGAAGACGCAGATTCTTTGCATCCAGAAGGCACAGACGTCTACTCAGTAGCCTCCCAGGTCACGGGTTGATCCCAACAGTAGTAGCTCCACCCAGCCATCTGCCTCGTACCGTCAGGTTCACCACATCCAGGCAGAGCCGCTCCAGCAGTTACAGCACTACTCACTGCCCCCACCATCTCAGGACACTCAGAAGGTGGTCTATTAGCCGGATCACCCACTGGCAGTTCTTCCACCACCCCCCGTTGAGCAGGAATCATTGATGGAAGTCAATGGGATATGGTACGACCGGTACCCACAGTAGCCCGAGATTCGTCGCGATCACCCCGGATTCCGTTGGACAACTGGTGACACATCATCCCAGCAGCAGTCTCCAGCTCAGGACCATCAGAACAGCCAACAGCAACAGCAGCCCCAGTATGCCCACCAGCAGTATCAGCAGGGTCCTCGTCCCGTCTATCAGGGACAGCAGTAGAGGCAGCGACAGCAGCCTCACCAGACATACTCCCAGCCTTCCCACTACCAGCAGCAGCCTCATTTCCAGCAGGGAAACACTTCCGGTTCTCAGGCACCTGCTTTTGAGAACCCAGCTCTAAATGACCTCACCCGCTTGCTTTCTTAACAGAAGGCATCCTTCCGGCGGGAAATGGATGAGTTCCGGCAGGAGATGAGGGATATCATCAAGAGCAAGGCCGCTATACCTGCAAAGATCGAGCCTAACCCGAAAAACCTAAAGAGGAAGTCTGAGCATGTACAGTTTACAGAGGATACCTCTCCTAGTGATTATTTGAGTGACATGTCTTCTTTGTATGATGTTGATTTCATGACTACTAGGAGCGGTAGGATGCCATCCGGCGGTGCCTCATCTGAGCGACAACCGCATGAGGAACCACGAGCGCCAAATGAGGAGAGTAGCGATGTTGATGCCGCTGTAGATGATGTTGATGACGGTAGTGCTGATGCCACCAATGATGAAGATCCAGATGACGGTACTGAGGCCGTCGTGATACCCGATCCAGACGGTGGTGCTGAAGCCACCATTTTTAATGCAGAACCAGAGCGCGGTGCAGATGCCGCGAAGTCAGATGCCGTTGGTGGTATTGAGGCCGCCACTTCTACTTTTGTTGAGCTCCCACATGTTGTGTTGCCACCTTTTGTATCTCAGGACTGTGGTAACAAGAAAAAGACAAAAAATACGAATAAAGGAAAGGTTTTTGTATCCACTTCAGGTCCAAATGTGTTGCATGATGATCATTATATGGACTCCAGTCCTTCACAGGCACAGGAACCTCTTCCTAGTTCTCCATCTGAGGAGGCCCCTTTCATCCCCTTCCCTCAAGCACTCCGCTTGACGAAGAGGAATAAAAGAGAAAATCCAAAAAAGACTCAATAGGTAGAGTTCAGCAACCAGATAGATTCCAGATCCAGCTGACTCTACAGGAAGCACTTGAGCACATCCCCCTCTTACAAAAGAGCTTGAGAGAGAAGACTACAGTCCGCAGGAAGAGGAGGAACTACAGAGATAAGATCCTCACCCATTCTACTTGTTGTACTATTCAGAACCGATTGCCAGCCAAGAGACCTGATACAGGAGCTCCCTGTGTCAGATGCGAGATTCATGAGCAGTGTTTCGATCATACTCTATTAGACAACGGCTCTTCTATCAACCTCCTTCCGGCAGCCTTACTCGACCGATTCGAGTTTGGTCCTCTTCTTCGGAGCAGGACAGTCCTTCAGTTCGTTGATAGATCGATTAAGAGGTCGAAGGGGTTGTTGAGAGACGTGGTCATTACCATTCAGGGCCTGAAATTCCCCGTGAACTTTGTTGTACTGGACATGGAGATCCCTGAGTCGATAACAGATACCCCCATCATACTCGGACGTCCATTCTTGGCCACTGCCAAGGCGGTGACCGACCATAATAGTGGGAAGGTATGCTTTCGCGTAGAGGGCGAGAGCATACAAATAAAGACGATCGAGGAGACCAGAGCGAGAGAATCAGCATACTCAGAGCAGTCCAGTGATACCGCGCAAATGACAGAGGACGAGCGAGACGTCCACCAGGAGTGTGATTTCGTGATGACAGATGATGAATCAATTTGGACAGATCTAGTAGCATATACCCTCGCCTTGCCTGCAGATTCACTCTATTTACAGCTTATGGCAGTTGAGAGCCTGAAGAGCACATCCCTGGACGAGGACACCTTGGAGGCTGACAGTTCCGTGATGAATGGTGAAGCAGAATTTCATTCTTGTTCTTCTAGTTCAGATCCCTCGAATTCAGACATTGATTGGGATGATTTTGACTACTATTTGCCGTGTCTGATTCCTTCTAAGACGACAGCTACGACGGAGTGCGAGCCAGTACAGTTCATAGATGATTCAGCAGGGTTCCCTTCGTCAGATTTTCATGCACAGCGAGAGTTCTCACATGCAGACCTGGTAGCCTTCACACAGATATATCAGAAGCCAGATCTGCCACCTCCCAGCTGTTCAGAATTGAAGCCCTTGCCGCAGTCGATGAAGTATAGATTCCTTGCGGGTGAGCCAAATATGCACCTAGTCATTATCTCAGCAGGTTTGACTGGAGAGCAAGAATCTCGTCCGATGAAGGTTCTTGAAAGAAACCGCAATGCGATAGGATGGAATATAGATGATCTCCAGGGGATTAGTCCGGCTCTGTGCTCCCACCACATCTATCTTGAGGAGGACGATGGGCCTTCGCGTGAGTTTCTGCGACGGTTGAACCCGAATCTTCGAGATGTGGTCATGAAGGAAATATCCAAGTGGCGGAGCGCCGATTTTATTTACCCCATCTCCGACTCCAAGTGGGATAGTCCATTACATGTGGTACCCAAGAAGACTGGTATCACTACAGTTGTGAGTGAGTCTGGAGAGGAGATAGCTACCCGGGTACCCACTTCTTGGAGGGTATGTGTGGACCACAGACGATTGAATCAGGCCACCAAGAAGGATCATTTCCCACTGCCATTCATTGATCAGATTATCGAAAGGCTAGCTGGGAAGAGTCACTATTGCTTTCTTGACGGGTACTCCGTTTACAATCAAGTGGCCATTGCGCCCGAAGACCAGAAGAAAACGGCATTCACCTGTCCGTTTGGGACGTATGCTTTCAGACGGATGCCCTTTGCATTGTGTAACGCCCCGGCGACATTCCAAAGATGCATGTTCTCCATTTTCTCGGACATGGTGGGTGACTGTTTAGAGATCTTCATGAATGACTTCTCGGCTTATGGCTATGGGTTTGATGCTTGTCTTGACTACCTAAACCGTGTGCTTCAGCGCTGCATAGAGGTCAACCTTGTCTTGTCTTAGGAGAAGAGTCACTTCATGGTTACTCAAAGGACGGTCCTTGGTCATATCATCTCCAACATTGGCATGGAGGTCGATCCGGCAAGGTGGATATCATTAAAAAACTCAATCTACCGTCCAATCTGCGTTAATTGCGATCTTTTCTGCAGCATGTCGGTTTCTACCGACGGTTCATTCAGGACTTCAATCGTATTATCCGACCGCTCACTGATTTGCTGACGAAAGACACCGAGTTCATTGTAGATGATAAGTGTCTTACGTCCTTTGAGACTCTCAATGATATGGTTGTCACGGCTCCTGTCCTTCAGCCACCTGATTGGTATCTCCTAATCGAGATCATGACGGACGCTTCTGATTTTGCCGTAGGGGTTGTGCTTGGATAGAGGAGAGACGGATTGATGTATGTCATTCACTACGCTACCCGGACTTTGGATGCCGCTCAGCTGAATTACACTGTGACAGAAAAGGAGATGCTAGCCGTAGTCTTTGCTGTGGATAAGTATCGATCATATATTGTCGGATCTAGAGTGACTATCTTTACATATCACACCGCCATCCGGTACCTCATGGCCAAGAAGGATACCAAAGCTCGCCTTACCAGATGGATCCTTCTGCTCCAGGAGTTTGATATTGAGATTAAGGATAAGCCTGGAGTTAAGAATGTGGTGGCGGATCACCTCTCCCGCTTAGAGAACCTTGAGGAATCTGAACCCAGCGCACCTATTACAGAGACATTTCCAGATGAGGTGATCTTGGCTATCACCTCAGTCCCATGTTATGCTGACATTGTGAACTATCTTGTTGCCAAGACGGTTCCACAAGGTTGGCCCAGGCAGAAACTTGAGACCTTCCTGGCGAAGGCCAAGTTTTATCATTGGGAGGATCCCGTCCTTTATCATGTAGGAGGGGATAGCATCTGGAGGAGGTGCATTCCTCAAGATGAGCAGCATAGCGTCCTCACCTACTGCCACAAGCTTGAGGCAGGAGGACATCATTCTGAAGACGGATAGCATAGAAGGTGCTCCAATCCGGCCTTTGGTATCCTACTCTCTTCAAGGATTCTGATGAATTCGTGAAGAGGTGTACTGACTGTCAGAAGATGGGTACTTGCGGACAGAGAGACATGATGCTCATGCAGCCCATTCACTTTTGTGAGGTTTTTGATGCATGGGGTATTGATTTCATGGACCCATTTCCTAGGAGTCAGGGGTTTGAGTACATTTTGCTTGTTGTGGATTATGTGAGCCGATGGGTTGAGGCCATCCCCGCCCGAGCCGCAGATGCTAAGACTGTGTGTCGTTTTTTGAGGAAAAATATCATTTTATGGTTCGGGGTACCTAGAGTTCTGATTTCAGACGGGGGGTCTCACTTTATCAATGACAAGGTTAGGGCCCTTGCAGACGAGTTCAGTATTGACCATCGTGTTGCCACGCCATATCACCCTCAGACTAATGGTCTTGTTGAAGTATCGAACAGGGAAATCAAGACTATCTTATAGAAGGTTGTCCGCCCAGACCGAAAGGATTGGTCACAGCTTTTGGACTCAGTCTTGTGGGCCTATCGGACTTCCTTCAAGACTCCATTAGGGACATCTCCCTTTCGTCTCGTCTATGGCAAGCCGTGCCATTTGCCAGTGGAGATCAAGCACAAGTCACTTTGGGCAGTTACTGAGTTATTGTTGGATCCCGAGAGTATAGGAGAACATAGGAAAGCAGAGACGGCAGCCCTGGAGGAGTTGAGAGATACAGTCTTTTCTAGAAGCCTACAGTAGAAGGAAAAAGTGAAGACATTGCACGATTCTCATATCAGCCATAAACAGTTTGAGCCCGATCAGCGAGTATGGTTGTTTGATTCTAGGCTGAAATTATTTTCAGGGAAATTACAGAGTAAGTGGAAAGGTTTGTATGTGGTCAGGAAGGTACATGACAATGGTAGTATTGATATATCCAAGCTGTCATCTTCCTCTACCTTTCGTGTTAACGGTCAGTGCCTGAAGCTATATCTAGATCATGATCCGTCGATTGTTGACGTTGCCACCATTCTTCTGGTATGAAATGTGCTTTTTAACTCATAGCATTTGCATCTCATACATGGTTATCACTTCCATCTTCCGTTGTATCGATCCATCTGTCTAATATCATTCTTTCATTCTTCCGTTATGTCTGTTACCCGGTCTTCATCTTTTGATTTTGCTTTACTTAGGACGCACCTTGTCCTAAGTATAGAGGGGTACACACATTGTAGCGATGTATACTACCATCTGCTCGGTGCTTCACCGTGAACACTTACTTGTACCCAATAACGGATGCGCCAATTGAAGTTGAAACAATGCTCCAAGTGCCACACAGTTGTAGCGCATTCATCTCCTCCTCTATGGAAAGATGCCACTTACTGTCCTAAATGACCTCTTGATACGTCCGTGGTATCTCCACGACAAACAGTGCCTCAGTAGATCTCCTGTAATCCTTTGAAAGTCTGCTCAAAGAAATTTGGGTTGCAATAGGATATAAAGCACTCATATCATATGCACATCTGTTGGGACTCGGACGATGGCAAAGGTCCGGGTGGCATTTTCCATTTTGAACATGTTTGGATGCTCGAGGAGGGTTTTCGTGAGAAGGTCACGGGGGTGCTGGCAGGAAACGGAGGTTGCGGGTTTGGCATCTCAGATGATGGTTGGGAAGCTCAAGGCATTGCGTTGTACATGCTTATTCAATTTAGGAGGGAGTCTCAGGCGCTTCGTGGGAAAAAGAGAGATGATGCATAAGCCGAGGTTGTGCATCTTGATCAAATTGAGGACACAAGAGATATACAAGAGGAGGTGGCGATCACTATGCGTAACCATATTATGGTCCTTATGGAGGCCAAGAAGTGTGAGGGCGAATGTAGGCAACGATCGAAGCAGAAGTGGCTGAAAGAGGGGGATACGAACACCAGATATTTTCAAGCGGTGGCCAGTGGTCGCAGAAGGCGGAACCTGATCCATTTGATTGAGGTGGAGGAGAGCACCTTGTTAGTGATCGTCTTATTGGTGAAGCGGTGAAAAGACATTATCTAGGGAGCAACAGGCGTGTACCTTACAGTAGCGTGAGATGGCTAGGAAGAGATGTTCCACACTTGTCTGACCTTCAGTCTGAGGAGCTGGTACGACCATTTGAGTTGTCTGAGATCAAGCATGCGGTGCTCGATCTGAATAGGGATGGATCCCCTATACCCGACGTACTTTTGGTTTTTATTTTTTTGGGAATTTTGGGACTTAGCAGGACGGATTTGTTGGAGGTGGTTGAGGAGCTACATCAGTCGAATGGTGGTTTCGAGCAGTTGAATGCTCTTTTCTATTCATTATGCCTAAGAAGGGGGCATTGTGACGGGTCGAGGATTTGCGTCTAATTGTATTGTACTATTGTCTAATGTTTTTTATTTGAATGTGGCAAAGGTGCTTGCCAACAAATTGCAAGAGGTGTTTGGCTCGATAATCGATCCGGTGTAGACAGCATTCATCCGAGGTCGCCACATGATGGATGGTGTGGTGTTGGCTTCTAAGATTGGGGAAGAGAGTCGCAGGAAGAGGATTAAGGGTCTTTTGTGGAAGGTGGATTTCTCGAAGGCTTATGATTGCTTTGATTAGCGGCCCCTTTGGTCGTCTCTACGTCTTAGGGGATTTTCAAATGAGTGGACCGCCTAGATGAAGAGGTGTGTGACAATTGCTTCCTTTGCAGTGTTTGTGGATGGTAGACATAAGGGGATTTCTTTCAACCACAACAGGGTATTAGACAAGGTTGCCCTTTGGCGCCTTCGATGTTTGTTGTGGTGGCAGATGCTATGGCGAGAGTAGTAGTGAAGGATGGTGAGGGTGATTTCGTTGCGGGTTTCCATACTAGTGGGATCTTGGTTTCCACCCTTTAGTATGCAGACGATGCTATTTTCTTTGTAGAGGGTGGTTCTGCGACTGCAGAGGGAATGGCCATTGTTGTTGAGTTGTTTGGGTTGGTCTCCAACTTGAAGATTAATCGTGCTAAGTTCGCTTTTGTGCTTTTGGGGATGGATGAGGAGGAGATGGCGTCTGTGAGAATGCTTCGCAGACACAACAAGGGGCTCTCCCTATCACATACCTTAGTTAGACTTTAATGGGCAGTAGGCTGCGGCAATTTGAGTAGCAGTATGTTGTTGAGAAGTTGGAGAAGAAGTTGGCAAGATGACAGGCTACATGCATGTCGAGAGGTGGTCGTAATGTGCTATTGAAGATGGTCCTATCAGCTATCTGGTGTTTTTCCTCTTTACGGGCCTCTTGCTTGTTGGGTTGAAAGGACATTTGGAGGTGATTGTGAGATGGTTTTTCTGAGCTTCTTCTAGGGAACTGCAAGGAATGTCTTTGGTTAGTTGAAAAACAATTATGTTAGTAAATGAGAATGGCGGACTAGGGATCGACGATTTGGAGGCAATGAATCATGTGCAACTAGCGAGGTAGGTGACATGAATTTGGCGAGGATGGACGGATTTGCTATGCAGGACTTTGTGCTCTATATATGGGATTTCCCTAGATCCGTTGGTGCCAGATGTTGGTGTTCTTTTCCCCTCCAACATTTGGAAAGGGATTTGCTACGTGCTTCCATGTTGGTGCCACTCCTTAAGCATGTTTTAGATGATGGTTGTGCAATCAGATTTAGAGAGATGATTGGATTAGGCATGGGCCATTGCAAGGTCGTTTTCCGTGCATGTATGCATTAGCGGCCGACTAACACTAAGATTTATGTCAGAGATTGTTGGGAGGGCAGCAGCTGGATACCTAACTTTTATACGGAATTGTGAGATCAGCAATTCATGAATTTCTTGTTGTTTCTTGAGGCATGGACAACTGGTAGGTGATGGATGACTCTATTGATCGTTGGTCCTCGATTGATGGATGTTTGACTGTGTGGAAGGCCTATATGGACTTCTATCATATGGAGGTCATGGATCATGCGTTGATCTTGGAACGGCTCACTGACTTGTCGAGCTGGAAAATATCGTTGTTCATCCGAATTTTCATTTGGTTGTTGCAAAGAAATCGTCTTATAATGAGGGATAGAAGAGCATGGTTCTCCCCTGGGTGTGACGGCATGAGTGGGTGTTGAAGGGCAACAAAGGAGAGTGCTAAGCATCTATTCTTTGAGTTCCATGTTGCTAGGGAGGTATGGGATGCGGCACGTGTGGAGAGGCTTGCGACAGTGGGCTTACATGAGTTCTAGAAGTCCCCCGATGCTCTTGGACGTAGTAGTAGTCCAACCAAAGTGTGAGTAGCTGTTATTTTATGGTTTGTGCGGCTTGCTCGGAATGGTTATGTCTTATGTGGGGAGCGTATATATGAAAAATATGATTGAGTATGCTAAGAGCTTAACAACCTTTTGGTCCATGTAAATTTGTTGTATTTATTTACTATAACTATATAGAAGTTACCGGGTAAGCATCTTCTCTACGCCATACCCTCTTTTTCCTCAAAAAAACATCTACGCATGTTGTGATCTCAAGAGATGTCACTTTGTTGAAAAGTAACCTCATACCTGGTGGAAACTTCATGCACCTTAGGCCTTAGGGTCATGGAAACTGCACCTGATGTGGATACTCCATAAACTGACTGATTGTGCTCATGGCAAAGGATATGTCTGGTTTGGTGATAGTCACATATAGGAGCTTCTGAACGAGCTCTGTATATTTCCTATTGTCCACCTCATCTATATCATCATATAAAGCTTCATGCTAGGATTCATAGGAGAAGTAGCAGGTATGCAGTCTGCCATCTCAGCCTCTAGAAGGAGATCAGTAATGTACTTCATTTGATTCATCACAAGTCCTCTCTGATTCCCGGAGAATTCAAGACCAAGAAAGTATCGCAGTTCTCCAAGGTCTTTTATGACAAACCGTTGTCCAAGAAACGCTTATCCTCATTGATGCCATGTAAATCATGCCCCATAACAATAATGTCGTCAATACAGATCAAAATAATGACAATACCTTGTGATGTCCTTTATACAAAGAGCGAATGATCCGCATATGATCTCTTGAAGCCCAACTGCTCTATCAAGTCCGAGAGCTTCTAGAACTATGCTCTAGGGCTCTGCTTAAGGTCACAAATATCCTTATGTAGTCTGCATATCTTCTTATCTCTCCCTCAGCAATGAACCTAGGTGTTGATGCATATAGACTTCCTCATGCATGTCTCCATACAGAAAGGCTCGACATCAAGTTAAGAAAGCTTCATATTTCGGTCTTTTACTACAGCAAAAGAAAGATGGATCTGTAGGTAGAGTGGCATACTATAAGAGAAAGCATCTCGGTAGCCCATCCCATACGTTTGAGTGAATCAATGTACCACAAGTGTAACCTTGTGGCTATCACCATTTTCATCTAATGTATGCTTCAAAGGAAACACACACTTGCAGCCACACAGAAGCACCTATTGGGGCAATAACCAAGCTCCCTCTTGACTATAGCTGTAGTGTAGCCATTTCTTCCTCCATAACCAGACGTCATTGACTGTCTTGCATAGCCTCCTGATATGTGTGTGGGATTATCACATTCTCGCAGCTGACAATCATATTACAAACTTCTTAAAGTCCTATGATAGACGTCCCAATGAAACGTGTCCTAAGATAGGGTATGTAGTGCAAGTACATCTCCTCTTATGAAGTGCAATGGGCTGGTCCAAATTCTATGAAGGATAGACCTCCTATGTAGCAATCTCCTAAGTAGTTGCACTCTCATCTTGTATAGTTTGTTACAGTACAGAAACACCAACAATGTTATCAGTGAAAACCAAGTAACCAAAATATACTTGGGGCATGTTGGAGGTTGGGGAAGGCACACCCATGAATATACACACGAGGCAAATGTTGTATCACATGAGGCATAGTTGGAGCAAGAGGCTAAGGCGGAGATGGATTGTAAATCTTCTCATCAAACTTGGAATGTGTCACCCGATCACCTGTGGGAGAAAGATACATAACATACTCAAAAAATGTGACATCAACATTGACATAGTACTTCCGTCTGACAGGATTAAAGCACGAGCACCCTTTTTGGGTCCGGAAATAACCAACAAAGGAGCATTTGACAGATATGGAGACAGAGCTTGTTATGGTCATGAGTCGGGTGAAGGACAAAGGTCTCACAACCAAAGACGTGATGTGTTAGAGAGAAGAGGTCCTTTTCAGGAAACACGATCAAATAAGGAGCCTTTTCATCTAACATAGAAAACAACATGTGGTTGATGAGATAGCAAGTGGTGAGGAGTGAAGGCAACATCTCCCTAGTAAGAATGAGGACCATGACTATATCAGGAGTCCTGGTAACAAATAAGAGATGAGGGTGTTTGTGCTCAACAATACCATTCTGATGGAAAATGTAGGCACATGATATCTGTTGTAGGATCTCAAGATACTAGATGAGATAATTGACCGGTACAAATTCCAAGGCATTATCAGAGCGAACATACTTAATAATAGCATAAAAGAGAATCTTTATTTCAATAATAAGATTTTGTAAGAAGAACATCAAACTTATTTTTCATCAGACTAAACACGAAAGTCTGACAAAATCGTCAACAGCGACTACATAGAACACGTGACCATAGCGATCAGGAACACGACTGGGACCCCAAATATCAAAATGTGATAATTCAGATAAAGAATTACTGCTACGAGGGATGAACATTGGGTCGGGTCGACCCGACCTAGACCAAGTCCCAACCTGCATAGCACAGCCCAGACCAAGCCCAAAAAAACATGGGATGGGCTTGGGCCCTGATTTAGGCCCAAAAAAGTATGGGCTCGCTCAAGCTCGATCAGACCACCCCCCATAGCCTGCAATCCCCGCCCGATCATAAGGCATGTTGCTTGGCTCGTTAACTCATCTCAAGTAGGCTTAATCCCAGGCCGTGAATTAAGTCGGGGTTGGGGGTTTAGGGTGTGACCATGTGATACGAGTCACGCAACCCACGGTGTCCCTTCTCGATCCCCAAAAAACATCGAATCCCCACCTTCGACCCTCCCCATCCCCTTGCACCTTGTCGTCCTCCCTGCCCTACCCCACCACCGCAAGACGCAAGTTCCCCATCTCTGCATGACTGCCACCCCTCTCCAACGATGTACCATCTCCAGTGCTCCACCACGGCACCAACCCTCTCGGACACCCCTCTCCAAGAATCCATCTCCGCATGCTCCACGCAGCACCGCCTTGGACACATTTGGCCAATCTCATAGATACAAATAAGTGACTCTCAAAAGTAGCATCTTAGGTACTTATTATGTTTGTTGCATTAAAGCCAATCATTTTCCATCTAACATATCAATCACCTGCTTACATTTTTAAAGATTGTTTCATGAATAATTGTATCGAAAATGGATATTATTTAAATACATTACTTGTCTCGTGTGTAACTTCTTTAATTATTGTGCTCAAAATATATAAATAACTATGCAGTTGTGCTAAATATCTTGGTGCCTGGTGATGTACAGGTCAATATACCATGATCCTGAAATTTCAAACATATTGAAGAAGTAAAATTCACATTAGCATCTTTAGGATGTTTTATTTCTAATTTCATTGAAGTATCATGGACAACGAGGGTTTTTTGTGACATTGAATGATTACGATGGAGTTCACTATAATGATGTCTACTATACTCCCTTCCAAATATAATGTAGTAGGTGCAACCAACAATGTAGTGAGATGGCCTTCCTTGGTTTCCTCTCTCCCTGAGAAATTGAATGCTTGAGTTGAGAGGGGTTGCACTGATGTTCGTTTCTGTGTTACTCATCTACTAGAAATCGTCTTTTAAGTCTCTTGGGTATATATTTGTCTAATTGCAATTATAATGAAACTTTCCCCTCTGTCCTCAAAAATAGTTAATTAAGATGTGATCTTAGTAGTCACACTTGTTAGCTTTAGCGAGGACATTATGAAATTTTTAAGTGAAAATGTGCTGTATTGGATTAGAATTATGAAGCTTTAACCTTATGATACTGTTCTCTGAAGGCAACCGCAACGCCCTCCGTTGCTCCTTGAAAACTAAAAGTCGTGTCATATGGGTCGAGCTTGGGCTAGTGCCCATCGTAAAAAAATAATACGATCCTTGAGCCCGACCCAAGGTCCAATTTCATAAATGGGCTTGGACTTGGGCCTAGGCCCTTCAAGGCTCGGCCTCTATCAACCTGCCCATGAGCATATCATAAAACATAAGAGAATAGAGGTCACAATGGCACGACAATTCAGATCCTTGGTGATCTAAGTGATAGACAATAAATACATAGAAAATCCATGTATATATAGCACTTTCTACAGACACATGGAAGCATCAAATGAATCTCTCCATATTATGTAATAGGAGAATGTTTCACATCGGCAATAACTATGGATCGGCCAGAATGAACAATATTATAGGATGTGAACTACTCTCTATCACCATAGAGATGATGAGATGTTCCAGAGTATGTGATCCATTCCGAAAAGTCACCAGTGTGACAAGTGGTAAGAGCATAATATGACTTGAGGTGCTCGCATAGGTAACAATGCCTGATGAGGCCAAAGAAGTACCAGTTGTATCGACATAATGGCCCATGATCTCCCTCTGATGGAAGACAAGATCGTCATACTTCTAAACAGCAGGAATAGCATGCGCCTTAAACTGATCAACAGCACGAGCAAATGTAACGCAACCACAATTCTGATAGCATGTATCTTCAAAATGCCCTATACGATTCCAGTATGTGCTTTGAGAGAGATGATGACTACTTCCTCTGCTACGGATATCGTGTCCTTTGAATCGCGTCAAACCCCCATTATCGTGAGATATTGCCATAGCAGAGGATGTCCGAGTAGTAGAGGCAGGGATCATGATCCCGCTCAGTCGGATGTCAGATTCCATCATGGGAGGGATATTAGCACCTGCAAGGAGATGGTGTGGATGGCATCATAATGATGATTAAGAGCCGCAAGAAAAATACCCAACATTGTGGTGTTACTGTAGGCCATCAGTTGCTCAAGACTGGCACTCAGAGACATGTAGCTACGGAGCTTCTTGAACATGCCTTTAAACTACAAATAGAATGCATGGAGAAGGCGACCATTCTGCTTCGTGGTAAAGATGCCATACCTGAACTGAAAGATCTTCGTCTCTTCTTCACTTGGGAGTATGTGGAGGTGAAAATGCCCCACGTCGCCTTGGCAATAGGTTGTATGTAGAACATTGTTGGTTATCTCAGTTGTAATAATGTCGAAGAGTCCTGGCACGAAGAGTATGGGATGGAGCGACGTAGGGGAGAGCGGCATAGGGGAGAGCGGCGTAGGGGAGAGCGGCGCAGGGGAGAGAGCTTTCGGAGGGAGTTCAAAGTAGCGAGCGTGAGTGGAGGAGGAAGAATGAGGCTCAGGAATGCTCGATTAAGGGAAGAGGGGAAGAGGCGGTCTAGACGATCGTTTCTCACAGGAAGCCGGGGCGGAGGTGTTTTAGGTGCGGTGAGCGGGGTCATCTGGCATCGACTTGCGCTCTTCCTCCCAAATGCTTTTCTTGCGGGCATATCGGGAATCGTCGCGACTCTTGTACGGTGTTGGGTGGTCGTCCAGCCCTCGGACGGAAGACTGGGCCAGCGTGGTGTCCTCCGAGGGGCCTCTAGGCTCGTGGCCAGGCATTGATCGAACGGGTAGGGCCTCCGCCTCGGGGGTTGGATCTTCCAACGCGGGAGGTTTGGCCAACTTCTTGCTGGGCTCTTGGGCGGAGAGTTCGATGTATGCGTCTTCGATTGAAGCGGGGCTCTCGCTCTAGTTCGGCGATGCATTCACATGTGATGTCGTGATGTTGGGCGCTCGACGGTGTTGTGTACGAGGCTTGACGAGGCAGCAGAAGGAGACCCTCCTGGTGTCTAGAGACGGAGGTGTCGTTGACTGGAGATTGCCCTGCTTTGCCGACGGCTGTTTGGACCGCTTTGTCATGCAGGTTGCGCAGGTCCGGTTCCTTTTCTCTCCCGTAATCTCCAGTGTTTGGGGTCGTCGTTGAAGCATCTGGGCTCGGTGCTTCGGGTCTTGGATGATGGTATGTGTCCGGATTCTGACCCTGAGGTCACTTTGTTGGTAATGGAGTGCTCGATCGATGTGGCTCCGGTCTCCGAGGCGATTCTGGTTGTCGAACGTTTCTCGTTTCCTCTGCAAGTTCGCCTCCTAACTCCTCCGCCTGAGCCTCAAAAAAAAACTCCTCCGCCTCTGCCAGCATGACCGGAGAACGGAGGCGACTCTTCCACTTCCAGTCTAGGGACTGAGCGGTCACTTTCGAATGTCGGCAACACGTCTTCCGAGAAGTGGTGCCAGGAGATCTTCGAGGCGCCTCTTCAGATTGTTTGTGATGCTTCTGCACCGGTTGGGCTCCCATGCTCTGAAGCGGAGGGGTTGGGGGCCGCTTCGCCTTCTTTGCGTGTTGTAGGCTCGGACTCTCAGGTTCAGATCTTGCGGGCAGACTTTGTGCTTCTTTCTCCCGATCGCTTGGGCCCGGTTCTGTCTCGGTCGTCGGTTGTGGGCGCTCACGGCTCGGTAGACTCGGCGGACCCGCTATTTGCTCGGGCTTGGTCCAGGCGGGGCCGACAGGAGTCTGGGGCACTTGCTTCTGGCCTACTTCGGGAGGGCTTCGGTCCCCTACACCTCGTTGAATGCCCAGGCCTGGAGTGCCCGTGCTCTGGGGACTGTGGCCACCTGTTGTTGGGCCCTCTACTGTTGCCCCAGGGAAGGAGGATCTTGAGTCCCGGTGCTCTTTTGTTTGTCTTGGTTCGACGATTGGGCATGTGGGCTCGGGTGTGGTGCCTTCCTTGGCTCGTGACGAAGGGCCAGCAGCCGCCTCGCTGGCCGACAAGACCTCTCTCTTGGTGGCTCATCATGCAGAAGCAGTTGCAGCTTGCGGTCATGTGACCGATAAAAGGTCTGGAAAAAGGTACATAAGAAGGCAGCGGCTCGGGCACAGATTTTTTAAACTCCGACTATCTCCGACCGGAAAGCTCAGATAGCGGAGTTGGCGGGATTGGTGCGTATTCGAGTCTCAATGCTGGTTCTAAATGAATATCCTTTCTTGGAATGTGAGGGGTTTGGGTGACTCGGAAAAGATGAAGATTTGGGGGTCGAGATTCATAGAGTGGGATTGTGATGTCGTCTTTCTACAGGAAACGAAGTTGGACTCTGTCTCGGATGTGATCTGATGCTCTATTGATGCGGGTTTGCTAAATGAATTCCGGTCGATCGGGGCGTCGGGATCAGCGGGTGGTTTGATTGTGGCTTGGAAGAATTCCGTCTTTGTGCTCCAGGCGAAGTTGAGAGGCACCCATGTCCTCACGGTGCTTCTGGAATGTCCTCGCTCGAGTACCGTGTTCGCTTTGTCCTGTGTCTATGTGGCTTATCAACCTTCCTCGCGGCATCAGTTGTGGTCGGATTTGCGGGCTTCTAAGGCTGCCATTCCGGCTTGCACTTGGTTGATTGGTGGAGATTTTAACGTTACGCTGCTATCTTCGGATAAGCCGAGATTACGTGGTTGTCAAGATCCTGGTTCTGCAGACTTTGCGGAGGTTACGGATTTCTTGGAGCTGGAGGTGTTGGACGCATCAGGCACGAAGTAGACTTGGAGGAATTCTGGTTCTCACTCCCGTCTTGACCGTTTCCTGGCCTCTGTGGAGCTGTTGGAGCTCTTTCCTCTGTCTTTTGCTGGTGGTAGACCGAGAACGTGCTCTGATCACACCCGATTCTTTGGGATTCTGGTGATCTTTCGCCCCCGAAGGGTCTCTTTCGGTACGAGAAGGCTTGGCTTTTTGGAGGACTCTTTCAGGGACCCGGTCTCATCCCACTGGTCCTCTTTGTCAGTTTCTGGATCCGTTGCCTCGAGGTTCGTTCAGAAGTTAACTTCCTTGCGTATCCGCATGTGCATTTTAAAGAGAGAGTCTAAAGAGGCTCGTCGTGCGGTCAGAGTGGCGGCTGAGGAGGAGGAGGGTAGGCTTGATGCTCTGGAGGATGGCCGACCTCTAAATAAGGCTGAGTTGGTTCAGAGAGCTGAGGCTCAGAAGAAGATCGTTGATGAGGACAGGAAGCGAGTGGTTGAGTGGAAACAGAGATACAGACACAACTGGATCAGGGAAGGTGATGCGAATACGGCTTTCTTCCACAGAGTGGCTAGTGGGAGGCATCGCGGGGTCGGTATTAGTGGGCGGTATCAGAGTGGACGGCAACAGGGAGATGGGAAGGGAGATAGCGGATCATTTTCTTGAGTTCTCGACGAGGAGGTCAGACAGAGTTTGGAGCTGGACGGGGATGGGCGCCACGCAATTATCAGCCGCTCATGCTTCTAGCTTGATCCAAGCGGTCACCTTGGAGGAGCTGAAGGCATGGAAGGCCATGTCGGCGATATATCGGCGATATATCGCCGATATATGGATATCGACATGGGACCGATATCGAAATCGATATATCGATATATCTGATTTTCAGGCATTTTCTTCAGAAAGATTCCTAGATATAGCGATATATCGGCGATATACTGGCGATATATCGGCGATATACCGGCGATATATCGGCGATATACCGGCGATATATCGGCGATATACCGGCGATATATCGGCGAAATACCGATATCGACAAGATATCGAAACGATATCGATATTTCCTTCCATGGCTGAAGGTAGTTGTGTGGAGTCTGAATGGGATGGTGCTCCTAGCCTAGATGGGTTCCCGGACTCCTTTTATAAGGACTTTTAGAACCTTCTGGGCTCCGAGGTGCCGGAGGTCCTGGTAGAATGTTGTCCCTGCAATGCAGGGTTTGACAGGCTCAATAAGGCTCTGATTTTTCTCCTTCTCAAGTGTGAGGTTGCTGAAAGGATTGAAGATTTTAGGCTGATCGCGTTGTCGAACGCTTTGTATTTGATTGTGGCTAAGGACTTTGCTATAAGATTGAGCAGGGTACTTGAACATGTTATCTCCCCCTTCCAGTCGGCATTTGTTCCTGGGAGATAGATTGGGGATTGCTTGGTTATGGCGTCTGAGATTATTGCTGATTGGAAGAGGCGTAGGGAAAAGGTGTTACTCCGTAAGGTTGATTTTGCAAAGGCTTACGACACTTCAGACTGGCAATTTCTCTGGGCGGCTTTGCATGGGGGGGTTGGGCTTCCTGGAGAATTGGATTTCGTGGATGAAGCGCTATATTAATACCACGTCCTTGGCAGTTCTCGTGAATGGCCGTCCGGAATAGGGATGGCTATTAAGTCACGGCTCGATGAGCCAGACTCGGGCTCGGCTCGATAAGGGCTCGTGAGCTTGGCTCATTAAGCTATTGAGTCGAGCCCGAGCCAGATTTTTGGGCTTGATAGCTTATCGAGCCGAGCCCGAGCCGAGCCCTGCTCAGCTCGATAACTCAATAACGGGCTCGATAAGGAATATATATATATATAATCTATTTGTGAAACTACAATGATTTTTATTTTTATTTATTAGGTTTGTAACATTGCTAATGGTGTATTATATGTTTATGTTGTTTGTGTAACAACAATGTTGGGTGGACTATGTTGTAGACTTGGATTTTCTACCTTTTATCTATGTTAGTCTAGGTAATAGTTACATATTTAGTATTTTTTCTTTTTTATTAACAAGCATAATGTTACAATATATATTACAATTTAACTTTTATATACAACTCGGATGGTAGCCAACTGATAAGGTGGATGATCTTTAAAAAGGAGGTCTCGGGTTCGAGCCCAGGCAAAACACTTTTTCACCGAAAAAACACCTATTTCCTTAACGAGCATGAATAGGCTCGAGCCCAGACCAGGCTCATAAGAGGCTCGGGCTCGATAGAGGGCTCGACTCAAGACTTATCGAGCTCGAGCTGGCTCGATAAGGGCTCGAGCCCACCGAGCCCGAGCTAGCTCGGCTGGGCTCGATCGAGCTCAAGCCCGAGCCCGAGCCCAATTGGGCTTATCGAGCCCGAGCCCGAGCCCAGCCATGGCTCGGCTCGTTAGGCTCGATAGCCAGCCCTAGTCCGGAAGGTGGTTTTTTTCAACCGCAGAGGGGTGTTAGAGAGGGTTGTCCTCTGGCTCCTTTGCTCTTCATCATCGCATCTGACGTTCTTGCCTGCATAGTTACCCGAGTGCAGGACTGCGGGATCACGTGTGGCTACTCGAGTAATGGTTTGAATGTCCCTCTTCTTCAGTGCGTTGATGACACCATTTTCTTCATTGAGGGGAGCATCGACGAGGCCAGTGGCATGGCGGTCACTCTTGAGCTGTTTGGAGAGATGTCGGGGCTGGTGCAGAATGCTAACAAGTCTACGGTGGTCCCTTTTGCTTTATCCGATGATGAGCGTTCCTATGTAGCCAGGAGCTTGATACGGATTGCGGCACCCTCCTTGTTCGCTATTTGGGGATACCTCTGACTTCTGGCAGGACAAAGATGGCGTATTGGTTACCTATTGTCGAGAAGCTGGAGAGGAGGCTTGCGGGGTGGAAGTTATCGATCCTTTCTAGGGGTGGACGTCTTGTGCTTCTAAAGGCAGTGCTCTCCCCGGTTCCGATTTATTTCATGTCTACGCGACTTTTGCCGGCTGGTATTCGTAAGCGACTCGAGAGACTGATGCAGAGATTCTTGTGGGGCAAAAGAGGTCAGGAGGCTACTGGCATGCACCTCGTTGATTGGGAGAACATTACTCTCCCTAAGGGTGAGGGTGGTCTCAGGGTCAGACGACTTGATGTGATGAATGAGGCCTTGTTGCTGAAATGGGTGAGCTGGATCTAGGGGAGCAGCAACGATCTCTGCACTGACCTTATTCGTCGGATTTACGCCGTAACTGGTACTTCGTCGGAGAACTGCAGCTGTAGGCTGATGCCTTCCCCTTTTTAAAGGGGTATTCTTGCGACCCTCCCTCGATTTCGTTTGCTCTTTAGGTCGGTTCTGGGTAATGGTGAGTCATTTACATTCTGGATGGATGACTGGACGGATGGTGGGGTGTTGTGCAGCCGTTTTCCTCGCCTATATGCTCTGGTTGCGGATCGTGAAGTGTGTGTTGCTTGTTGCCGGACTGATGGAAACTGGATGCCCTTGTTTCATACTAACTTTTTGGACCAATGCTTGGAGGACTTTCTTCTCATGCTTGACTCCATGAGATTTCTTGGAGGCCCGTACGGGGGGCGGGACCACTAGGTGTGGAGAGGAAGCTCTTTCTCGGTCAAGAAGGCGTATGCGGCGATTTACAGACTGCCTCCCTCGCAATCGGCAGAGCTGATTAGGGATTGCATCTTTTTCTGGGGGCTTGGCCTCCCTGAGAGGATCGGTTTTTCCTGTGGCTTTTCAGGAGAAAGAGATTGATGATGAGTGTTGACGCATATAGAATGCCTGTACCTCTTTATTATTTTATTTTTCAGTTGTCTTCTTTATGTAATTTACCCATAGGCTACTCTCCTATATAAGAGAGCCTATGGCTTATGGAATAGATCATCTCATTCATTTTTCCCAACATGGTATCAGAGCGACGGTCCTAGACCGGAGTTCTCGAAACCCTAACCCTAATCCCACACCCCCCCCCCTTCTTCTTCTTCCTCTCGCAAGATCGGCGCCGCCTCTCCGGTCAGTTGCGCCACCGTGCGCCTACGCCTGCGCACACGCATACTGCGCGCCTCTGCCGTGCGCGCCTGTGCGCATCACCTGCGCATCCCCTGCGCGTTCTGCAGCCCCTGCGCGTTGTGCGCATCCCCTGCGCAGCCCCTGCACGCTGTGCGCAGCCCCTGCGCGCTGTGCCTCCCCTGCGCACCATCTCCTGTGTGTTGTGCATCTCCTGTGCAGCAGACCTAGCGCATCAGTCGTGCGCTCCAGTGCGTCACCTGTGCCTCCCAGCGCACTCCCTGTGCGCGCGCGGTAACACCAGTACGCGCATCTCATGTGCGGCCTGTGCGCAACTCCTGCGTGCGTGTAGGTCTTAGCACAAACATCTTCATGGGGATAGTTGCTTGAAGTCTACACATGCAACTACCCCCATCTATGGTATTGTAGACAAAGCATATTGTTTGTCAATCGTTCCAGTCTTTATTTTTCAATATGTCAGAGAGCAAGGCAGATATCCCATCTATTGGCGCATTCCGTGGTCCAGCGCCTATTGTAAAGATGGACGGTACCAACTGAACTGTGGGCAATGCAGTTCATGAGCATGATGAAGTCTACGGGTAAGAAGCATATTCTTACCGAACCAGAGCCTGCTGAGAAGACTGGAACCTATGCCTCCTGGGAGGCTGATGACGCATACGCCAAAGTCTGGCTATCTGGCACGTTGGCAATTGAGATTGCCAATGATATCCTCCATCAACCCACAGCGAAGGATATGTGGGACATTCTGGCGGCCACATATTCCCAAGCGAAGAACGAGACAAAGATTCTGCAACTCCAGCATGATATCTTCACCATCAAGCAAAATGGTCGCCCTCTACATTCTCTCTATACATCACTGAGAGGGATGTTTGAGAAGCTATATAGCTTCATGCCCTTGACAGCTACGCCAGAGCAGCAGAAGACATACAGGAATGCTACTATGGTGGGCGTGTTCCTAGCTGCACTTGATCCTGAATATGAGGCAGCACGATCACAGATTTTAGCTGATTCTACAATTCCGCCAATGGAGGAAGCCTTCCATAGACTGAGTCGGATTACAGTTCCCTCAACTGCTGCAAGCCAGAATTCTTCAGCCATGGCAGCAACCAGAGGTCGTGGCTATCATCACCAGGGCCGTGGACGTGGACCCCGTGGGAGAGGTGGCCGCACTAGGCCAACATGCACCTACTGCCACCGTGTTGGACACAACGAAGATACATGCTATTCAAAGCACGGATTTCCTGCATCCGCACGAGATGCTGAGCAGATAGAGCCCCATCTGCTGCTACCTTGGATCAACGGTTTGATGATTTGGTTGCCCGTCTGAGGGGCATTATCCCACCATCTGGTCCAGCACTGACTACAGAGAATCATTCTGATGCCGATGCCTCTGCCTCTGCATCTACTAGTGCTTCAGGTAGTATACTTGCACTCCATAGTAGTAGATCTGATACATTGCCATGGATCATGGACTCAGGCGCGACACATCACCTATGTGGCAACCAGAGCCTACTTACAGGATACACCCAGATCCCTCCATGACGGACAGTAGTGATTGCCAATGGCACACATTCCCCCATCACTGGTCAGGGGGAGATTATACTCACATCTTCTATGCAGCTCAAGAATGTGCTTCATGCACCTGATTTTTCAATGAATTTGTTGTCAATTAGTCAGATTACGAAGGATCTCCATTGTCGGGCAATTTTTGATCCATCTTCTTTGATTTTTCAGGACATCCGTACGGGCAACGTGATTGGTCGTGGCTATGAGAAAGGAGGCCTTTACCGTCTGAATCAAACCCCATTTGCCGGAACCACATCCTCTCCTGCTGGACAAGTATCTCCTCTATTGTGGCATCTGCGTTTTGGTCATTTACCGCTTCAGAAGTTACGTCGTGTTCTACCCTATGGTCTTTCTCACACACCTATCCAGTGTGAGGCATGTTAGTTGGGAAAGCATCACAGGTCGTCCTTTCCCAGTAGTCCAGGTCGGAGTAGTAACTCCAAGTTTGAGTTGTTTCATGTCGATGTCTAGGGTCTGAGTCGTGTTCCCGATCATCAGGGACACAGGTTCTATATTGTATTCGTGGATGATTTCTCTAGAGTGTCATGGGTGTTTCTGATGAAAAATAAATCTGAAGCACGAAATATTATTATCCACTTTCTTAATGAAATTCAAAATGTTTTCTCTACATCTGTCAAGCTTGTGAGAAGTGATAATGCCTTAGAGTTGTGCACCAACATTCTAGCCAATTACTACTCCTCAAAAGGGATTATTCACCAAACATCTTGTGCTCATACATCTCAACAGAATGGGATTGCTGAAAGAAAACACCGTCACCTTCTTGATGTCACAAGATCACTTCTTATTCAGAGTCATGTCCCCTACTCCTACTGGGGTGATGCGGTTCTTACTGCGTGTTACCTAATCAACCGTATGCCTTTGTCTGTCTTGAATGAACAGATTCCTTTTTCACTCATTTGCCCTGACAAGGATTTGTTCACTCTTACTCCTCGTGTGTTTGGGTCAGTTGCATTCGTCCATCAGTTGTCGCCTGGTACTGACAAGCTCTCTCCTAGGGCTGTCAAGTGCGTCTTCGTTGGGTACTCCAGAACTCAAAAGGGGTACAAGTGTTTTGATCCTGTGCGTCGGCGGTATATGATCAGTGCAGATGTTACATTTTTTGAATCTGTTATGTATTTTTCAGAATCAGGAGACAAGCAGCTACCATCTATACCTCCTGATGCCATTTACATGATACCACCACCTCAGACACCGACGCCACAACCACCACCGCCACCACCACCACCACCGCTCATCTCACCACTACCATTCCATTACACCCGTAGGCCTCCTCCAGCTCATGGTCCTGACCCGTCAACTAGCTCGCCTATGGTATGTAATGAAAACATTAATGTTGATGGATCTGACGACATTTCTCATCAGGATGTATTGCAGGAGCCTGATACAGATGATTTGGATGTTCCAATTGCTCTACGGAAGCCAAAGAGAAGCTATGCTAAATATCCATTATCAGCAGCCGTGTCTTTTGAGAGGCTATCTGGAGACTTCAGGACGTTTGCGTTGTCACTTTCAGCTACAGACATTCCACGGAATCATCATGATGCTTTACAGGATGCTAGATGGCGGCTAGCAATGGAAGAAGAAATGGCGGCACTTCAATCCAGAGGAACATGGAGCCTGGTTCCTATACCTACAGATGTCAGCCCAGTGAGTTGCAAATGGGTGTTTACAGTGAAGCGCAATGCAGATGGCTCCATTGACAGGTACAAGGTATGCCTTGTTGCACGTGGCTTCACACAGACATACGGGGTAGATTACCTTGACACATTCTCGCCTGTGGCGCGTCATTCCACTCTGCGGATCTTGTTATCAGTTGCAGTTGCTAGAGACTGGCCACTTTATCAGCTGGACGTGAAGAATGCATTCCTGTATGGCGATTTGCAGGAGGAAGTCTATATGCAACAGCCACCTGGTTTTGCTGTTGAGGGGGAGTGTTCCAAGGTATGCAGATTACATAAGGCCATCTATGGCCTTAAGCAGAGCCCCAGAGCGTGGTTTCAGAAGCTTTCAGATCTTTTTGAGAAACAAGGATATAAACGTTCCAATGCTGATCATTCCTTGTTTGTACAGAAGACAGCTAGAGGTATAATTGTAATCATGGTTTATGTTGATGATATCTTGATTACAGGAGATGATGAGCAGGGCATTAAGCAGGCAAAGGAAAGGCTGGGGACCGAGTTTGTTACCAAAGACTTGGGAGTCCTTAGATATTTTCTGGGGCTGGAGTTTGCTAGAAATCCATATGGATTAGTAATGTCGCAGAGGAAATATGTTACAGATCTATTGAGTGAGACAGGTATGCTAGGGTGTCGACCTGCTACGACACCAATGAATCCCAGCATGAAGCTTTATGATGATGACACAGAAGAGGTGGACAAGAGAAGGTACAGAGAACTGGTAGGCAAACTACAGTATGTCACAATCACTAGACCTGATATATCATTTGCAGTGAGTCGTGTGAGCCAGTTCATGGAGCAACCACGTCAGGCCCATATGGATGCAATACACATGATTCTGAGATATTTAAAATTATCTCCAGGTGCAGGCTTGCTATTTAAGAAAGGAAAGGAGATCTCTATCACGACATGTGCTGATGCAGATTATGCAGGATGCCCCAAGGACAGGAAGTCCACATCAGGATTTGCAGTCTATGTTGGAGATGCTCTAGTCTCGTGGAGAAGCAAGAAACAGACAGTGGTAGCTAGATCCAGTGCTGAATCCGAATACAGGGCTATGGCCCAGGCTAGCACAGAAATGATGTGGGTGAAATCTTTACTTGCAGATCTATGTCTTGATATACCTCTTCCTATGATGTTGGAATGTGACAATCAGGCCGCCTTGTTCATTGCAAACAACCCAGCCTTTCATGAGAGGACCAAGCACATTGAGGTTGACTGTCACTACATACGTGACATGGTTCAGAAGGGGTTCATTGCTACATCTCACGTCACATCAGAGAATCAGACTGCTGATATTTTCACCAAGGCATTACTTCGAGGCCCATTCCAGAAGTGTGCGTCCAAGCTGAGCATGATTGATATCTATGCTCCATCTTGAGGGGGAGTGTTGACGCATATAGAATGCATGTACCTCTTTGTTATTTTATTTTTCAGTTGTCTTCTTTATGTAATTTACCCATAGGCTACTCTCCTATATAAGAGAGCCTATGGCTTATGGAATAGATCATCTCATTCATTTTTCCCAACAATGAGAGATTGATGTGCTATACTGCTTGGGATGTTTTCTGACAGGTGTCTGCTTTGTGGGAATGTTATTGAAATAGTGGAGCACCTTTTCTTTCTCTGACAGAGTTTGTCGCCTATCTGGGATGGGTCCGATCTGGACTGGGTCTGTACGAGGATACTGGCCTCTTTTTGCGAGTCCTTGGTGGCAGCTAGACGCGCCCGAGGAAGGACCTGCTTCTCCCTTTGGCCATTGGATGGGCTATTTGGCTGGCCAGGAATGCCCTGTTGTTCTCGGGTCAGAGTGATTATAGGGAGAATGTTTGCATCCATGCGACGGGTCTGTTGGAGGCGTGGCTTTTGTAATTTCTGAATCTGTACTTGTTTCTTACTTTTTAACTTAATTCTGTGGCGGGCACCACAGCGTGTTTCTCCCTTGCTTGGCATCAAAAAAATAATGTCGAAGAGTCAAACACGTGTATGTGTCTTATATTGCTTCCATGAAGCATTTTGCTCCAGTCTTGTTGAACAGCTCAGGTTGCATCAGGTTGTACTCTTTGTTGTTTCACTTCATAATGCTCATGAACTGCATTGCCCATAGTTTATAATTAGTCCCATCCATCTTCATAATGGGAGCGAGGCCTTTGAATGCCTCGTAAGCTGGAGAGGAATGCATACCAACCTTGTCTTCTGCAATGACGAATGAAGGAGAATGGGAAGAACATGAGTGGGTGATGTAACATTATTATTTTTTGTCTATATGATCATGTAGTGATAGGTCGTGTGTGCAGACTTAGAGAACAACCTCTCCCATCAATTATGTCGGTGCTCTAGACTAGGCGGTGTATTTATATGGCCGAAATCGCACTGGATTATACAAACATCAGTGCAGGGAAGTGCCAATGTGAGTCACATGGAACTCGAGAGGGACTGCTTAGCACAAGAACCCTACAAGGCATTGGTGCACCCCTTGAAACAGTCATGTGATGGTCCTAGGGTACCGGCGGGGGACCCACGATGGCGATGGGCATCACATGTGGTTCTTGTGGTGGGCTCGAACATTGCTAGATGATCTTGTATTGCCACAGTGACCTCTTAGCGCAAGCACGAAGCCCGAGGCTGGGTGTGGAAACCAAGGAGGTTGCATGAGGTCAAGTGAAAATCGAGGATACTAGAACTTTGGGACAAAACCGTCACTCTGATGCCATGTGAAAATATATGAATGATTTGTGTATTACGTATACCCAAGGTTTAAAAAAGCGCGAGGCGGTCCGAGGCGTTTTCTCTGAAATTGAGGCGAGGCGTAAGCCTCGAGGCGGTCGAGGCGTAAGCCTCAATTTTTTTGAAAAAAAATAAAATTAAAGCAAAATACATTTAAAAAGTATATAATATTGTTACATTTTACCAAAAACACATTCAGGAATAATTTGAAACCAGTAAAAGATACAATACATAAGCGATGAGGGCATTGAAGTTCAAAAAAACTAATACTAAGCCACTAATATACAGAATATCAAGTTCCAATTCCAACTTCAATGACTCTATACGAGTATTAAACTAAAGTCTATACTTAATACTAAAGTACAATAGAAACCGTAATCTTTAGTGCGAATAAAAAAATATTAATATGCCTTGAATCCCAATCAATTGTCTTGTTGGACGTAGTTGGAGAACTGTCATATGCATCCCCTCCTGCCATATCATACCCCAACAAGACGGGGGTCTCGCTGCCCGGTCAGCGAGCCTGTGGGGGGGTCTAGGGGGAGCAGGTGCGCTCCCCCCTGCGGGGGTGTGGGGGCAGCGCCCCCAGCGATTTTTTTTACTAATGTTATTATTTGTATTCAGCTACTCACAATAAAATGTAATAATTATTTTACTTCAGTCTTCACGTGTTTATTTTTCAACATTACTTAATATATCATATATGTGATAACTATTCTAAGTTCACAACTTATACAACCAAACAACAACATCAAGTTGCAAACTTGCAACTAGTATAAAATTCTATTACAATTCAATCAAAAATATGTGTAATAGAACTAGTATGTATAGATGTATGATAAATTGAATATGATATATACAAGATCATGTAACTTCGCTTGTTTCAAGCTATCTCTTCTCTTTGCATGGAGCTATATATATAGAAATATGCAAGGTTTAACATGGAAACAAAAATACAAAAATAAAAAATATAATGCTAATAAAAAAATAGGGTTATATGTAACAAAAAAGTAAAAAAAGCCTCATGACTCGAGGCTTACGCCTCCGCCTCGCCTCGAGCGCCTCACGCCTCGAGCGCCTCAGGTGAGGCTGAGGCGTACGCCCCTTAGTCTGTACCTGAGGCGTGCGCCTCGGGGCGTTTTAGGCCCGCCTCGCCTTGAGGAGTACGCCTTTGCGCCTCGAGGCGCCGCCTTTTAAAACCATGCGTATACCTAGGGGTCCTTTATGTATAGGGGAAAATCTAGGGCCGAAAAAGCTGCCCCCATTGGGTGATACTAAAAGAAGAAATAATGGGAAAACTAAAGGAAATAAAACAAATAGGAAAATTCCAATATTTCCTATAACAAGTATTAAACCCAAAACTCCAAGCAGCTTTATAAAGACTAGGTCTAGATTCAATAGGGACTATATATACATTTCTTCTCAGTCTCTAATCAGTTACTCACATAAGCCAAACTCTAGTTGAAGAATACAGGTATGCAAATATTCTTTGTCAACATCAAATTGCCAAGAATTTGCGTAGACCATGCAGCGAAAGATAGATTACGAATAACTAATGTATGATTCAGAACAAAGTTCAAAGAGCACTAGTCAAAGTAGCTAGCTCATTCCTTTGTACAAAGACATGATGCAAACACCATCTTTTAGTTGAGTAATTGAGAAGTATTGCACTTGCTACTTGTGTTAGGATAACCCTGTCAAAAACCTAAATGCATGACTCTCACCTTTTGGTGCACAAGCAACATGTTTAATTGCATCAATGAGGCTGGCACTAATACAAGACAAGGCAGAAAACAAAGGATCAGTAGACAGCACAAAACTTACTTGGAATTACAGTATTGATTTCATGAGGATCGCCAACAGAGCCAACTCCCATGTATGAAACAGAAGCACAGAGTAACTCCTGATAATGTTTCAGCTTTTCCCGAATCTTATCCTTCCCAACAAGTTCCACGGACACGCGTTTATTTCTTGCTGAGAGAACATACATCTCATCTGCAGCATATACCACATTGATTCAGAAAAAGGTGGAAGTACTGACAAGGAAATAGCTTTGCACAAAAAGACACATGCAACAAGTTTCTTATTGGTCAAAGTACTTGACAGATCAAGAGTTAGAAGCAGGTAAAATGATGTACTGGATTCAAAAGAGATCAAATGAGAGATTCTTGTGAGTTGCAAGTCACTTCCAAAAAATACCAGCCCAGTTGCTTGCAACTACGTATTCAGGATTCTTACATATGCCCATCATACTTCAATCAATTCTAATTGTCTGAAGGTGTCATCTGAATTGCTGTAATTAAGTGATTGCATGGAAACATTCTCCGTGTGATCTGATTGCATTTTTTCAGGAAAAGCACAACAAATGCAATAATTGATCACTATGAATGAATAGAAAACAAAGCATTGCCATTAAAATAAATTACAAAAGATAACTAAAAACGAATTAAAAATTAAAACCAAATGCTAGATTACATTGACGACTAAATACTAGAATCCAATAACATGTAAAAGGACTTCCAATATCATGTTACATTACTATTATTCAAGCAGAGCAACAATTTGGTTTGGTTACGCTCCATGTAATCAAGCTCCCATCACTCATTTCGAAGTAACGAGCAATACCCAGAATCTGCCTTGCTTGTCATTGATATTAACTCAAACTACATAACAAGTAGACGATAATAATTACTTTCTATGAATATCCTCCCCAGTCACAAACTGAACCATTCCTCAGAACACTTCCACAGTCGCAGTGTCGCATCACAAGCCTCAACTTCTAATCAACTTCATTCACCCATATTCCAGAAAAAATATTTTCTAACCAATGCCACTCATTTACCCTCGTCTTCCTTGGAGGAATCCCCGCTGTATCGGAGGCGCAGAGCCTCGAGGAAAGTGATCCCGGAGCTAAGGTTCTTCGGGCGCACAAACGATGCGGTTGTCACACCACGTGCCGCGAAGTAGCGTGTGTTGTTCACAGACCCATCGTGCTTCCCATTGCCGTCGTCCCAATCGACCCCGACCCATGCGCCGGGGTACCCTTCCACTGCTCCAACGTACCTCACCGTGCCGGTCCTGCGGGGATCCCCCACGGAGTGCACTCGCTGACCCAGCTGGAACCCTGGTTCTTCGCCGGCGACGCCAGCAGCGGCAGGGGTAGTCTCCAGATCTTTGAGGGAGATTTCCATTTCGGGATTGAAGAAATGTTGGGGGAGGGAAAGGATGCTTAGGGGAAGACGATTGAATGTTTTTTTACTTTAGTTTGGACGGGCAATGTACACATTTGTAAGTTCCTAATAGTGGGGGCTATCGAGTCACGGCTCGATGAGCGAGGCTCGGGCTCACCTCGATAAAGGCTCTTAAGCTTGGCTCATTAAGCTATTGAGAATCCGAGCCAGATTTTTTGACTCGATAGCTTATCGAGCCGAGCCCTGCTTAGCTCGATAACTCGATAACGGGCTCGATTGTGAAACTACAATGATTTTTATTTATATTAGTTTTGCAACATTGTTAATGGTGGATTATGTGTTTATGTTGTTTATGTAACAACAATGTTGGGTGGACTATGTTGTGGACTTGGATTTTCTACCTTTTATCTATGTTAATCTTGGTTATAGTTAGATATTTAGTTTTTTTCCTTTTTTATTAACAAGCAGAATGTTACAATATATATTAGAATTTAACTTTTATATACAACTCGAATAGTGGTCTACTGTTAAGGCGGACGATTTTTAAAAAGGAGGTCTCAGGTTTGAGCCCAAGTAAAACACTTTTCATCAAATTCTATTCACGCTTTAATTGGGCTTAATGAATGATTGAAAGCTAATAAGAAATTGAACTTTATATTACCACCTCTATTTTAATAATCCAAGTTCAACAATGTGAAGTAATATAAATAAAAATAAGAGATGTAACTAAAATAATAAATTAATTAATTCTCAGATCCAAATTTTATTCAAATACCCATCTATACTACGAGCATGACACATCAGCAACCACGTAAGATCGTCCTCCATCAATGTAATTTGAATAGTAACAGATTTATCAATATCTTGTTATTCATAATATGATTGAAAGTCGATGTATGTGGATTGTGCAGCCTATTTTCCATAGGTTTCACACTCGTCGATGGGTGTCGCAAAGGCTGATCTCGAAATGTCATCAGCATACCTTGTAGTTGAAGACCACCTTCCATGAGCTCTTAGCAGGAACTTTTCCTTCTCGACAGTAGCTCCTCCTTTATGTGAGTATTTTTTGAGTGAGTATTTTGGGATATGTGACGATTGGAGTTATTTATCATATGGTTAATGTGTGAGAAGATGGTTCATCCTTAAGCATGACGTAACATCTCTAGCAAACATCATATCGAATATTAAATTTGATTTTATTTTACTTATGATATGTCTGAGGTCAGGGATGATACTTTTATCATTTCTTTCATGCTCAATGTTGTCATATATTTATAGATTAGACGTGCGATCTTTTTGATTCAATAGGTCATACGACCATTCTTTTAGCATGTATTAATAAATGTGCACTCTACAATCTAAAAGATATATAAAATTTATTATTTCCAAATTGATTAGACTAGTAGTTTCCTTCCAAGTCCCAACTTCTTCCCCGAGCCACAACTATTCAGTATTCCCATTCACTACTTTAGTTACATTGCTAGAGAATTCATTGGTTTATAACCCTCACCTTCGATGCCCTCCTTTGGTCATCCATCGTCAATCGCAATACAATCATCTTCCCTGATTGAACGCACGAATTGTGGGCTCTTTATAGCCCTCCTCCCCTCCATGTTTGTGTCATGGTTCAGACACGTTGCAGACCTTCAACCAGGAATCTCCGACCCACCAACATGCAAGTATCGATTCGTCAACTTTTTTCCTATCATTTTTAATGGAAAACATTTTTCGATCACACATGTTTAATTACCTGCTCATATGAAAACATGAATGTCATACATGTTCCAAGTTTTTGTTATAACTATAAAGTCAACTCATTTTACAGCTTAAAAAAGTTATAGATGATTTTATATTAGAAGTCAACTCAGTATATTAGACGTTGATTATAAATACTTTAAAGTTCTTATTTACTACAAAGATAAGAAACTCAAATTTATGAATCCTAACTAAAAGTCTAAATCGACCATAATGTTCACAATATTAGTAACATTATTGTGGGGGTTATTGTGTAAATTTCACGATATTTGTAATATTATTTATAATTAAAATATTAGCTGAAACTACAAGAATACAAAATAATTCTCATCCATTTTCTTGTGTTTGAGATGCTAATAAAATATTGTCAAAAGTTAGTAGTTGCTTCCTACACATAGTTTGTTTTTTATTAAAAAAATCACATGCCACTTGATGTCCTAGCTCCGATCGTAAAAAAACTAGTCATGAATTCTTACATTATTACCTTGTCCAACGGAAAAGAAAAAAATAAACCAATGGTTTGATATTTAGAAATGCATAATTGATCACGTATATATATATATATATATGTGTGTGTGCGTGTCAATCAGTTAATTATCAAAATATTTTTTGCATTTTAACTAAAAAAACTTTATAGATATATTAATAAATTAATTTCCTATTCTATTTTACCCCTCCGACCCCCCGCCCCCTCAACCGCGATGAGGTAATTCATTTTGATAGCAAGCCTCCTTCCACCTGTTATTAGATCATTCATTTTAATTGTAGATCCTTCTCCCACTTTCCACGAGATGCTTCTTCTTGATGGCATGTCTTCGGGAGGCCTACCATCAAGATCCTGCCTACAAGTCATTGGGCTCGTTTATTTTAATGACATGACTTCCTCCCATTTATCATGAGTGTCATTCATTTTGAAGGTGTAAATCCCCTTCCACCATGTATCACCTCACCTATCACAAATAATACTACCTTTTATGTATTCTCATCTGCCACTACTACCACCATGTTCTCCTTCCGGTGCCATGTCGCACCGCCACCACCAACAACCCACAACCACTCTGCCACCATCATTGTAGCCACCCTCGCATAACGACCACCACCCCATGCAGCCAACATTGTCGCAACTGTCGATACAATTCCCTATGTTGCCACCACTACCTTGATGAGCGTCAAATTCACCTATTTAATTATCTTAAATTTTAGTATACGAGGCGAGAAACAATCGATCAAAACCACAATCTTTGAATGCTGTGGAAAATTTATACTTGGCAAGTCTACCAAGGTCGAATACATGGAACAGTGATTTTTAGTTGCATGATTTTAAATTAAATTAAGTAATAATGATTTGCTACATTAATTTGCATGTCATAAAATAATTACAAGACACAATGAAATGGAATGCAATGTAGAGGAAAACAAACAGAGAAGATGATGGAGCGTAGGATCTGTGATTTTATATGATTTAAATAATCAATGAAACTGACCAATTAATCCTCAAAATTAATCACAAATCAAATGTTCAAACTGATTCCAATGCTTCAGGTCAATAAATCATTTGATACTCATAGTATTTCGAAGCAATTTTCTGGCCATGGAATTTCTGTGATTTAATTCCTCAAATAGTCGACACTAATAATTAATGAATAAATCTTAATTAATCCCCTTGCAATAGTTAAATCCTCAAAAATATCCAAAATAGTACAAAGGGATCAAATAATTTCAGGTCCTCGCACTTAATCCCCTGTAAATAACGTCAATGATCTTCTTAATTAAGAATGGCACAAATAAGTCAAGACAAAGCCTACATAAATTAAAATGCTCCTCAAATAATAATCACCAATAAACATCCTCAAATCTGTCCAAAAGATAAGTAATATGAAAGAGCATGAAAATAGCTTCAAATCGACATGTTATATGCTAAAAGCAGAGTTCAAATGAGCAAGATATGATAGTTTGAAGAGCCAAAAACTAAAATGCAATAAAAAGTTAAGTTTTCTTCTCAATTGGGCCCCTGGAGGACTTATCTGCAATAAGGAAAATCCGTCTGGGATTTTCTATAATTTTTCCAAGTCACCACGTGCGGGCACGTCACCTGGGGCGTGAGGATCTTTTTATAATATCTGGAACTTTGTAGGGCTTCTGTGCAATTTACCCACATGCGCAAGTGTGTTGCACGTGCCCTTGGAGGCTCGGGAATTCCGGGGTGCAGGCTCGGGCAGGACGCTGAGGCTCGGGAACGCGAACCTCGACGTAGCAGCTGAATGGTGCTGCGGTTCGACCCGGGCCTTGAGGCTTAGGTTGAGGCCCGACGTCGACGTGGTTGAAGGAGGATCGTCAGATCAAGGGTTGACCCTTGATCATACGATCGGTGGAGGTCGAGGGCAGTAGGCAGAGGGCAAGTGCGCCGAGACGGAGGCGGGGGTCATGCACGTCGAGGCGGAGACAGTTTGTCGGAGGGCGGAGCTTGCGAAGCGGTGGCACGGGGCAGCGCTGTCGAGGGTGAAGATGTAGGGTTGGAGCGCGACGCGAAGGGCAGAGCACGCGCCATGGAGCGCGGGGTGGTGGTGGAGGAAGGTCCTAGGGTGGATCGAGACGCCTGGATTTTGGAGGAGTTGGGGCTCACTTCCTGGCCATCCCTCCAATCTTGGCGGCGGAGCCAAGAGGAGCTCAGATGCTCTAAAGCAGTACACATCGAGGGCTCGTCATGGATCTCGCCTCACGAAGGGGTCTTCACCGCAAGGTCAGGGTGCTGTCACCAGCAGCGCTCGAGTTTGGTCTTCGAGGATATGGTGGATGGAGTTGATTGCTGCGAGGGGAGGAGGTTTATAGGAGGGTGAGGTGGGGCGTTACACGGATGTAGTAATGGTCGGCGAGGGCAACTGACGAGGAGGCAACCGTTACGAGAGGAGGAGGAGAAACGGTTGGTGGTTCACGAAGGAAGGGGATGAAGCAGGTCACGTGTTGCGCACGTGCATGCTGAGGAGGACGGTGGCACGTGCGGACACGTGTGATGGGGGAGTTGAGAGAAAAGAGAGAAGGTGGGGTGTCACGTGGCACGCCCAGTGATAAGGCTGAAAATTGGTTTCGCGGCTTTTTTTAGAGGAAACACGATCGATGTAGAAAAAGCCGCGAAACAAGAAACGATCTCAACTTATCAAACAAATTCGGTTTTCCTTCGGAGAACCTACACTAAATTTTTAACCAGGCAAGTGTTCATGGGTCGAACTCAAGGAGGCAGAATAGAATCCTTTGATTTTTTTTCGGTTTTATCTTTGTAATTTTATTTTTTAATCTTTTCTTAAAGTTATCAAGTCAAGAAACCCCTTTTTATTTGATTTTTATTTTTTTATTTGATTTTATTCTTTTCCAAATTTTATTTAATTTTCAAAAAGGGATATTTTTCAAAAATATTTATTTATTATATAATAGGTGGATATTATATAGATGGTAAAATATAATAGGGTGAATCGGTCGAGCAGCGAGCTCGAACAACACAAGAAACCAAAACAAAACGAGGCGAAATTCGAAGAATCAAATCACGACGAAAACACGACAAAAACTCTCGAAAACTTAATACTAAGTAGATGGGGTAGTTGCGTAACTACCCTAAAAAATCGTCAAGAAAGAAGATCAAACGAGGTCAAAACAGCCCCTACAGCCCAGGGGCATAGGCGTAAAAAAACTATATAATTTGTTCTGTAAAAAGGTCCTTCAGGGACTATTTTGTAAGAAAAATAACAAATCTTTACATTTAGGTCCCTACGGAGGGACCTAAATGCAAATAAAGGAAACCTAGGGGGGCGGAGAAAGATTTCTGGAAGTTCTTGGATTTAATATGCAAAATCTCCAACGTTTCACTTCGGACGGCTGCGATTATATCCCGCAGGTCGCGATCTGACGTCTCTGCTCTTGCCACGTGTCGAGCACCTGTAGCTCGACTGTTCTTGAGGTTGTTACGCGGCTTGTCGATGGGCGTTTTTCTCTGAATTTCTCCGATCGACCGGTGAAGTCTTTGGCACTCCGGCGGGGCCAGAGGGGTGGCTCCTCCATCCCTCGAGCTCGCCCGCGGTAGGGGACGGTCGGCGGTGGCTCGAAACGGCGGCGAAATCGCGATGAGGGTGACACTTCGGTGCATTGGCTTCTGACTGGCAGTTGGTACCTTCGTCTTCGAATGTGATTTCCGTGAAGATCGAAGCCTTCCAGATGTGAAGAAATTGCTCCTGATGAAATTTGATCTGCAAATAATGAAATGTTGTGCTCGATTCAAGAAGAATCGGCCAATGGTTGATAGATTTGCAAGCTCAAATCATGGAAAAAATAAGGTTTCCAGACTTTCTGAAATCAAACATGGAAATGGCGATGGAAAGATGAAGAGATTCGAAGCGAATTTGAAGCGATTTGAGATGAAATTTGAATGGGCGTTTGAGCTAAATGGTTAAGTGTCCTAATGACGCGATTAACATCGCTAATTCCTACACGAAAATCGAGGAGAAAATTCAAAGAAGTAAAGGGAAAGGTCTGTGAAGATCCAAGGTGTATTACCTGGGAATGGAGCTCGATGGTCGACCTTGGCCGGAGCGTGACGCGCGCGGGGCGGCTATGCAAGGCGGCGTGATCGCCTTGGAACCTCCTCCGACTCCTCCTCCTCCTCGTGGGCTCCTCCAAGGTACTGTTACCACCGTAATTTGGCCGGAATGAGGCTTGGAAGTTAGGGGTCGGGTAGACTGGAGCTGGAGCTCAATTGGTTAGGAGAGTTGGTTGGCGATGGAGGAGGTTTAGGGGCTTATATAGATCAATTGCTTGGGCTCCAAGAGAAATCTGATGGTTGGTGAGCTAGAGGGTTGTTAGGAGAATAGATCCAACGGTTTAGATAGCTCCATGGTGTTAAAGGTTGCTTGGAATAAATGGAGGAAGTCGGCTGGTCAGCGCAGGCATGGTGCAACTGCTTCTTGGAGGAAGATGAACCAGGTGCTGACAAGTGTCAGCACCTGGTTGGTCAGAATATGGAAATTATCTTATAAATTAAGGATTAAATAGTAAATGGCGTTATTTTAAATAAGTATAAATACAAGAAATGTAGATAAATTAATTTTCTAATTTATGGACTATTTACTTTTTATAATAAATATTACTTAAGATATAAATATTATATTAATAAATATGTATTTATAAATAGGTTTAGATTTTTAATTTAGTAAATAAATAAAAAATAATTTCATATTTTCTTAATTATTAGAATATTAAATAAGATTTATGTGAATTTTTATAGATTTTAATAAGTTAATTTGCATATTTTAAAAAATAGAGGTATAAGTTCTCTGGTTCATTTATACATGTATTTTAAGGTTTTTTATTTTATTAAAATAATAAATAAGGTCCAAAAATTATGAAAAAATTTAGGGTGAAACTAAGAGATCATGAAATAATTTAAAAATTATAAAATTAAGAAAATTATAAATAATGTGTGTTATATAAAATAAATAGCCCAGAATCCCCGTTGTCTTTTGGTCCCAAAACCGACTTTTTGCAAACGGACTCCGAATTCGATGAAACCACCTTTATTAATTAGAGAATATTATAACTTTAAAGGTGAGTAGAGTGAAATTGGAGTTCGTATGAGGAAGTTATGATGTTCGGAAGTTGAGATTTTAACAATTTACAGGCTGAGTTTCTTGGCATATATACAGGGTAATATTTTTAGCTTATTTTTATATTTTTATATACATTTTTAGAAATAATTAGGAGCAGAGTTTAGTAAAAATTATGTTCATATGAAATAATTAAAAATCTTTAAAGTTTTGTATTTATTTTATAAATAGTAGAATGTGTATATGTGTGTCTTAATTTATTTTTTTAGGTTTTCTTTCCTTATCTGCCTATACTTATTGGTTTGTCGACCAATCCATGCTGTCTTGGTCTCGGGGGTTGGGCTAGAAATATATCTTACAACTATATTTATATTTTAAGTCATATTGTATATATTTATTTATATTCAATCTGCCTTTTCTTTTTTTTCTTGTTCTTTATTTATTTACATGATTTTGATGGTTAAAAATGAATATTTATACATGAATGATGATTTGTTTAAAGATGAGAATTAATGGATATTTACATGCATTTGTTAAGGGTTTTAAGACAAAATGCGACAGAAAAGTTCATGAATCATGGATTCATCACCCCCCTATACTTAAACTTTGCTAGTCCCTTAGCAAACACTTATTTTGAAAAAGTAAGTGAAAAAGAAAGAAAGTTAGAATGAATTTGTTTTCCTAAACCAATTCATGAGAACAGACAAAGGACAGGGCTCGATCGGGCCTGAAACAAGCATTTTGTCGGAACCTTAACTAGGATTAGGATTTTATCCTCAACAGTCCTCAAGTTCCACAAATCCTTACTCAAGATCACTTCATTGGCTAGTTCAGACTCACTTATTCATATCGCAAACTCTATCATCCTTGAAGTCAACTTGTACAGTGTGTGAATTGATTTAGCTTTTCCTGCTTAGAGATCCGAAGAAACCGTCCATCCCGGCTATACACTTCTATGGCTTCCTCATCTTGCTACTCTTTTCTGGGGGAGGGAGGTATTCCCTTCTGAATCCAGTTCTGCTATGTCCACAATCGAATAAAGGGTGAAGTTAGAAGAATGGGAAAAGAAGTGGAGTGCGACCAGTGTAGACGCATCTCTTTGTGAAGCCCAACCGGTGTAGCTGAGTCTCCACTAAGATGTGCAGGCATTTTTGGTGGAAGCTTGGACCATTGTGGTCTTATTTGGTGGCTTCTGCTTTGCTTTGACTTTGTAATTTGCTTGCACTGCATTCATCCTTTGTGCCTCGACGGATATAGCATCTTTTTAGTCCATCCCTTTTTTTGAGGTCTTATAAAAATTGTGTCAGCAGATCCTTCCCTCATCCGAAGCAACTATTGCAACCCCAATCTCTTCCGTCTTTAGACGTCAATGCCGCAAAGATAAGGATAAAAACACACTACCAAGGTGTACTGCCCTTCAGAACTCCATGCAAGTCGAGCTAAGTGCAGAGTGCATGTGTTCAAGATTGGTTCACTGGTGTAGAGTTGTACGGATGACTCCAAATGGTCTACTTAAGCACAAATGACTTGATTTCCCGAATATGGAAATATGGAAATATGGAAATAAAGTAGAAGTATAAAAATGCAATTTTCGTACAGACTCACAACGGACACTCGGACACAGTCAGTTTCTTTGATTTCAATCTTGATTTGTATTTGGATTTTTAAGCAGTTTAATAAAACTGTCATTAAAGAACACAAATGAAGAAGAAAGAAAATTAAAAGGGTTATTATGTACACAAAAACACATGTCAAAAATAACAATAAGTTAAAATGCGCAAAAGAAGCTCAAAACCCAACTTTCACATGTGAGCTCTTAATTTTACGTAATTATCTTGTTTTGAAGGTATTTGAAAATGGAGTACTTTAAATGTGAGTAGACCAAAATCGGACACTGTATGAGGAAGATATGCACGTTTTAGTCCATCTGATGTGAAATTAGACTTTGGTATTATTTAACACGTATTTCCGTTATAATTTTTGTATTTTTTATTTTAATCTTGCTGGTAATATTTACACAATGGAGGTAGCTTGGGGTCAGTTGGAGTTAGGATGAATTAATTAAGAATCTGGAAATTTAGCAGATTTTGAGGCTAATTTACACTTGGATTTTCGATGCAATTATGCATGATGAAATGTGAATATTATTAACACATGCATGAATGCTAATGATGTTATATTAATGATTAAATGCAAATGGATTGTGGAGAACAGGGCCTAATTGACCATTTTAGCATGATAAATACGAGATTCGTTACACCTTTACTGTTACGCGTATCGAATATGTTGCTCGTTGCACGCACCATCCACTCCGCTCGTCGTGCCACAGTATGTACCCCCACCACACCATGTCGCAGTACCACCGCATTGTGCACGTCGCCACTTCAATGGCATTGTATTTCTCCAACCGGCACCTAAACTATGATGTAATATTGTCATATTCATCCTCATATAGATTTTTCGTAAAAATGAATTCTCAAAATACATCAGGGCGTGTTTGGTAGCAAGGTTGGATTGGGTTGGAGTATCCTCGTGTGAATAGTAGTTGTTTGGATGGTTGGGAAGTTGAAGAGGGTTGGAATGATAAATGTGATGTGATGTCACATTGATAATGTATTACATTAACTCTTCTTGATTATTATAATATATTTTATATTAAATTTTTTAGTTGTACGATGTTAAACAATTATAATAAAAAAAGTATGGGGTTCATATAACTAATTCCAACCCAAGAATGCATGGGTAGAGATGGGGGTGTACCAAGTTATCCCGAGGTGGCCTGGAAACCAAATGGGCCATTAGTGTCAAGTAATATGTTAGATGGCAAGCAAGTATATTAAATGTCATGTTTGACATACGAGGAGAGGTCAGTGTAGACACTTGGCAGCATTGTGAAGAAGCTTCGCAGCAAAGAGATTCCCTTGGTCAAGGTGTTGTGGAACCAACATGGAGTCGAAGAGGCGATATAGGAGACTGAAGCGAACATTCGGGCACAATACCCACATCTCTGCTCATGTAATTATCAAAACAAGCCGACTTAATATATATATATATATGTTGAAAGGGTATGTCTTGTTTTTCCTTTGAGGTTTTTATGGGTTCGAAATCCTTAAAGATTTTTATGGTCAGATGAAATACAGACAAAATAAATAATAACCTTGATTCGAGTCTCGAGACGATACTCCCTTTGATGTTTTTATATTTGATCCGATTGACACGAATACACCACGTTTAAAGGTTTGAATGATCAATTAATATTCAACCGATAGAGAATAAACCTAAATTAATCCACTGATCACAAATCAAAGTTCATTCGATCGCAATCGACCAAAAGTTGATCGCATCGTAAAGTGTGCCATCGGAAAAGTCATGATACAAATTGGAAACCACAAAATAAACCAAGACCGTCCAAAAACCCAATTAGACGAAATAAGACTAATGGAATTGACCATTCGTTGATCTGATGTTGTTTGATATTTTAAAATCACAAAATTTAGTCACAATCCGAGACCGGATATCGAGAATTCCAGAATTCATACCCAATCAAAGTATATAATATTATATTCTTATTGATCATTGTTCAGAGACGGTCGAAATGTTCGTCAAAATCCGAGACTCGAGGTGCGGGTGCGAATGTGCGAATGACCTTGAGTTTTCTTGTTGCAAAAAGAACAAGATAAAGGTATTATATATATATATTATTAATGCTGACATCATTAAGGTGGTATCCAGCAAGCTGACATGACCTTGTTGGTGTCATTTAAAGTAACATCTAGCTTCTATTAAACGCAACGTGGGATCCCCTCTCCCTTTTATCCCCCAATTCCTCTCCTATTTTCTCTCAAAATCCCAGTCGAGAACCCCAACGATATCTCTATTTTCTCCAGCCGAGAGGGGGCCAATACCCCACCATTCTTCTTCTTTTCTAGCTGGAACTACAGCTGCTTGCTACTGCTACCAAAGTCCCTATTGCTGCTACAAATTTTCAGATCAATTCCTCCTATTTTAGAGATAAAAATGTATAATTAAGCCTCCTTTTGTTGTCATCTGTGTCCATATATACATATGATTTATACCTAAAAAATTTAGCCATTGACTTTGGATTTCAAAAGATAAAATAGGGGATTTTGCATGTGATTTTTGTTGCCCTTTTAGGTTCTTGTACGATCTAAAAAATCAATTAAATTTCTCTTTTCATGATTATGTACTCTTTTATTATCCTTTCTCTACTCATGTTATGCTCCCTAAATAATTTGTAGTCTTTGCAAAATGTTACCCTTGTCCGAATATCCATGTCATTCATCAGTGAATGTTATTACAGTTAAAAGAACCGTGAGTCTATGTTTCTCTTCGTTCTAGCGAAGAGCTTGAGTCTATGTTTCTCTTTGTGTGCAATTGCCAACTTTATCTCTGCCTCCGACCCTGCTTGGATTATTGATTCAGGAGCATCTACACATCTGATGGAAAAGGTAGTCTACTTGCCTTCACACAATTGTCATCCTCTATGAAGACTGTTTGGGTCGCTAATAGGGACCATTTACCTGTTACAACTATTGGTACCATGGAGTTTTCCTCCAAACTCCGGCTGACTGGAGTTCATTATGCCTCTTCTTTTTCGATCATTCTATTATCTATTCAGAAGATATGTACTGAACTTAACTGTAGGGTTATTTTTGACGACTTTTGTTGCTATTTTCAGGACATCCATACGAGACAGATTTCTGGTGGGAGATATAAAGAATGACCTCTGTTACCTCGACATATCATATGATTCTAGCTTTGCTGGTGCGGATTCTATCTATGAAGGTCCTTTTCTCTGGCACCTTCACCTTGGTCATCCTTCTGCCAAAGCCATCTTTGTGTTGCTCCTTGATCTTTTTTCACTCAAGTCTTTTGAGTGCGAGGCGTGCCAGTTCGGGAAACATCATCGAGGGTCTTTTCCTACACGTACCGAGGCTCATCGTGAAGTATCATTTTCTTTAGTCCATTGCAATATTTAGAGACCTTGTCCGATCCGTACTCTGAGCGGACATAAGTGATGAATCTCCATTTCATCACCTTTATTCTATCGTTTTGGCCTCAAAAACCCCAACAAATGCATGTAAAGAGCATTAAATTGTACATAATAGCATTCATGATTCATTGTATTAATTACACATTAAATAAGGTGTTTAACGCAAAAATTATAGAATAAAGAGAAGAAAAGAAAAAGGAGTAAAATATTGCAAATATTTTATGACCCTAACCCCGAGACCAAGGCCAACATGGAATTGGTCGACAAGGAATAAAGTAGGGGGAGATAAGGGCCAGTGTACAATAAATACCCCATTTATTCATGCATTTATTTATGCATTTTTTGACACCTATTTTGTACATAATTATTTATTCATCAAATACAGATACTTTTTTCATGAAAGTTGTATATAATAATGTAAATAAAAATACAAAATTGAGTTTGTGTAAAAATAACACTCAGTGTACATTTTATACACAGAATAAAAAGCCAAAATCTCAACTTCACAGACCCATATCTTGCAAATAAAAAATCCAAATCACCCAAACTCATCTTTAATTGTATATAGCATTCCAAGAACTATTTAATAAAATTGGTTTCATAATTTTTGGAGTTCATCTGCAAAAGTTAGGTTTTTGGTCCCCATTGGGCAGCCTGCATGATTAAAATAATCAATATATTCCTTGTCTATTATTTTTGTCAAATTATATTTTTAGGATTTTGTAAATAATGTATGTAATACATGTATCAACTAAAATTAGACTAAAACTAAAAAGGATTAATAAAATAAAATAAGCCTATGCAAGTTAGTAGGCAGAATACCTATGATCAAGAATGTATATAAATAAAAGGGGAAAAACACTCTTTAATTTTTCCCTTCTTTTATATTTTTATAATAATGTAAATAATACATATAACCTATTAAAAATGCAAATCCAAAATAAAAATCAAGAAAATACATTAAATAAATTAAGTACACAAAATACATAGGTAAAATACCAAGAAGTATACCTACATACACATATACCTATTTATTTAAAAATGAAAATAAACTCATAAAAATTAAATAAAAATACCCCCATACTCACAAAAATAAATTATAAATTTATAAAATAAACCAATAAAATAATAAAAGAAAAATAAACAAATTAAAAATAAAAATACACAAAATAAAAATAAATACATGTAAATACACTTATAAATACATCATTAAAATAAATTCATAATAAAACACATCAAAAAAATAAATAAAAATCATAAATAAATAATACATTAATTAACAAACATTTTTTATTTTATAAGTGAAATTAAATAAATTCATTTATTAGGATAAAATAATAAGTCAAATCTGGGCTGACATGGCCCAATCAACGTCCAGAATTTTGTTGACCACCTGGTCAACTCGACCCCCAGGCGGCTGAAGTGACGCGGCTGGTCTTTTCCACCCGTCTTCTCCCTTTTTTCCCGCTCGACTCGTCCATCGTTGGCCATCGATGTCTTCTGACCAAATGATCCCTGATCATTGTACAACCTCGCCACCAACCCAGATCAATCATTTAACCGGCCGATCCTTCGTGGCGTCGCGGTCAATAAGGGTCCAGACCCATGTCTATAAATAAATCCTTCGACCTCCTTCCCCATTTTGGTCTCCCTTCGGTCATTTTCCACCCTCTTCTCCAGTCTCTCGAGGATCCTTGTGACAGGGGGGTTCTCCTGGAAGCTTCAGACTGTCGGAGGAGTCGAAGGAAGTGCCCACGGCCGCCGCTCACCGGAGGTCCTGCTCCCTGGTCGCCAACCAAGTATAAGAGTTGTTTTCTCTCTCGTTTTTAGCTTAGTTTTAGTTTTAATCTTTAATCTAGCCTTTAGAATCATTAATAGGACCTTAGGTGTTCGATTAGAACAAGATCGAAGTTCGTCGGAGTTCCTCTCCGACGAACCTCTCTACCCTGATCGACACACGAACCGACTCTCCGCTTCATCTCATTTCGATTCCCTACACGTTCCTCGCATAACCCACTCGTCAGATCAACCAGAGCCTAGCCCACTCTGCGAATCGAGGTCCACCTCCTCCACTTCGCCGGACCTCGCCATCCCCGTTCATTCCTTATCCCTTTAGCCTTAACCCCTGGTCGAGGAGACCCCCCTCGAGCCCCCCATTCTTTTGGTGCAGGTCTGAAGCTGAAAGGAGCCCCCTGGGGCTCGATTCAATCCCCTGCGAGGTTCCAGGACCCCCCTTTCTTCTCCGACCTTGTTCAACCGATCTAGGGGGTCCTGGGCCTTCTGGAGTGCCTCAGACGGTGCGCGTCGTCCTGCCGGACGTTTGGAACCCATCATCAGCAACCTGGAGCGCCTGGAGGCAGAGAAATCATCGATCGAAGCCAGGGAAGCCAGCTGTTCTTCCCTGTTCTTCGCGTGCAGCAGTCACCGTCGGATGAAGGAGACGGCCCCAGATCTAATCAGGGCCATCCGTGTAGCAGATGCCTCGGCCGTGCGATCGGACTTCAGATGCAATCTCGGCCGCAGATCGTCGAAGGGGTATCGGCCGATGGGAGTGCGACGCGTGGCAAGTGAATGAAGGGTAGCCGTCGGATCGCGCGTCTATTAGGGGTAAATATAAAATGCAACCCCCCGCCTTTTTGTATTTAGGTTTTATTTCCATAAATAAAAAAATCCCGTTGTAAATAATTTGTAAAAATTGCAGAAGAACCCCTGATGTTTTTATATTTGCGTATTACTCCGTCCGCGCCTCACGTGCGATACCCACGTGAGGCGCGTGATTTTTGCAATTAAACCCCGCTGGGTTTTATTAATTGTAAAATGGCCCTGAAAATAAAAATAAATGTTTATTTCTGTTGTAATTTTTGCATGTATGCCCCTGAGAAATATTTTAATTGCAAAAATACCCCTGTCAGGCCATATATTTTTGTATGCTTTGTCCATTTATTTTGTGCTTCATATTTCCTTGAAAAATTTTGCAAAAATGGATATAAGCTCCTGTTAGTGTACCCTTGCACGCTGTATTTTTAGTTTTTAATTTTGTTACATTTTTGCATTTATTAAAAATAAAAACATGCCTTTTAAGTACTGTCTAACTTATAAAATTCCAAAAAATATTAAAAGACCTCGAAAAATTCCAAAAAAAATCCCTAATATGTATTTTGACCTATTTTAGTGTCAATCCAAAAATCCCTAAAAATCTCAAAAGGAAAACCTTAAGAATTCAAAAATACACAAAAACTTCAAAAAAATATATAAAATCAAAGAAAAATCAGAAAAATGTAAACTCGGTTCCTATTTCTTCTATCTTTTACTATCTTTATTAAAAAAATAGTGTGGAAAAGTTTTGTGGCTATTTGCTATTTTTTATCCCTATTTTACTTACAGCCAGTACCTATTTCACTGTTTTCCCCTATTTCAGCATTTAAAAATACCAAAAACAATTTGAAAAATACCCCAAAATCACTAAAAAAGTAAAAAATTATGAAAATCCCAAAAAGATTTTATTTCCATATTTTTGAGTATTTTTATATATTTTTATAAATATTTTATCACTCCCCTCTCCCCTTTGTATATGCATATTCCTCTATATAAAGAAAAGAAAAGAATATATATATACTTATATATATCTTTATTAATATATAAAATCCTAAAATTAAAAAAATATATATTCTTAGTTATATATATATATTGTATGTACTCACTCCCTACAGATACATATGCATCTCTATATTTATATTCTATAAATGATATCTATATATATATATATTACCTTAATCATATTATTAAAATAAAAATTAAAAAAAATATAAAGATAAAAACCCACAAAAATAAGGCTTCACACATGGATGACTCTGTGATACATGCACATCATAGGCTTATGCATTTTTGTATTGCTCTCTGTGATTCGACCTCTACATACTTGTTCCCTATACATTTTATGGTAGAGTAATAAATATTAATTCACATTTTTGGACTTAATTTCTTCACTCTTTTATTGTGGGTTAATGGCTGATTAAAACTGGTATCCTGCGAGCGGTCGCTTCAGCGACACTTTATACATATCATTTATTGTGACCCTCGTGGAATATCGTGTTATCAGATGGCGCCGTTGCCGGGGAGCAATGAGCATAGCCTAATTTCTTTTGTCATTCTTGTGTACATTTTTAATTCATCATTGATTTTGTGAGCAACTATTTTTATTGTCATTAATCACCATGCTCTATTGATTGATTCATTTATCGTGATTATTTTATATCTGCTCTATTTGATTTATTGAGCTATTCTAATTCAATCTTCTTGTGACTTTGATGCGAGGGCCCGCCACGCGAGGATGGTTTCTTAGGAGGCCAAGGCAGCCGAGCTTGGAGGAGGGTGGTCTTCACCTCATGACCGCTTGGAGAGAGCATCAAGGAAGCAAGGAGCTGGGGATCAGATAGGTGTAGAATATTTAGGATTATTTTTGTAATTTATGGTGAGAGAGAGATAATTTTGGCATGTAATTAAACAGGACTCTACTCTTCACAATGAGGTCCAGTGCCCGGGTGATTGTTCACCTGGGGGCCTCATCACGGCTTTTCAAGTTTTCATCGCTTCTTTTCTTTGTTTTCTGAAGTTTTGAGCTTTCCGCCTTTCTTTTACTTTGTTTTGTGTGGTTGGAGCCCCTAGATGTAGGTTGCTTGACTCGGTAGCTAGGTCCACACATTAATAAGAATGCATGTTCCTATAGTCTACTTCGTATGGATCTAGTCAAATTTAAACAAGCCGTTCATTTATCTCTTAGCCCTTGTGCCACAGCGAGCCCTGTAAAGCACTTTCTCCTACCCTCAAGTGTGTTGAGCAGAGGAGGGGTGAGCCAAGACCGGACCTTTCGGGCTAGAGATGAATGACCGACTTATGGTTCTTCACGCTAATAGCAGCTAATGTTTAGTGCGATTTGTGCCTTGCATACCGACATGTAGATAGGTTTAAAAATTCTGTTTTGCATACCGCATGGAGAGAGCTGGGATGCATTGTAAGTCTTCTAACTCAGCACGCATCATCCGGTTCAATGGTGAGATTTCCATCATGGAACCATTTGCACGGCTTTTCCGCTATCTCCCTCTGATTTTGAGCACCTAGGACTTAAATGAAAATCTACAAAATGTTAGGCGCTGGTATGAAACAGACTCAAAAAAAAGTGAAACCCAAAAATTAAAACAAGGGGACTGCTAAATAAACTTTGACCTTAATTAAAATCTGTAATGGAATATCATTATACCGGGTTCATAAAGCCCTCATTGTTTTCAGGTACTTTGGAGGGGGACCAAAACCCTACTCCTTTGAGCGAGTGCGACCCCCTAAGGATTAAAGCCAAAAACCCAGTCTGCAATTGCCTTGTGTATCGCTTGGATTTCCGAAGTAATGGCGTTTCTATCGTACGTAGGCGAGTAGGGCTTGGTCACCAATGATGACTCTCTGTTGTGTAGAGCATCGACCCTGTCCGAAGTATTGAGCATAGGCCACGCCTTTACGGGGGTGTCTGTCTCATTGTCCTGCGTCCGAGTAGGTTCTTGCACGCTCAAGGTTGATTCCGTTGCGAGCGAGAACCGAAGTATTGGTTTCGCCTATCGGCTTACTCTCTCTCTTCTTTGGCTGAGTAGGGATTCAGGAAGGGTTACAAGGACTCCAAAAAGTACAGACTACAGGTTACACAGGAGGAGGACAAGTACGGGATACTCTTCTGGCAATACTCTCTCTCCTATAGGGTAGCGTACTAAGGACATGTTATAAGATATGCCTGAAAATCACAACTCTAAAAATGAAAAGATAATAAATAGCCGAGCTTTCACGGCTTCACATGGCGTGAGTTGGTGAACCCGATTTTGTATTGTGTTTGTATGGATCTAGATTAAGGTTCAAAGATCAAGTCTCGCGCCTTTGCGCATATTTTTGTTTCTCCCTTTGACCACCCCGCTCAACCGAGCCTCTCTACTGTTTACACTCCTTTTATTCCTCGTTGACCACTGTATCTTTCATCCAACATCCGATCTTCTCTTGTGCTTCGTGAAGTTGATCCATGGATGGTTTCCGTCGGGACCATGCCGACACCCACATCGATTCCATGGACTCAAATCCGCCAATAAGTTCGAGGTGATTCCCGAGAACCCGATCTGGACTTTGCGGATCGATCTCCAGACTCCTCGTTTTCTACATTTCTCTTGGACACCCAACAAACTGGGATCACTTTTGTCCCACTTCCGCCGTTGTGAATGGAAGTCGATTACAATCTACATCCTTTTTCATTCACAACATGCTGGGGTTGACCTAAATTCCAGCTTCATCACGGCAGCTGAACATTAATTGCAAGCGGTCTGATCAGGACTATCTCATTATGCAGATAGAAGACAGTGCGAGCCCTGGAGACTACTCTGGAATTCATCTCATCCGATTCAGACCCTGACATGGCTCCAAGAGGAAAGGGGAAGGGTCAACAGCCACCCCAACCAGAGAGACAGGTGCTAGATCAGAACCAAGTCAATGCACAGTTACTGGCATCTATCCAGGCCATCCAGCAGCAGCTGACCGAACAGGCCCTCACACAGACAGCCTTCCAGGACATGTTGAATGATATGATGAACCGAGACGATGGAGGAGGAGGCAGAGGCAGAGGAGGCAGGGGAGGAGGAGGTGGAGGTGGTGGTGCCGATGATGATGTAGAATTTCCACCACCACCAAAGCCAACCCTTAAAGAAACATACAATCCGGGAGACAGCCAGATGACCGAATGGATACTCATTCCACCGGTACACGCTCACTTTGAGCTGAAGCCCCAATTCATGGCTCTTCTCTCTGCATTTCATGGAAACACCAGCGATGAGCCGTACATTCACCTGCAGCAATTTTCCCGCATTTGCCGCACGACTCACTATCCCAATGTCCCTCTGGACATTGTCAAGATGATGGCTTTCCCTTCAGCCTACAGGACAAGGCCCTCTATTGGGTCAATCATCTGGGGAAGGTTGTGACGACCTGGGAGGAGCTGAAGTCCGCCTTTCTGCATAAATATTACCCTCTAGGTCGGCTCAACCAGATGCGAGCCCGTATCACTAATTTCTCCCAAGGACCCCATGAGTCGATACATGAAGCGTGGGAGAGATTCACTGACCTGCAGGAGAAGTGTCCCCATCATGATATTCCGAAGACCAGCTTGGTCCAGCATTTCTTTGGGGGACTAAACATAGAAAGCCAAAGGCTCGTGGACGCAGCATGTGGGGGCTCACATTTCAATAAGGATGAAGATGTCGTCTGGCAGATATTTGAAGAAATGGCCGAAGGAGAGGCCACCCTCTCTTCATCCAAGGCGTATCTGAAGCAGCCCCAGATCCTTCAAAAACAAGTGTACATGGCAGCGTCCAAGGAAGCAGAGAGAGATGAGAGCTCCAACCTCAGTATCATCGGGGGCCATCTCTCGAAAGTTGATATCATCGAAAAGTGATCACAGGACCTCGAGAAACTCGTTGTGATCGAGAAGAGGACCCAGAACCTAGACAAGCTTGATCAGATCAACAAGTACCTTGAACTGTTGGTGGGCACCATCAACTCTGTTCAGTTAGCTACACCATCGGAAGCTCCTGCTGAGAAGAAGGACGAGCAGCAACCGCAGCATCAGCCTCAGTCGAGTCAGCAGCCACTGGCAGTCCAGCACGTATACTACGTGCAGGCGCTCGACCAGGGCCCGCCGCAGCAGCAGATGGCCGTGTACCGGCCAGAGTTTCTCTCCGGACCTGATCCAGTCTTCCCACCACCACCCCTAATTCAGGAAGTGAACGGGGTATGGGCTAATGATGCACAATCGACCCATCCTCAGAGACAACCCCAGGATCGGCAATTTGCCAATCGGCAATACCACCAACCTCAGGGTGGTCGTTTTGGACAATCCTCGCAGTCTCACCAACAGTACCAGCAGCAGCCGCAGTACTGTCACCCACAGCCGTATCACCAGTACGCGGCTGCCCCCTCTCAATAATACCAGCAGTATCCTCCTCCCTCATACCAATAACTTCAACTTCCTGCACCACCGCAGCACCACCAGCAACAACCTCCACACCCATCCAACCAACAGCAGCGTGCTCTGCACGCTGAACCATCAGAAGTACCCCCTGCGAACCCCACCATGGATTGTCTGGCCCAACTTGTCAAAGGGCTAGCGGATATGATCAAACGGCTTGATGACCTGACCGCCACCCGAACTACCATTCCGGCGCAGGTCGAAGCCAACCCCAACAATTTTAAGAAGAAAGAGCAGGTAGAATGTGATGTCCTGTCCGTGTCTGGTAATGATATAACTGTCTATTCTAATGTTGTTACTCTCAGGAGCGGTAGGGCCTTGCCTCCGCCTGCTACCAGAAGTGGGGTGAAAAAAGAAACAAGTGGATCGTCATCTTCCGCATCAGCCGTGCCAGCTCCAAGGGCGGGTGAGGAGGAAGAAGAAGGAGAAGCCAATCCAGCCGTCATGCATTTCCAGCAGCAGCCTCAGCCAAAAATACAAAAAATCAGCAAAAGAAAAAACAACAAAAAGAAGCTTGTAGCCGAGGCGAAGCCGCGCTAGCATTGGAGGAGCCACCAGCAGCAGCCGATCCCTCGCTAGCCGATGGAGCAGACGCTACTCTTTTTGATCACCCTGCAGCACCAGCATGTTCAGAACCAGTTTGTACTCCTTTTTGTAGTCCGGATGTACAACCTTCTGTGGGCAATGATTTTGATGTAAATAAGAACTCTGATATTCCTGCTAGTGATGTACATATTCCTTTTCCTCATGCAATACAAAAATCCAAAAAATTGCAAAAAGAAAAAAAGGCATTGTCTGATCCAAGTGTTGTGGAAATTTTAGATAAATTGGCTGTTGAGATTCCTTTGTTGAAAGCCGTGGAATGCATGCCAGCTGTAAAGAAAGGACTAAAGGAGGTATGTACCAGCAAGCGTCGCCCATCAAGAAAGAACAGACGTCAGCAAGTTGAGAAGCATGTCCTCACCTTGGCCACGGTAGCAGCTATCAGTAACCTCCCGCAGAAAAAGCAAGACACAGGAGCACCTCTGATCAGTTGTGAGATTTTTGACCAGGTATTCGAGCGCACTCTTCTTGATAGCGGATCTTCCATCAACCTTCTGCCCTCATCCATAATGCAAGAATTCGGGCTGGGTCCGCTCAAGCAGACACGCATGATCCTTCAGTTCGCTGACCGATCTGTCAAGCGGCCCCGAGGTCTTTTGGAAGACATTGTAGTTAAAGTGCAGGAGATGCAATTTCCAACTGATTTTGTTGTCCTTGATATGGACTCGCCTGCACCCCTGCTCCAGACCCCTATCATCCTTGGCAGACCATTCCTACGTACTTCAGGTGCCGTGGTTGATTACGGGTCTGGAAAAATTACTTTTAGCTTGAACACCCAACAGATCACGATAAACATGAACAGAGAGCCGAATGCCACAACTGATGAGAGCCAGGCAACATCCGAAGCAGACTGTGATTTTATTGTAGAGATCAGAGATTCATGCTTGTCATTGGACGATCCATGGACCCGAGAAATCCTCACTCTTGAGGAGGACTTGGAAAGCGCAGTCAGCTTATGCTCCAACGATTCTTGGGAGACAGATTCTCAGATGCAGGCACATCTACTTGAGCACTCACTCCAGACCGAACACGATCAACTTAGCGCAGAACCGTTCGACACATCTCTGGGATCTCAACAAGATGATGAGGATGGTAGCAACGCCAATGAAGTACATCCCACCACCAGCATAGTCTCTGAAGTGACCGATAAAGTGGACAGGTCAAAACCAGAACTCAAGCCACTTCTGGCAGGCCTAAAGTATGCTTTCCTTGCGGGTGAAGAACAAATGTATCCGGTCATCGTCAGCAGCAGGCTGAATCCGGAGCAGGAAACTCATCTTCTCGAGGTTCTAGAAAAGAACCGCAAGGCACGTGGTTGGAGCGTATCAGACCTCTGAGGGATAAATCCAACCTTGTGTTCACACCACATCTATCTAGAAGAAGACGCCAAGCCGTCCCGCGAATTCCAAAGAAGGTTGAACCCTAACCTCCGGGACGTTGTCATGAAAGAAATAATGAAATGGTGTGACGCAAGCTTCATCTATCCCATCTCCGACTCAAAATGGGTGAGCCCACTGTATTTAGTTCCAAAGAAGTCAGGGCTTACCGTGATTACAAATGACAAAGGAGAGGAAATTTCCACTCGGATACCAACATCCTGACGGGTGTGTGTTGACTACCGCCGTCTCAATGCAGCAACCAAGAAGGATCACTTTCCCTTGCCCTTTATTGATCAAGTTTTGGAAAGATTAGCGGGCAAGGAGTTCTTCTGCTTTCTGGATGGGTATTCCGGGTACAACCAAGTGGCGATCGCCCCTGAAGATCAAGAGAAGACTACCTTCACTTGCCCGTTCGGCACCTACGCCTTCAAGAGAATGCCCTTTGGTTTGTGCAATGCACCTGCAACCTTCCAAAGATGCATGTTAGCAGTCTTCGCCGAGATGGTGGGCAATCTTCTCAAGGTGTTCATGGACGACTTCTCTGTCTATGGTGATAGTTTCGATTCTTGTCTTGTGCACCTAGACAGAGTGCTTCAGAAATGCCGAGAAGTTAATCTAGTGCTTTCATGGGAAAAGAGCCACTTTATGGTCACAGAAGGTATTGTGCCGGGCCACGTCGTTTCCAAACGTGGCATGGAAGTCGACCCAATGAAGGTGGATGTCATTTCAAATCTTCATCCACCTCAGTCAGTGATGAATGTGAGGTCATTCCTGGGGCATGTGGGATTCTACAGGCGATTCATCAAGGATTTCAGTCGCATTGCCCAACCTCTGACAGAACTTTTGTGCAAGGAGACGGAGTTCATTGTTGATCAGCCGGTTCTCCTTGCTTTCAATCAGTTGAAGGAGCTCATCACTCAGGCTCTAATTTTACAGCCGCCAGACTGGACTCTTCCCTTTGAGATAATGACCGATGCGTCAGACTTCGTAGTCGGGGCGGTTCTTGGGCAAAGAAAAGACAAAGCGCCCTATGCCATTCACTATGCCAGCAGAACATTAGATGAAGCACAAAGAAATTATACTGTGACAGAGAAAGAATTGCTGGTTGTGGTTTTCGCCCTCGAGAAGTTCAGGTCCTATTTGTTGGGATCAAAAGTCACAATTTTCACAGACCACTCTGCTATCCAGTACCTACAGCAGAAGAAGGATGCCAAGCCAAGACTGATTCGTTGGATCCTTCTCATCTAGGAATTCGATTTGGAAATCAAGGACAAGCCTGGAGTCTAGAATGTAGCAGACCATCTCTCCAGAATAGAGCAGCATGAGCCTCCTCTGAATAATGCACCTATCACAGAAACCTTTCCTGACGAAGCCATCTTAGCTGTGGATTCTCTTCCGTGGTACGCAGATATAGTCAATTACCTCGCCTCTGGGGTAACACCAGCGGATTGGACGAAAAATCAGAAGAACAAATTCATGTCGACCATCCGATTCTACCAGTGGGAGGATCCTCTTTTATTCAGGGAAGGAGCGGATTGCATTTGGCGCAGGTGCATCCCTCAGACTGAGCAATCTAGTGTCCTCGAGCATTGTCACTCGCTCGAATCTGGTGGACATCACTCTGGAGATCGGACGGCAGCCAAAGTACTTCAGTATGGCTTCTAGTGGCCCACTTTATTCAAAGATGCAGCTGAATTTGTCAAGCGATGTACTGACTGTCAGCGAATGAAAGGCACACTTACTGCCAAAGATTCAATGCCCCTGAAAATCATTCAGATAGCAGACGTTTTCGATGCATGGGCATTGACTTCATGGGACCTTTCCCTAACAGTCAAGGTTTTGAGCACATCCTTCTTGCCGTCGATTATGTGAGTCGTTGGGCTGAAGCTATCCCCGCTCGAGCCGCTGACAGCCGAACAGTATGCCAGTTTCTGAAGAAGAACATCATTTCGCGGTTCGGGATACCGAAAATTCTCATATCAGACGGGGGTAGCCACTTCATTAACAAAGAGGTCAAGAAGTTAACGAAGGAGTACGACATCGATCATCGTGTCACGTCTCCTTACCATCCTCAGACCAATGGCATGGCGGAGCTATCAAACAGAGAAGTCAAGACTATCCTGCAGAAACTTGTTAGGCCAAACAGGAAGGACTGGTCTCAACTCTTGGACTCGGTCCTATGAGCTTACCGAACCGCCTACAAGTCTCCCTTGGGCATGTTGCCCTATCGTCTTGTATATGGAAAACCATGCCATCTGCCCGTGGAATTAGTTCACAAGTCTTTATGGGCAATCAACAGTTGTAATTTGGACTCACACAAAAGTGGCCAGAAGAGAAAAGATGATCTGAACCGGTTCTTGGAATTCCGAGACTATGCATACGATAACACATTGATGTACAAGGAGAAGGTGAAACGCTGGCATGACCAGCACATCAGACGAAAGACTTTCGATGTTGGACAGAAAGTGTGGTTATTTGATGCAAAGTTGCGGATCTTCCCGGACAAATTAAAGAGTAAGTGGACAGGGCCATTTCGAATTTGTGAAGCGCGTGACAATTGAAGTATTGCAATATCAGAATTGTCCCCTGACGCACAACCCTTCATCGTCAACGGCCAACTCCTGAAGCCTTACCTTGAACCAGATGCATTCTTGGCCGTTGTAGACTCCATTCAGTTAGTGCACCACGAAGACATTTCCACAACGGCTGCAGCATCAGAAGATTCAGACGATGTACTTCAAGAACTGTTTATCTGATTTTCTTCTTTTCTTCTTTTCTTCTTTTCCTTTTCTATTTTCTCGTTGTATCAAAAAGGTGACGCCCTTGTAGACAGTTTTCTATACTTAGGACGCACTTTGTCCTAAGTATAGGGGGGATGTGCACCCCGAGTTTTTCATTTTATTCCGATCCTCTCCATTGTCACCTCTTCTTGTCTATACTTAGGAGTATCTTACCCTAAGTATAGGGGGAGACAATCTGAGTACGATCTGTGTATTACCACCCTTGACCCTCCCTACTTTTTGTACAGTCTGCTATACTTAGGATTACTTGATCCTAAATATAGGGGGGATGGTCAACTTCTCATTCATTCATTTCATTCATCTAGATTCTTTAGATCTGTCTATACTCAGTACGAGTTATGTCTTTGCTTTTCCTTTCGACCTGTGAGGACATAGCTCAAGCTAAGTATAGGGGGGTCGTATATACCATGTATATACTATAAGCCATAACTCATACTGAAGAATAAAATTTATCACCCCAATATAAAATAAAATGTAAAAAGTAGTCCTATAATAATTAAAGATGAGTGAGAGCTCCTCAGGCTCTTTGTACATGTACTGATTATTAAATCAGAAAAAGCTTTTTATGCAAAAAGTTTTCTTTGGAAAATCTTGTGAAAATTGTTTGAAAATAGTGTGTACAAGCATTCAATCTTTGAAAAATCAGTTTTGGGCGTAAAATTTATTTTCTTTGAGTGAAATCAAAATGTGTGAAAATCAATGTGCAAATGATTGTAAAAATTTGATTGTCAAAATTGTTTTGAAAAAACATATCTATGCTGTGTAAAACCTTTGTAAAATCATTTTCAAATACGTGTACATGTTTGCAAAATTATTTTGGACTAAAGTTTTCAAAACTCTTGTGAAAACGATTCTCGAATAAATATGAGGAGTCTACACAAAAATCTCTTATTCGTAAATAAGGAATAATCACAAATAAAACTTATAAAAACCATATTGTATAACAAATACAGTTTTTCTTCTTTTGTATATACTAATTAATAAATCAGGTTCAATACCTATACAGTAGGATTTGAAAAATAGTGTGAATTGTTTGAAAAATTTGCTGTGAAATGTTTTCAACTTGTGTAAAATTGTTTGGATTGCAAAACTTTTCTTTGTGTGAAATAAAGGATTTGAAAAATCCAAATGTTTTGAAAAATGTTTGTCAAAAATTATTGTGAAAAATGTATATATAGTGTGAAAAAGCTTCGCAAAAATAGTTTTCAAATGTGTGTAAATGATTTCAAAAACTATCGTGTACTATAGTCTGCAAAATTATTTTCAAAACTAGAGCTGAAGAACAAGAGCACTAATACAAAGACTTGTAAATCAAAAATAAGATGCATAAAATTCTTTCTGGACAACCGAAATAAACTACTTCATTAAAACCTGTAGAGTCTTTATAAATCAATACATTTTGTAAATAAGGTGGTACGCCTGTGTAAATATTTGTGTATACCTTTGTATGTGTAAGGCTTTCTACTTTCAAAAATTCTTTGTGTAAAAAGATTCTTTGATTCTTTTAAATTCTTAGTGAAAAATTGCATCATTCATTCATTGTGCATAGCATAAGCATACCATTCATATTGAGTGAGCTTGATGATTGAATCGGTCCAATAAAATCTCAAATTGGATCTTGGTTAGACCTTACCGCACCTAACTGCACTGGAGACTTACGGGAACTAGGTTTAAGGTACTTCAGGTCTATACAGACTTAATTCTTTGAGAAATCAGGGTCGAGTTCAAGTCACCTCAACTGACTAACTAGAACTTTTCGAGACACATGCATGACTCTTGCCGACCGTGACCTAACTTGGACACTTGCACCTTTCACCTGGCTCGACTCAGTTGGAGTGGTGAGGGGGTTGGATTTGCCAGTCTGAGACGCACACGGGTGGAAACATTCGTCCTCGTCTAGGGAGGGAAGTGCACCCCAACCTGGTCCAATAGCCATGAGGTCTAAAGACAGGAGATTGTGGGTTGCGATAAAGCTTCAAAAGAGGGATAGTCTACTGGCTCGAGAGGAAAAACTCCTTATGTAAATGCTGTTGTGCATAGTATTAAAAAAAATGGTCAGGTCTGTACGGAAATAAAATGCCTGCAAAGTATGTACAAAGTTAATAAGCAAGCTTGAGTTCTAAAGACAAATATGTGAGCCTGCAGCTGGATGACTTGACTACACTGGTCTTGCATCCCAGGATAGGTAGCTACACTGGCTACCGTCCATTCTTCTCTTCACCCCCTCCTCTTGAGCTGGTTGGCACTTGAACTTAGAAGGGAATACCCTGCTCCTCGAGGAAATAGTTGTTGGATTGGGGAATCATTGGGTTGTCATTCTGGAGAAGTCAGTTCCTTTATCATTTCAGTTGGGGAAGGCCACTATCACTTACACTGTACAAGTCAGCTTCATAGTTATACGGGTTTGCGTATGATGTAGATCAGTTCTGACCAGGCTATTGAGGTGGGTTGAAGCGAGTTCTGTGACTATCGAAGGCTGTTGTATTTTAGAGCTGGTTCCCGACTAGGTTCCACACACATTTACACCCAAGGTCTGACAGGAGCTCCAAATTCAGATTTTATAAAGACATGCATTACACTGAAAGCACCTCTAATCACTCTATCCTTCTTTAATTGTCCTTTTTCTTTTCTTTATTCTTTTTGTACTTATTGCATAAGTGTTTACTAGGGACTAGCAAAGGCAAGTATAGGGGGTGATGAATCTCCATTTCATCACCTTTATTCTATCATTTTGGCCTCAAAAACCCCAGCAAATGCATGTAAAGAGCATCAAATTGTACATAATAGCATTCATGATTCATTGTATTAATTACACATTAAATAAGGTGTTTAACGCCAAAATTATAGAATAAAGAGAAGAAAAGAAAAAGGAGTAAAATATTGCAAATATTTTATGACCCTAACCCCGAGACCAAGGCCAACATGGAATTGGTCGACAAGGAATAAAGTAGGGGGAGATAAGGGCCAGTGTACAATAAATACCCCATTTATTCATGCATTTATTTATGCACTTTTTGACACCTATTTTGTACATAATTATTTATTCATCAAATAAAGATACTTTGTTCATGAAAGTTGTATATAATAATGTAAATAAAAATACAAAATTGAGTTTGTGTAAAAATAACACTAAGTGTACATTTTATACACAGAATAAAAAGCCAAAATCTCAACTTCACAGACCCATATCTTGCAAATAAAAACTCCAAATCACCCAAACTCACTTTAATTGTATATAGCTTTCCAAGAACTACTTAATAAAATTGGTTTCATAATTTTTGGAGTTCATATGCAAAAGTTAGGTTTTTGGTCCCCATTGGGCAACCTGCCTGATTAAAATAATCAATATATTCCTTGTCTATTATTTTTGTCAAATTATATTTTTAGGATTTTGTAAATAATGTATGTAATACATGTATCTACTAAAATTAGACTAAAACTAAAAAGGATTAATAAAATAAAATAAGCCTATGCAAGTTAATAGGCAGAATACCTATGATCAAGAATGTATATAAATAAAAGGGGAAAACACTCTTTAATTTTTCTCTTCTTTTATATTTTTATAATAATGTAAATAATACATATAACCTATTAAAAATGCAAATCCAAAATAAAAATCAAGAAAATACATTAAATAAATTAAGTACACAAAATACATAGGTAAAATACCAAGAAGTATACCTACATACACATATACCTATTTATTTAAAAATGAAAATAAACTCATAAAAATTAAATAAAATACCCCCATACTCACAAAAATACATTATAAATTTATAAAATAAACCAATAAAATAATAAAAGGAAATAAACAAATTAAAAATAAAAATACACAAAATAAAAATAAATACATGTAAATACACTTATAAATACATCATTAAAATAAATTCATAATAAAACACATCAAAAAAATAAATAAAAATCATAAATAAATAATACATTAATTAACAAACATTTTTTATTTTATAAGTGAAATTAAATAAATTCATTTATTAGGATAAAATAATAAGTCAAATCTGGGCTGACATGGCCCAATCAGCGTCCAGAATTTTGTTGATCGCCTGGTCAACTCGACCCCCAGGCGGCTGAAGTGACGCGACTGGTCTTTTCCGCCCGTCTTCTCCCTTTTTTCCCGCTCAAGTCGTCCATCGGTGGCCATTGACTTCTTCTGACTAAATGATCCCTGATCATTGTACAACCTCGCCACCAACCCAGATCAATCATTTAACCGGCCGATCCTTCGTGGCGTCCCGGTCAATAAGGGTCCAGACCCATGTCTATAAATAAATCCTTCGACCTCCTTCCCCATTTTGGTCTCCCTTCGGTCATTTTCCACCCTCTTCTCCAGTCTCTCGAGGATCCTCGTGACAGGGGGGTTCTCCTGGAAGCTTCAGACGGTCGGAGGAGTCGAAGGAAGTGCCCACGGCCGCCGCTCGCCGGAGGTCCTTCTCCCTGGTCGCCAACCAGGTATAAGAGTTGTTTTCTCTCTCGTTTTTAGATTTGTTTTAGTTTTAATCTTTAATCTAGACTTTAGAATCATTAGTAGGACCTTAGGTGTTCGATTAGAACAAGATCGAAGTTCGCCGAGTTCCTCTCCGACAACCTCTCTACCCTGATCGACACACGAACCGACTCTCCGCATCATCTCATTTCGATTCCCTACGCGTTCCTCGCATAACCCACTCGTCAGATCAACCAGAGCCTAGCCCGCTCTGCGAATCGAGGTCCACCTCCTCCACTTCGTCGGACCTCGCCATCCCCGTTCATTCCTTATCCCTTTAGCCTTAACCCCTGGTCGAGGAGACCCCCCTCGAGCCCCCCATTCTTTTGGTGCAGGTCTGAAGCTGAAAGGAGCCCCCTGGGGCTCGATTCAATCCCCTGCGAGGTTCCAGGACCCCCCTTTCTTCTCCGACCTTGTTCAACCGATCTAGGGGGTCCTGGGCCTTCTGGAGTACCTCGGACGGTGCGCGCCGTCCTGCCGGACGTTTGCAACCCATCATCAGCAACCTGGAGCGCCTGGAGGCAGAGAAATCACCGATCGAAGCCAGGGAAGCCAGCTATTCTTCCCTGTTCTTCGCGTGCAGCAATCACCGTCGGATGAAGGAGACGGCCCCAGATCTAATCAGGGTCGTCCGCGTAGCAGATGCCTCAGCCGTGCGATCGGACTTCAGATGCAATCTCGGCCACAGATCGTCGAAGGGGTATCGGCCGACGGGAGCGCGACACGTGGCAAGTGAATGAAGGGTAGCCGTCGGATCGCGCGCCTATTAGGGGTAAATATCAAATGCAACCCCCCGCATTTTTGTATTTAGGTTTTATTTCCATAAATAAAAAAATCCCGTTGTAAATAATTTGTAAAAATTGCAGAAGGACCCCTGATGTTTTTATATTTGCGTATTAGTCCCTCCGCGCCTCACGTGCGATACCCACGTGAGGCGCGTGATTTTTGCATTTAAACCCCGCCGGGTTTTATTAATTGTAAAATGGCCCTGAAAATAAAAATAAATGTTTATTTCTGTTGTAATTTTTGCATGTATGCCCCTGAGAAATATTTTAATTGCAAAAATACCCCTGCTAGGCCATATATTTTTGTATGCTTTGTCCATTTATTTTGTGCTTCATATTTCCTTGAAAAATTTTGCACAAATGGATATAAGCTCCTGTTAGTGTACCCTTGCACGCTGTATTTTTAGTTTTTAATTTTGTTGCATTTTTACATTTATTAAAAATAAAAAACATGCCTTTTAAGTACTGTCTAACTTATAAAATTCTAAAAAATATTAAAAGACCTCGAAAAATTCCAAAAAAAATCCCTAATATGTATTTTGACCTATTTTAGTGTCAGTCCAAAAATCCCTAAAAATCTCAAAAGGAAAACCTTAAGAATTCAAAAATACACAAAAACTTCAAAAAATATATAAAATTAAAGAAAAATCAGAAAAATGTAAACTCAGTTCCTATTTCTTCTATCTTTTACTATCTTTATTAGAAAAATAGTGTGGAAAAGTTTTGTGGCTGTTTGCTATTTTTGATCCCTATTTTACTTAGAGCCAGTACCTATTTCACTGTTTCCCTCTATTTCAGCATTTAAAAATACCAAAAATAATTTGAAAAATACCCAAAAATCACTAAAAAAGTAAAAAATTATGAAAATCCCCAAAATATTTTATTTCCATATTTTTGAGTATTTTTATATATTTTTATAAATATTTTATCACTCCCCTCTCCCCTTTGTATATACATATTCCTCTATATAAAAAAAAGAAAAGAAAAAATATATATATATATCTATATATACTTATATATATATTTATTAATATATAAAATCCTAAAATTAAAAATATGTATATATATATATATATTCTTAGTTATATATATATATATATATATATATATATATATTGTATGTACTCACTCCCTACGAATACATATGCATCTCTACATTTATATTCTATAAATGATATCTATATATATATATTACCTAATCATATTATTAAAATAAAAATTAAAAAATATATATAAAAGATAAAAACCCACAAAAATAAGTCTTCACACATGGATGACTCTGTGATACATGCATATCATAGGCTTATGCATTTTTGTATTGCTCTCTGTGGTTCGACCTCTACATGCTTGTTCCCTATACATTTTATGGTAGAGTAATAAATATTAATTCACATTTTTGGACTTAATTTCTTCACTCTTTTATTGTGGGTTAATGGCTGATTAACACCGGTATCCTGCGAGCGGTCGCTTCAGCGACACTTTATACATATCATTTATTGTGACCCTCGTGGAATATCGTGTTATCAATAAGTACTTTAATGTCTTTGTTGATGATTACAATTGATCCTTTTGGGTCTGTTTTTTTAAAGGAATATTCAGAGATTGGTAATATTGTAAGAATTTCTTTCATTATATCAAAAATATTTTCTCCACTGGTGTTCAAGTTTTTTTGTTTTTATAATGCACTGGAATTCACTCAACATGACTTGACAACCTTCTTTGCTTTCCAGGGTACCATTCATCAAACCTCATGTCGGTATACCTCCCAACAAAATGGGGTAGCAGAAAGGAAACTCAGACATCTACTAAACATTACTTGCTCCATTCTCACCCAGTTGAAAGTCCCTAAAACCTACTGGGGGGATGTTGTACTTATTGACATCCATCTTATCAACAAGGTCCCTTCTGCATCTCTAATTAGCTCCATCCCTTTTTCATTACTATATCCAACTGAGTCGCCATTTCCTCTACCTCTGAGATTTTTTGGATGTGTGGCTTTTGTCCATAATTTTCACACAGCTAACAAACCGTCTCCTCGTGCAATTACATGTGTTTTCTTGGCTATTCTCGTACAACGAAAGGTTTCATGTGCTATGATCCTACTGGGCATTGTTATTATATCTCTGTAGATGTAACCTTTTTTGAACAAACTAGCTTCTTCACTCAGTTTGTCAAAGATATTCCTCTGGACCTTCCTCCTCCACCCACTGTATATTGGCGCAAGCATATATCTATACCTGCATCAAGAGCTTCCCATCGCTCTATGCAGCTAAGTAGACCCCAGGTGCATGGTTTGACAGACTTACTACCGAGATCAACACTCTTGACTTCAGGAGAACAACCTATGACAACTCTATGTTTCTCAGAATACGACCAACTAGTATTTTCATACTTGTTATTTATGTGGATGACATGGTTGTCACATGTGATGATGATGAAGGTGTAATAGAGACCAATGCTTTCGTTCAGAAGGTCTTTGTCACCAAGGACCTTGGTCAACTTCGCTATTTTTGGGGCATAGAAGTATTACACACTACAGATGGACTCCATCTCTCACAGAGGAAGTATTTCCTATACAACATTACTGAAGATGGATTACTTATGGTATTCCTGCATATTCAAGGAAACACTCTACATTCAATGATCCTGTCTTTGAAGATACTACATGATACGAAAGTCTAGTTGGCAAATTCCTTTATCTCACCGTCACTAGGCCGGATATTTCATATGTTGTGAGTAGAGCTAGCCAACACATGGAGAAACCATGCTATAGTCACTAGCGGGATGTTCTCCAAATCCTGCGCTACTTGAAGGAATCTCTAGGACGTGGCCTCTTCTATGGGGCAAATGGCTACACTGATGTTATTGCCTATGCTGATGCTGATTATGCAAGCTCACCTGAGGATCGTTGCTCCACTACAGGATACGTTATGATGATTGGAGAAAATCTCGTGACTTGGAGGAGCAAGAATCAAGCTGTACTATCTAGATCCAGTGCAGAGGTATAGTACAAGGCGATGGCCCAGGCTAGCTGTGAGATCACGTGGGTATTGAACTTTGATGGATATGTGATTCATCACTGTTAAAGTTAAAAATATAGTCTTGTTCCCAAGCAATTAGGAGCATATTTCCACAAAAATCGCATAATTAGCATTCATGCATGCATTGATAACATTTGCATCTTAGCATTTGCATCTACATTAAATGAGAAGCCCAACTCACTTGTAAAATTCACTCAACTGTATATATTTTACACTAACCCTAAATCCCATTGATTCACTTTATATTGTATATATTACTGACACTAATACAAGGAAAATACCAAAAAAATGCTAACTTGAATAAATGCCCAATAAAACCCCAAACCAAGTTAAGGACCATGGACCTTAGAATGCACAAATCTCTCCCATACATCTCCGATCTAGGTCTACTTACTTTTAAATTAATACACATTCAGAGACCTTCAAAATGAGACCAATTTCATTTAAATCGGAGCTCGTATGCAAAACTTGGGTTTTAGGACCCCAGCGCATGCTATATGTCTGTATATTTGTACCCTTATATTTTATAACTCTATTTGACCTCGTTTCCATTTTTGGTCAACATAAAACTTGTAGATCTCACCGAGATCTACAACTTTCATGTTTTGAGTTTTTCCAAATTCGGCCATCTTCTCCCCCTTATCTCACATTCTTTTTCAGCCAACCAGATTGGGCCACGTGGCGCCCTCTGGTTGCGCCACGCGGCCCACTCCATTGTCTGCCATGCGCCTCACCTCCTAGATGTTAGATCGCCTTCGCCTCCTTTAGACCTTGGCCCCCCATTCCGAAATTCACCACAGCCATCCGATCGTTCCCTAGATCTCATCCATGTCGTCTGCCAGCACCTCATCCTTAGCGCTCCACGGGGAACACTCTGCACCGCTTGATCCATCCATCCATCGATCGCATCCCCGCCATCGATTCTCGGAAGATCATAGCCCTTAAGTCCTATTCCAGGTCTCATCATAGCCATTCACCTCCACTCGCGCCTACGCTCGCCACGTGGCGCCCTCCATCACCCTCCGATCCCCAAGCCTGAATTCATCTCCACCGTTCTTTAGCGTCACGCTCCCATGCTTCCACGTGGCATTCTCTACACCCTTCGATGGCGCTGCTCCGATCTCATCTGGACTGTCTGCTCATGCCTACTCCTGGCTGTTGGATCACTAGATCCAACGGCTGAGGCGTCGTCTCCTACCTCTCGAAGGAGCCTCGCCCACGTCGCCCACCTCGTGACGGCTCCACCCCCTTTCTATTTCTGGCTCCACTCCAGCCACCTTCTCCACCCCCTGTCACCTCCACGATGTCACCTATACCTCCTTCGTGCGCTACTCCGTTCACTCCGACAATGCCTCGCATCCTCTTCCGACCAAAGCTCCGCTGTCACGGCGGAGCCGGATTATCAGCCTCCGATCGCTTTACCTTCAGGCCTCACTGCACTCGCACGCACCTCACGAGCACGTTGCACATGCTTTCTTGCACGAAATAATCCTGCAAGACCCATCATCTTCATTGGCCAGACTTCACGTCGGAGCCGCTTCGAGCTTCATCTCCACCGGCCTCCAGTCGACTCCAACCGCCTCGAGAACCTCCGACGGACTCATGACGCTTCTACGATTGATCTGAGTCATTCAGGAGTCGCCGACGAGCATCCACGAGCACGGGCGACGCCGGCGGAGTCAGAGCACCATCGTCAGAGCCCCGCCAAGTCCAACGTAGGAGGCGGCAGATCGGAGAAGAAGACTCCCAGCTACCGTTGAATCTTCTCGATTTGACGGTTCTCGTCATGACACGTGGACCAGCGCCCGCGTCCGTTGGATATTCATGATCTAACGGATCTTGATACACCACGTCGCATCTTCTTCAACATTCAGATGTCGTTGGATAGATCACCATCCGACGACACAACAAGCCACGTCGTCAGCATTCACACCATTAGATCTCTCTGATCTGACGGTCCTTGATCGTGCCACGTCAACCGCATCATGCACCGTTGGATCGACCTCGATCTTGTGGCTCAACCTTCGCCACGTGGATTCTTCAAGCCTCTATCCCTGATTCGCCAATCTTTCTTTGACCCCCCCCATGAAGCTCATCTTCACCGGCCCAAGCGCAACTTGGGCCAATCCGAACTCATGACCCTCTTGAGTTCGGGATCCATCACTCCCAAGGTGGTTACCCTCAAACCAACCCTTTTCTCTCCTCTGATCTCACCGAGGAAGACCATTGCCGCGGTGAGAATGTCTTCATTGATATGTCCTCTAACCCAGACCATCTTCTTTACCCAAGAAAAGAGGACAAAATGCTGAAGAAAAACCCTGACGATGAGGAACCCAGAGAGGACCCCATGCTCCAAGTCCTGACCCGGCTAGCTAGAGCCGAACAACTGAATGCAGAACTGATGGTTAGGATGGGACAGGTGATCGAGGCTGAAGGCATCGACCGACCCATGGTAGCCGCATACAATCCCGCAGAGAATGAAATACATAGCTGGTTAGTGCCTGAGGTTCCCCCTGAAGCATTCGATCTGAAGCCCCACTTTCTGAGCTTGCTACCGAAGTTCAACGGAAACGCTAATGACGAACCTTATGCTTTCCTTAGAGACTTCGGGCTGGTTTGTAACAACCTTAGTCACCCTAGGGTTGGGCAAGACTACATTAGGCTGAAGACCACCCCATTTGCCTTAGGAGATAAGGCCGCGCATTGGTTGAAAAATCTCGGGGTGAGATGTACGAGCTGGATGCAGTTCAAGGACCTTTTCTTGAAGAAGTTCTACCTACTCAGTAGGACTAATCAGATGAGACAAGATCGCGAGTTTCTCCCATGGACCCAATGAACCATTCCATGAAGCCTGGGATAGATCCAATGACTTAACGCAGAAATGCCCTTGCCACAGCATTACAAAAGCGATCTTAGTCCATACCTTGTTCTGTGGCATGATCCCGTAGATGCAAGGGTTAGTGAGTGCCGCCTATGGAGGAAGCTATCTGAACAAGAACGAAGATGCCGTATGGAAGATCCTGGAGCAGATGGCGGAAATAGGCAGATCTCAGACCACCAGGGCCTATTAGTTGTCTCCCTCAAGCCTATCCAACAAGACAACTAGGGGGACTATAGAAGATCTGACGGACGACCTCATCCCCAGCATGGGGATAATAGCTGATAAGTTAACCATGGTCGAGAAGATTCACAAGATGGTCACTGACCTTGAGGCACTCTCGCGATTGCCGAAACAAGTGGAGGAACCGACTGAGAAGGTAGCCAAGATACGACTACCTGCCCCTTCTGCACCACCTGTACCTGTACACCGAGTCGATCTTGTATAAGAGCAGGCATCGGGGCCTCAGAGTAGCTGGGTTGAAGAGCAAGCATACACTCAGCAGGAGCAGCACGCACCCCCACAAGTGGAGACAGGATACGTGGAGCCTCCGTAGGTGTTCGAGAACATGGGTTGTGGTACAACCATGACCCCGTCGGTAGACAGTCGGGGATAGGGAACGGTTAGCTACACCGACCTTCCCTAGCTTACCAGGAAACCAGCTCCGTCCCCGCACCGCGCTTCGTACAATCCCGACCCAGACAAGGGTACAAGCCTCAACAGCACCAGCAGCAATGCATGTTCTACTAGGGCCAGCATGGCCCTCCACCACATTTCCATCAGCAGCATTAACGGCATGGCCAACAGGGCCAATATAGAAACTCATCATCGAGTCAACAACAACAAGCCCCGCCCACAAGCGAATTGGAGTCCCTCACCTTGGCGATCCAGACCCTGATTGATAGGGTCCAACAGATTCAGAATGACTATCTGGATATGAGAACTGATTTGAATCGTATTTCCCATATCCAGGACAAACAGATGGCGCCAAAGACCCTAATTCCCGCTCAGGTTCAGGCTCACCCAAATAGCCTGAATCAAGGTCAGAACCGACCTTGAGATCATGTATACTATTCAGATTAGTCTTTATCTGAACGTGGGATCCTTTCGTAGGATAATGCTAATCATATGTCCCTCAGGAGCAGAAGGACCGTGATCGTACTTGATCGGGCACGGGCACCGGAGGAAGACGCCGCCAAGTCTCTACCTAAGGAGAACTTGGAGGCAGAGGAGAAGCACCACCACCAGCAACAACAGAAGAAGAGGACCTCTAAGTCCTCAAAGAAGAAGGAGAACATTACCAGCAGTGAGTCCAATGAGACCGATGAGGAGCTTGCACCTCCATCTGAGGAGGATGTCCCAGCAGTCGCGGAAGATGCATCATCGGTTTCGCAACAGAAAATTTCTTTCAGTTAGAGTCAGAGTCAGTATAAGTGTCATAGTTATGTACAGAACTCAGTTCCTAATTTCAATGAAAATCTTTCGGTTTCAGAATCTGAGTTAGCATCAATAATCCCTTTCCCCCGAGCTCTTAAGGGTGGAAAGAAGAAAATCAAAAAAATACAAAAAGATGACCCTGAGATGGCATAATTATGTAACAAGTACATCAAGATCACAATCCCTTTCGATAAGTATGTGTGCATGACACCTGCATTCCAAAAGTACCTTAAGGTGAGATGCACACCTACTAGGGTCAACAGGAAGATCAAGTCGTGTTGAGAAACCCGTTTTGTTAATTTTTGCTTGGAGTTACCATTTTTTTGCTTTTTTTAAAAGCAAACTTATTCTAATAAACCAAATGTTTTATTTAAGATCAATTATTTCTTTTATTTCATTATGAGAACATAAAAATATACAAATATATGTAAATATATAAGAATATATCTATAAAAAGATTTATATATTTAAAAATTCAAAGTCGATTAAAACTCGACTAATATGATTAATCGCCCAACTACCGATTAATCCTTAATCAATGACCCGGTCGGCCGAGTATCGACTACCGACTTTTGCAACCTTGACCTGGTGTATCTGTTGTCGGGAGAAAGTGAGTATTTGCGGGGTGATACAACATGCACATGGTAGTGTGGATAGATACAAGGCCAGGCTTGTTGCTCGAGGGTTCACCCAGGCATATTTGGTGGACTATCAGGATACGTTTTCCCATGTCGTTCGGCGTTTTACATTGAAGATTCTTATTTCTGTTATTGCGGTACGCGATTGGCCTCTCTTTCAGCTAGATGTCAAGAATGCCTTCTTGTATGGTGACTTGTAGGAGGAAGTCTACATACAACAACCACCAGGTTTTGCTGCTGAGAGGGAGTTTCATATGGTTTGCAGACTTCACAAGGCCATTTATGCCCTTAAGAAGAGTCCAAGGGCTTGGTTCCAAAAGCTCTCTTAGTTGATTGAGCAACATGGATTTGTCAGATCAACTGCATATCACTCTCTTTTTGTTCAGAGATCTCAGATAGGTACTGTTGCTACTTTGGCTTATGTGGATGACACCATTACAAGGGGATGATAAGCAAGGTATGCAAGCAACTAATGACTTCCTTGGACAACAGTTTGTACCTAGGACCTTGGCAATCTTCATTATTTTCTTGTAGCACGGAGATGATGTGGGTCAGATCCATCCTGATTGACCTGACTATTGAGGTACCACTTCCTATGCACCTCCAATGCGACAACCAGGCAACCCTGTTTATGGCCAATAATCCAGCCGTCCATGAAAGAACCAAGCACATCGAGGTAGACTATCACTACACTCGAGATATGATTCATAAGGGATTTATATCCACTTCTCATGTTACTCCAGGAGATCAGACTGCAAATATGTTCATCAAAGCACTTGCTAGAGGCTCATTCCATCGTCGTTGTTCCAAGCTGAGCACGATATATATATATATATATATATATATATATATATATATATATATATATATATATGCTCCAGCTTGAGGGAGAGTATTGAGATGGTTGTTTTTATTTGTCCTTTACTCATATTTTTTATTGCTCTGTCTACTTTATGTAATTTTCCCGTAGAGCTTTTCTCCTATATAAAAGAGTCATACGATCATAATGAAATACGCTTAAATCTTTTCTCATTTTCACAATTTCAAGAATTATGATGGAGTTTGTGTTGCTTGACTTGCTTTACACATATTTCTTCTATTGTGCGTTGCATATTGCATTATAAAAGCCCCCGAGGTTGTGATCTTGGAATGTGCTGTTGAACAGAGTCCCAATTTTCCAACGTTAGGCATATAATTTCCATTGTGATTTTTGCTAAAAACTAACGGTATAAAAAATAAACTCCAGTATTATACCTATGTATCGAGGTGGAAGTCTTTGTTCAATATAATATGTTCAGTGCAAACTCAGTTTCAGCAAGTTCATTCTTATAATCTTGTCCGAGACTATGCTGCTTTTCACACATCAAGTTCTGTCATGCTATGCAAAGTGGCTGATGGAAGTCCTTGAGATCTTTTCCTTGGAATGTCCAGTAGATTAAATCCTACCAAAAAATGTGGAGGTTGGATTTTATAATAATTGTATATCTATAGATATGGATATAAAAGTTTTTGTTGTAGACACGTTTGTGCTCGAACATAATTTGTTCCACATTCTTGCTCAAGTTGAATCAATATAAAGCAATTCATATTATTCCTTATGTTATCAGTTTTTTTTATTTATGGCACATGAGATGAGACATCCTGGAAATAGCTAGATAACATTGCATTGCCAATATTGCTTGACTTGAAAAATGATTTGGAAACGTTTTTCCACAAGTCCAAAGTCGAGAGAATTGCTAGAATTGATTCACTTGGATATTTATATATATGGTCTCATAAATGCCAAAATATAAGGAAATAAGGAACATTTCTACTTTTATTGATTATTCATGATTCTCATTTGTATATCTCTTGGATGGAAAACCAAAGCTTTTGAATGCTTTAAGAGATATGAGACCAAGTAGAAATTAAATTTCCTAAATCTATTAAGGTGTTAAGGATGGATAAAGGTGATGAATTTAACTTGCAAACTCAATGAGACTTTGCATTCATACATGGATTGTTGGATATACTACAATGTTATATGTTCCATGATAAAATAGAGTGGGTGAAAGAAAAAAAGGATACTTATGTATGCAATTAGGTATATGCTCTTACATTCTAAACTCCCAAAGAAGTTTTGGGATGAAGTATTATAAACTGTAATATATATATATATATATATATATATATATATATATATATATATGGGAAAGATGGGGCTGCCCCCTAGGGGGAGCCAACATGGCTGCCCCCATCCCATTTTTGGATAATTTTTTTTATTTTTTTGGAAAAATATCACCATGTATATTCATCCATATATCCCTCCTATATGTCATTCGAATTTCGTCAGAAAGAGAGACTCCTACAGCCTCCATCTAGACGTCTAATCAATTAAAGGTTGTGAATCATCATTAAAAAAATCATGAAAAAATGACGTCTAGACCCAATCGAAGGGAAATCCTTCCAAAAGCATAAAAAACATGCAGTATTAAAGAAGTTTGGAATGCAAAATAGTAGTGCAGCCCCTATCACTGCATGTGATGGAGAAAGAGAAATGTAGAAATCGACATCCGAGAAAGGGGCCGAAAGCATTTGATGTTCCATAAGTATATGCAATGGGTAGCTTAATGTATGCAATGTTATAGACGAGGCCGGATTTGACTTATCTAGAAAACAGTGTATGTAGATATCAAATAGTCCCAGGCGTGTACATTGGTAAGTCATAAAAGGACTTTATTATGATTCTAAAAGGTATTGTGCAACTGAAGTTGATTTATCAAGTTGAATCACTTGAAATAAAAAAATATACATGATGTGGAGTTTGCAAAGGATGACCATGTTGTGTATCTGAGCATGCTCATGAAACTATAAATATTACATGTAACATGTCAACCATTCATGTTGTCTGGATCAGGATCAGTTGTTTTCTTGAAATTTTAGGTGTTGAATCGGTCAAAGACCAGTTGAAATATATAATTGCGAATATCAAGCTCCAATAAGCTTGATTAACAATGGGACAATAGTTCCAATGGATATGTTAAACAAGAAATTAAAGTAGCTGACATACTCACAAGGGATATGTTAGTTGATTATTATACTAAAGAAACTGCAACTTGTACAAAAAAGGAATTGCAACATGTACATACAGAGATGCCCCTTGATAGTCGATAATCATATCATTGTCTTCTCCATTTGGGAATTTCTCATGTCATGAATGATAATTACATAGCCTTCTAGGGAAAGGACTACCCACATCCCTGCTGCTGACTCGACGTTGAATAAGCCATTATTCCCCGCCGATCCGATGCCCACGAGGCCGAGCCAGGGCAGAGGTGGGGAGTGCGTGTTTGCGTGCGAACGCGTAAGCGTATGGGCTCTTTCTCCTCCTTCAGATGGTCCCCTAGCCACACTATCTATCCACCACAGGGTTAAAGGGAGGGATAAGGTATATCCCTGGTTAGTGTGAGTTTGTTTGTATGCAAGCGATATCCTCGCCCCACATGTCAGTGCATTCATTACGGCTTTTGTCATCGAGACGGTTCGCCAGAGTGGAAGGAGATGAGAGATCTAGTTGCGAGGATCTCGGGTTCCACGGACCGGAACCGTAGTTAAAAAGAATTACTTGTATCTGAAATACTTTCTGATTTAGATCTCAAGACGAAGCAGCTGCGTTATAATTATATTTTTCTGTTATGTCTCTGCGTACAATAGTTTACAAGAGTCGGTAAGATTAGATGGGTTGGGATGTATTTTAAAAAATTACAAAGGAGTTATTGTGTAAATATCTCCATGTAATAGTTGTTGTTATTAATAGATGTAAGAATACAATTTTTTAAATTGGAATTATTGAAATGGACGTATGTTGTCTTTAAAACAGATAGCGGATAACGTAATGGATATGTATAATTCAAGAAATGGTTTGCAGATAAACTTAAAATATAAATTCTGATTATTTTAATAGGTAGGACAAATACATTATCGTTTTTATCTCATAATTGATCATTTCGTAAATGGTTAGATAAGATATAAATTACCAATAAATAGGAAAGTAAAAAAGTCGGCAATATTCTTGTATAAAAATTATTGTATACATATTTGTATTGTGAATATCAACGTTATATCTGTATAAATATCTATTATAAAATCGACCCGTCATTTGGGGATATTATATACGTAAAAGTATTCCGTTGGGTAAATTACCTGAAAAGCTCTAACTATATCTCGATTACCGATTAAAGATCTCATTTTTCAAATGTAACAAAAATGTAACAAAGAAAGATTTGAAATTATTTTTTCCTTAGAAACACTTAAATGTGAATTCTCCCACGATATTTTTGTTTGCGATAAGTAATCTAGTTACATATTCTAACTTCTATTATATATTCTGATGCAGGAGGTGATATCCGATTTTTACCGCTTCATTTGGAATCTCTTCTATGCAGAGTATGCCATTTTCCCTTTAATTTGACAAAATCATGTATCACAACCGCCTTGGCCTTCTTTCATTTCCTTCCCTTCATGCTGCTTCTCTTTGTCGATAACTTCTAGTTTGCCTGCATAGTGAACTGGATGTGCTTAGCTTTGTATATTTAATTTACAACTCACGTGTTTTTTCCCATTAGGCAATAGCCTAAAATTTTCTTCATATACACAGTTTTTTTGTATCTTTCAGCAATATTAATTTATTGTGTCTGTGCCATTTTAGCAATATCTAATGTGTTGTATTAAAAAATTGTATTTAGGTTTTAATTGGAAAACCTATTAATTACAATTGACAATAATTTGGTTTCAATTGGGAAACCAAATGGTTTGGAGGGAAAGTTGAGAATTCCGCAATTTGAAACATGGTTGAGTCTGGATGGAAGTTTAGTACCATACCTTAGAGATCTAAACTTTTGGTGGACTTATATATGAGTCCAAACCCAAGCTCTTGTAGCAATAGTAGAGAGGAGGAATGTAGGACCGCGCACGCGCGCTCCGCTCTGTCTCCGGCACCGGCTCCGTCTCCGTCTCCGGCATCAGCTCCATCTCCGTCTCCGGCACTGTCTCCGTCTCCGTCTCCGGCACCGGCACCGTCTCCGGCACCGGCACCGGCTCGGGCTCGGACACGGGAGAGTCAATTCGGATCTCGATACTTTTGCTGCGGGTTTCATTTAACTGATCGATTAAATTAATTAAATAAATTAATTTAATTGCGATCACATTGGGAATCAGACTTGATCCAAATGGCTCGACTTAGCCGCAGTTTTGGAATCCGAAAGGACACGACCGTTGAGGGATGTTTTCGGAAACCAAAGGGACTGCGCGCTAGGGCACGCAAGCCCTTCTTTTTATATCCCCCACCCGACGTCGTTTTTCTTCACTCGCAAGAAATCTCCACCCGCCATCACTCTCGCTCTCTCTCTCTCTCGCGCGTCTGCGACCTGTTTCTTCTCGGCTACAAGTTCTCGGAGGTGCTTTCGAGGACGGTCTCGTCGGTGTGCGCGAACGACGACCGTGAACCGTCGTATCCTGGGAGCGGATCGCCAGTACCCAACACACCGGTATTATGGGGGCGAAATCCTCTCTAAGGACAGTCCATTTCATGGACGCTTCGGTGATATCTAACCTTATCTTTATTGTATTTTGTTTGCCGCAATTTATTTATTGCTTGCCCTTTTCTGCATCACGTCCATTTGTTTGTTTCCGTCTGATTAATCGGTTCTGCTTTGCTTATTGTAATCGGATAATGGATTGGATTTGCATTTATTAATCTTAATAATCTGTAATATTGATCTGTTAATCCATTGGAATCCGTTTGATTACTATTTAATATATGCTTGGTTTATCCTGTTAACAACAATCTTAGAGAGGATTTTCGGAACCGATTACAAAACTATGTCGGAAAAAATGTTTAAATCGAGGGTAGATATGACGGGTATGCCTGAAAAATTCGGTGGACAGAACTTTAAGCGTTGGCAACAACACATGAAGATCTGGTTAACCACTATAGGGTTAATCTCGATGCTTGAAACCGATTGTCCTACGGTGGAGATGGAAAACCCCTCACCCGATAGCCAGAAGGCGCAATCTGCGTAGAAGGAACGCGACCGTATATGTCATGGTTGCATCTTGTTGGCTCTGTCCAACACGTTGTTTGACGTATACTGTTCGTCCATGCAGACTGCGAAGGGGCTATGGGAAGACTTGGATCGGAAGTATAATACCGAAGACCTCGGTATTGAGAAATACTCCGTAGCTAAGTTTTTGAAGTTTTTCATGGCCGAGGGAAAGTTAGTTTCTGAACAGTCACACGAGTTTTTACTCATGCTCCATGATTTAGAGGATGCCAAAATGAAACTTCCAGAGAAGTTTCAGGTCATGTGCATCATAGAAAAATTCCCCAAATCGTGGGAAGACTTTGGTATGACCCTGAAACATAGAAAGGGGAAAATTGCTATGGATGTCTTGATGGTGGCAATTGCCATAGAGGAGGAACACAGGAAACAAAAACCTGTGCTTCTTGTTGATATTCAGGCTAAGGTCAATTTCATGACCTCGAAGGGCAAGAATAAGAAGGGAAAGGGTCCACAATAAAATGAAACCAAAGGGCAAGATCCAGAAAAAGACAAAGAATAAACCCTGCCGGCACTGTAATCAGGTTGGCCATTGGAAGAAGGACTGTCTGTCCTTGATGGCTCAACCTAAGGCTACAGACGGGAGTCCACAAGTGAACATGATCACTATAGGACTCAGGGCTAGCGAGGGGTATGTCTCTATAAAACCTGAACTATACCATATCCATGATCCAAATGAGTGGCTTGTGGATACGGGAGCCAATGTAAATATATGTTCTGACAGAACGTTGTTTTCTTCTTATCAGACCTGCAGCGGTGGGACTGTGAAGATGGGGAACGATTCTGCGGCCAGGGTGCTAGGGTCGGGACAAGTCAACTTGAGGTTCTCATCTGGACGTGTCTGGACGTTGCACAGGGTGCTGCATATTCCTGACATCAAGAAGAATGTGTTATCTGGCTCTATCTTAGTTAGAAATGGTTTTGAATTAAACTTTAAATATAATAAAGTTGTTATTATGAGACATTGCAAATTTTATGAAAAAGGCTATTTGGCTGATTTTCATTTGTTATTTAGAATTAGATGTGATTCAGTAAACATTAACGAATTGAATGTTTTGAATTCTGAATGTTCTAGTTCTGTGTCTCATGTCGTGAATAATCTATAATCTTGTGATCTGTGGCATGGTAGATTGGGACATGTAAACCTAAATTCAATCAAAAGAATGATGAATTTAGAGTTGATCCTAAAATACACTATTGATAAAACTCAAAAATGTGAAATATGTGTGCAAACTAAGACACCTAGGAAGTCTTTTCAGTCTGTCACTAGAGATAGTGAGATCTTGGATCTAGTGCACACGGATATATGTGAGTTTAATAGTGTGTTGACCTGAGACAATAAGAAATACTTTATCACCTTATAGATGATGGCAGTAGATACTGCTATGTATATCTAATGAAAATCAAGGATGAAGCCTTAAAGAAATTTCTTATCTTTAAGAATGAGGCTGAGACACAAACAGGAAAAGTGCTTAAACGCCTTAGGTCAGATAGAGGAGGTGAATATACCTCTAACTTATTTGATGAACAATGCAAATCTTTTGGCATAGTTCATGAAGTTACGACCCCATATTCACCGCAATCAATTGGGATAGCAGAACAGAAAAATAGAACCTTAACTGACATGATCAATGCTCTCCTACAGAGTTCTGGACTTCCAACCTCTATGTGGGGAGGAGCCTTGAATACGGCTTGCCATATTCTGAATAGGGTTCCTCCGAGACATATGAAAAATATCCCTTTGAACTTTGGAGAAATAGGAAACCAAGTTTAAGATATCTCAAAGTGTGGGGCTGTCTCGCTAAGGTTTTAGTCCCAAAACACAAGAGAAAGAAACTTGGTCCTAAAACTGTTGATGCGGTCTTCTTAGGTTACCTGGAAAATAACTATGCATATAGGTTCTTGGTAATTCGGTCCGAGATACCGGGCATAGATGTCAACACTATTATTGAACTCCGTGATGCTACCTTCTCTGAGGATGTCTTTCCGTTGAAGACTGGGATTCCTCAAAATATGACCATTGAGGGCGCCTCTACATCAGGATCTATTCCAGATCAAGTGGAAAGGATAACGAATGTGGGGATTAAGGCTCAACCTGAATCCAATGATCTTTCTGAAGAGATTGAGCCAAGGATGAGTAAAAGACCTCGGATAGCCAATGATCTGGGTAGCGACTTCGTTGTCTACCAGATCGAGGGTGATCCACCAAGTTACAAGGAAGCCATAGCTTTATCTGAAGAAAAACAATGGAAGGAAGCTATCAAATCTGAGATGGATTCCATTATGGCTAATGGAACTTGGGAGTTGGTTGATTTACCCAAAGGGTGCTCTACTATTGGGTGCAAGTGGGTGTTTAAGAGAAAGCTTAGACCTGATGGATCAATTGAAAAATACAAAGCCAGATTAGTTGCCAAGGGCTTTAGGCAAAAGGAAGGTATCGATTATTTTGATACCTATTCCTCTGTGATTAGGATGACCACAATCCGGATGCTCATAGCATTGGCATATGTATATGATCTCTCTATCCACCAAATGGATGTGAAGACCGCCTTCTTGCATGGCGATCTTGAGGAAGAGATCTATATGGATCAACCGGATGGGCTTGTGACTCCTGGGAATGAGGGAAAGGTTTGCAAGCTTGTCAAATCCCTTTATGGATTGAAACAAGCACCAAAGCAGTGACATGAAAAATTTGACAAGACTATTTTGTCATGTGGCTTTAAGGTTCATGAATCCGACTGTGTGTCTATTCCAAAGTGAAAGGTGATGAATGTATTGTCTTGTGCCTATATGTTGATGACATATTGTTGTTCGGATCACATATGAGGATTATTAATGAGACTAAGGCTTTCTTGAGTAGCAAGTTTGAGATGAAGGACATGGGTGTTGCTGATGTGATCTTGGGTCTCAAACTGACAAGGTCAGTTGATGGGATTGTAATTTCTCAATCTCACTATGTTGAGAAGGTACTTGAGAAATTTGGATATCAAGATTGCAAAGCTGTAAGCACTCCTTTTGATTCATCCAAAACGCTGTTTAAGAATAAAAGTGGAGTACCTGTAGCCCAGCTAAGGTATTCACAAGTGATAGGAAAGTTAATGTATCTTGCAAATTGCACGAGACCTGGTATTTCATTCTCGGTTGCAAAGCTGAGTAGATACACTAGCTGTCCTGACCGTACTCACTGGGAGGCTCTGGATCGGGTACTGAAGTACTTGAAGGGAACTATTTCCCTTAGTCTGCATTATGGTAGACATCCATCTGTACTAGAAGGATACAGTGATGCAAGCTGGATAGGGAAAATAGAGGAGTCTGGGAGTAATGGTGTCACAGGGTATGTATTTACCCTTGGAGGCGGTGCAGTCTCCTAGAGGTCTGTAAAACAGACCATTCTAGCTCGATCTACTTTTGAGGCCGAGCTGTATGCTTTGGACACCACTGGAAATGAGGCTGAATGGCTAAGGGAACTTCTGTCTGAAATTCCCATGGTAGGTCAGTCTGTTCCTGCGATCTCGGTACATTGTGATAATATGACCACAATTGCCAAGATCAAGAGTTCAAAGTTCAATCAGAAAATAAGGAGACACATACAAATCAGACTTAAGACGTTAAGGGATTTGGTGTCTCGAGGAGTGTTGGCTGTGGATTTTGTTGGATCCAAAGACAACACGGCAGATCCGTTGACTAAGGGAGTTGATAGATCTTTAGTCCTAAAGTCTAGGCTTGGGATGGGACTGAGACCCATTGGGAGTTCCTCTACAGTAGCAACCCAACCTATCTGAGTGGAGATCCCACAAAGTAGGTTCAATGTGGTAATAACAAGCTGTTTGGAAAACTGGTTGGCACTCTAATTTTAATGTTTAAGCATGGGTGTCTTATCCCTGGAAGCCTGAGTGCCATTTAAGCTACAAGTTTAGGAAGAGCGTAGGCTCTGAATGGGTTCAAGCCTTTGGGCGGGATGTTAGCAGTGCATCCTTGGAGAACGCCACCTATGTGAGTGTTACTGTGGGCCGCAGTTAAAGGAAGAGGGTCTTTCCTGAACACACTCATGAAACAGGATAACGCTGCATGGCCTTTAAGAGCACCAACCCTGAAGATTGCACCAAGAACAACGCTTTGTTGTTTCTACCGTATACTTTAACACCAAGGTCTGAAGTTCAAGACGTAGTTCACTTCGTTCCTGTTAAAGTGAAAGTAGTAAACTCAGGTAGAGGTTCAAACCGGAAGGTACCTTTGCTGAAAGCAAAGTGTGGGCACCCGAAAGAAGTCTCTTAATTCCTTTTGAATCTCTTTTTCAAATTGGTGAATTCGTGGGGGATTGTTGTATTAAAAAATTGTATTAAAGTTTTAATTGGAAAACCTATTAATTACAATTGACAATAATTTGGTATCAATTGGGAAACCAAATGGTTTGGAGGGAAAGTTGGGAATTCCCAAATTTGAAACATAGTTGAGTTTGGATGGAAGCTTAGTACCATACCTTAGAGATCTAAACTTTTGGTGGACTTATATATGAGTCCAAACCCAAGCTCTTGTAGCAATAGTAGAGAGGAGGAATGGAGGACCACACATGCGCGTGCGCGCGCGCTCCGCTCCGGCACCGGCTCGGGCTCGGGCTCGGGCTCGGATCGGGCTCGGATCGGGATCGGGATCGGGAGAGTCAATTCGGATCTCGGATCTCGATACTTTTGCTGCGGGTTTCATTTGACTGATCGATTAAATTAATCAGACAAATTAATTTAATCGCGATCACATTGGGAATCAGACTTGATCCAAATGGCTCGACTTAGCCGCAGTTTTGGAATCTGAAAGGACACGACCGTTGAGGGGCGTTTTCGGAAACCGAAGGGACTGCGTGCTAGGGCACGCGAGCCCTTCTTTTTATATCTCCCATCCGACGTCGTTTTTCTTCACTTGCAAGAAATCTCCACCCGCCGTCACTCTCGCTCTCTCTCTCTCACGTCTGCGACCTGTTTCTTCTCGGCTGCAAGTTCTCGGAGGTGCTTTCGAGGATGGTCTCGTCGGTGTGCGCGGACGACGACCGTGAATCGTCATATCCTGGGAGCGGATCGCCAGTACCCAACGCACCGGTATTGTGGGGGCGAAATCCTCTCTAAGGACAGTCCATTTCATGGACGCTTCGGTGATATCTAACCTTATCTTTCTTGTATTTTGTTTGCCGCAATTTATTTATTGCTTGCCCTTTTCTGGATCACGTCCATTTGTTTGTTTCCGTCTGATTAATCGGTTCTGGTTTGCTTATTGTAATCAGATAATGGATTGGATTTGCACGTTATTAATCTTAATAATCTGTAATATTGATCTGTCAATCCATTGGAATCCGTTTGATTACTGTTTAATATATACTTGGTTTATCCTGTTAACAACATAATGCATTAATGCGGCATAAAGGTACATAATATTGCTGAAAAAGATTAAACCGCGCTTAACGCGGAAGTGAAAATTTTGAGTATCAGAGCTGGCTAGGCCAGGCCACATTAATATAATATGGTTACAACATGGCCCATTTTTAGCCCATTTTTTTAGCCTTGAATACAAAACAAAATATGATCAATTAATAATAGCATTCACCGTTCCATCTCCATTTATGAATTTTTGGGAATAAGTAATCATATATGATCATGATGGCATTATAATCACACGCTATTGGCATGTTGTCATTTTAATTTGGGATATGTACACACCTGTAACCATGTATACTTTCAAATTCAATATTATGTACATAACCTTCAATAATTCATAATTACACTATAAACTCCGAATAATGCTTAATTCTTACATGACATAATCATGTGTTATGTTTCTGTTGTTTGTTTGTTATCTTTGATAGTTTCCATTAAAAATGGAAAAACTACCGTAACATTCAATCTTATCTGTGAATCATGTGCTCTTATTTTATTCATCACTCCCTCTCCGCCTAAGTACCATTTCCTATCAAGTGTTGCCACGGTATGTCGCTCCCAACCAAGTGTCACTTCCAGTCAAGCCATAAGCTACATGTCGGCCTCTCCTCGTGGGCTCCTCCCTTGTCATCGTTCCAAGAGCCTACGTAGAATTAGCTTTATCGGGAGGCGCTTGGGACTCCACCAGCCAGTCTTGTTCATCCTCGATGTGACTATACCATTAAGCATGTTGATTAGTCCAATCTACGATCGCATCGTGACAGCAATCGATGGCAACAGTCGAGGGGTACATGGTAAAAGGGGACATGACGCAATGCACGAAAGACACATCTCGCGGCTGCTCCATTGCTAGAGGTTTGAAGGAACTATCTGCCATTTGTCGATGATGGCGCTTCATTTCTAAGGAGAGGGTTTGATGATGGTGCCACAGAATGTCTTCCACTTGATGACGATGTTGTTTCCATGCATGTGGTTGGGGATTTTAAAAAGAGGACGGAATGAGTCAGTGGAATGGGCTACAGGAGGGGTGGTTAGAGGGGGTTGGAGGGGGGAGGCGGAGCTCCGGCACTGCTGTTGTGAGAGGAGAGGAGTCCAAGGAGGGGCAACAAAGTTGTTGCTAGATGAGAGAAGGTCGAGGAGTGAGCGGTAGAGGGGGCGCCAGAGTTGCTGCTATTACTGCTACGAGGAGAGAAGACAAAGGAGGCAGGAGAAGGGGAGGCAGTGGAGCCATTGTCACCGTTGTTGCGAGGAGAAGAGTCGGAGGAGGGAGGAGAGGGGGATGAGGGGAATAAGGAATATGTTAGGTGATTAAAAATTAAAGAAAATATAAAAACAAATAAATTGTAAACCTAGGATATTGTGTATTTAGATTAACTCAAATGAGTGGTTGAGTTATTGGACCAACATAACATAGGGTTATGGGTGTAAGACGGAGTGATTATTCGGGATTTTTCATGTAATTATGAATTGTCGAGGGTTATGTACGTAATAATGAAAGAATACAATGTTATAGGTGCAAATATCTCTTTAAAATTTAGATGATGAAATCTATCTGATCTCGATAGATGGGTCAAGGATGTACGATTTATGTGTACTTTGAGACACTCATTTATGTCATTGATTCCACTAATTGAACTGGATTGTAATGAGCAAACTTTATTTTTTAGTACGATTTCTTATAGGTTTGCTTATTTTTTATTATTAATTAGCTGCTAATCAAATTGAATTGTAACAAACAAACCTATGATCGAGTTCAAGTCAACATAGGTTTGGTAGCATTCCTTTTAAAGTTCTTTTGGAAAAACAAAAGTTTGAGTTCAGTATGATGATAATTTATTAACAATTTGACTTAAGATAAGTGTCTTGAAATTTGAGTTCGATGGTAAATTTCAAATATTCGGCAAGCATCTTTAAAAATAAGATATGGTTCACAATAAAATAGCGCAAAAATAATTTTAATCAAACTCGAGCATTTATGAATCAAACGTGAACGAGCATTATTCATGTTCAATTCATTATGTTAGTTTAAACTTTTAAATTTTGTGTTCAACTCATTTACATATAAAGCTGTCAATTTAAGTTTTAAATTTTGTGTTCAACTCATTTAGACATAAATGAATATTTTTCAAGATACTCTTTCACAAACTCTAAACGAATAGGAACATGTTTCTTAACAGTTTTAGTGAGTTGTACTATTGGAAGCTCGATTATGGGAGGGTGATATCATGATATGGATAAACACGAGAAATTCAGGGTGCAAATTGATATGAATTATCCATATCCCATGTGCCATTGTATCCATTTTATACAGATTTTGACATCTTTATCCATATCCGTTCTAAAATAGATATGAGTGAATATCATTCTAATTTCATTATTTTTTTTGTATAATATCTATTTTCATATATAAATATATTGTAGATTTATTTGAAATTATAAATAATTTTATATTTATATCTTCTTTCACCATAATTGATATAAGTATTATGATACAAGTACATTTAATATATTTATGTCATGTATACTCCATCTAATACATCTAAAAATTTATATTTATGTCATGTATACTCCATCTAATAATTTATATTTATATCTTCTTTCACCATAATTGATATAAATATTATGATACAAGTACATTTAATATATTTGTGTCATGTATACTCCATCTAATACATTTAAAGGAAAAAAATGGGGCTGCCCCCGCACCATTTTCGCGCAATTTTCTTTTTTCTTTTTGCAAAATATTACCATGTATATTCATCTATATATCAATCCAATATACCATTCGAATTTCGTCAGAAACAGAAACTCCTATGGCCTCCATCTAGAATAGGTAATTTTGATGATTTAAACATTGTTGTAATCGACATGTTTTAGATGGAGGGCATATGTTTCTAACGAAATTCGAATGACATATAGGAGAGAGATATATATAGATGAATATACACGGTGATATTTTTCAGAAAAAAAACACCCAAAAATGGGTTGGGGCAGACCCATTTAACCCATATTTAAACTACTCTATAGAGTATTTCTAATACTATTCATGTGTGAACATAACCATTTTACATCAATATCTGTTTTCTAAAGATATGGTAACAAATCGAATTCCCTACTTGAAATACAACACTTCAATTCTCGGTGCACAAAGTTTAGTTTTACGTCAAGGTTCCATAGGACACCATAATGTAAACTCAAACGTGGTCTCCATACACTCACGTAATATTACGATACTCCAAACCTGAGGTGAGAGATTTCTTTGAGAGGCTATCTTGATGCTTTCGAATTCAGCATCTTTACAATAAGGATGTCTGAACAGAAGATAATGAAGCTGCGAGCGCATGAAACTTGAATTTGAATATACTTCCAAAAAGCATAAATAATAAATATATAGACGTGCACATTAAAACTTATGCAAATATTGAAAACATGCAGATGCCTCCATATCATTCTACATTTTCGTTCAAATCAAGATGATGAAATCGAACAAATATCTCAGACAGCATATAAACTCCAAATCAGAATCCCATGTCTCAAGTATTACTTTTGGCTATGTTGGAATTACCATATTGAACAAAAAACTTCCAGACACCAGAGTTAATCTGCAACTCTACTGACTGATGAGTCAATTCTGTTTAGTAGACAACATTATGCAAGACTGCGTCGAGACTCCTAATATAAGCAGAGACAAAATTCTGGCATCTTATTAACCAAAAGAATGAACAGATGCAATGGCCTAATATGAAGGGAAGAAAAGTTCCCTCCGCATTTACGCCGTTGCATCTTTTAAGTAGGCAATAAGATCGGCATGTTCCTGCGGCTTCTTGAGGCCTGGGAAAACCATCTTGGTCCCTGGTATGTACTGTAACATGCAAAGAGAGTGTGAGCAGGTGTTTCGATAATGGGAAGACAATATAACACATATCAGCGGTTAATAACAGCAACTTAGCATTGAAAAGCATGAAGAACATATTGACGGTGTTTGATCATTTCCATCATTCTTAGTAATCAATATCTATTTATTCTGCAAATATAAAGCAACCTTTCTTAGGTTGACTTCCTTTCTGTGTTCATTTGGAAAGCATTGTTTTACTTTTTACTGTGTAGCATGTCAGACAACAATCAGTCTTTTCCTGCCATTTTAATGGGGTTATTGAGACCTGGCCAACTTGGTCAAGAGTTTTCAAGAAGAAAAAGTATAACCAAAAAAATTCAAGCAGATTTACCAAAAAATAAACAAAAATGATTTCCATTCTGGGTGTTAAAGTCTGGCTCAATTTTGCCATCTTGGGAAATTAGACCAGACTTTAACAACTCTCAGCTCATTCCCAGCACTGCCCCTTTCCCCGATGATTTCAGATAGTGCTATAACTCATAAACGTTGGTATGTCATATAGAATGGGTAGGATTTGGATGAAGAAGAGGAACAGATAGCCTCTCAGGGAAGATCGATTCGACAGAACTTGAGCAAGCCCCTCACTATACTTGCTATATGAGTCTGAATGCTGGAGCCATAGGAATTTAGGAAATTCTTTTCCCTGTTCACGAGTCAATAGATCTTAATTGAAACAAGTTTTTCTTATTCATCACATTTACATGATGAATGAAAGGAACCAATCGTTAGTGATTCAGATAACTGCTCATCTCAATAGGTGTATCTCACATAATAAGTGACAATTAAGACGGCCAAATGGATGTATGTGCCCATTATTATTGCCAGAAACCAAGACAGGTTGACTAGTCCTCCAAAACCAATCCAATCCAGAGCCATGATATGGCTGAGAAAGACAGTTTTATTTTTATTTTTTAGAAAAACAAAGACAGTTTTAGATGCTGAATGCATACTGAGAACCTAACCTCCAAGATATGAACCTGAAAGCTTAGGGCCTATGACCCTTGCATTTTATTTGACTCGAATAATTCATACCTGACCAGGAATTTAGGATGTCCTACCATTTATCATTTGAACACGTGGTAAGGTTCGTATTTTAGTCAAAACATACTTAAGTCTCCTTAAAACCAAAGATATTTATACACACTCACGGAGTCTCCACATCTCCAAACTGGTAGATGTGGGACTAAACAACTGGATGTGGTAAATGGATCCTGGAGGGATCTATCCTCATATATGACGCATACAACTTATACTCCAACAACAGGGCTATATAACTTTCCTTGGACAAAAGCCTTCAAAATCAAGCTCTTGATACTGAGATTGATTAGGTGGAAAACCGAAAAAACACCTTTAATATTGTTGATTCAATAAATTAGATTATTTTACCAGGTAAAAATGGTAATAAAAATCTCGACAGACAAATTTATATGACCTTAGTGCATGGTGGAGTAATGGTTAACAACAACAAAACTTTTTCCCACATTAAGTAGGGCCGGTTACATGGATTCTTTACCTCCATTCAGATCAATCGTGAGTTATTCTCGAGCTAAGATCCAAAAAACTGACCCCTTTGTATAGTCTCATTCCAACATTTCTTGGGTCTTCCTCGCCCTCTCTTAGCCGGCTCAACATCTCAAAACCGACATCTCCTCATCAGTGCACCAGATGATCCTCCTTTGCAAATAGTCAAACCAACTTATGCGGTTTTCTCGCATCTTATCCTCGATTGGAGTTACGCCAACTTTCCTTTTGATTGCATCATTCCGAATCTGATCTTTACGTATGCGTTCACACATCCACCTTAGCATTTTCATTTCTGCTACCGCCATTCTCTGCACTTGTCTATGGTTCGCATGCCAACATTCAGATCCATAGAGCATACAATGTCTCACGGCTACTTTGTAAACTTTCCTTTGATTTTCAAAGGAACTTTCTTACCACAAAGAACGGTAGAGGCCCACCTACACTTTAGCCCAATTGCATTTATTCTATTATTAACATCTCCATCAATTTCCCCACCATATTGCAAAATAGATCCCAAGTATCTAAAAGAATCTCTCTTTTGAATGTTATCATCACCAATCTTCACCACGATTCCTTCACCACTACTTCCATCAAAAGTGCACTCCATATATTTAATCTTAGCCCTACTTATATGAAATCCTTTAGTCTCTAATGCATGTCTCCAGACCTCAAACTTCTCATTTACTCCATTTCTAATCCCATCAATCAACACAATATCATCAGCGAATATCATACATCAAGGTATCTCATCTTGGATGTGAATTGTCAACTCGTCCATAATCAAAGTAAAAAGGAATGGACTCAAAGCTGAACCTTTATGCAAACCAATGTTGATGTCAAAATAGTTAGTCTTCTTAGACTGTAATCTTAGACAAGATGAATCACTATCATACATATCTTTTATGAGGTCAATGTAAAGGACAAGTAGTTGTCTCTTCTCCCAAACTCTCCACAATATCTCTCATAGGACAGAATCATAAGCCTTCTCTGTAGAGATATATGTTATTCTATTTTGTACCATTTTGTATTTTCTCTTTTGGACTCTTGATGTATTTTACCCATAGGCTACTCTCCTATATAAGAGAGCCTAGGGCGTATGGAATAAACAACTCTCTTATTTTTCCCAACATGGTATCAGAGTGACGGTCTTAAACCGGAGTTCTCCAACCAAACCCTAACCCTAGCTCCCACCTTCAAGCCCTCCGCGCCGCCGATTTAGCCTCCCGTACGGCCTTACGTGTCGCTCCTCGTGCGGATCTGCGTGTCGCCTACGTCTTTCACACGCGCCTCCTGCGCACCCAGGCACCGCATCTCCTGAGCATTCTCTGGTGCGGGTTGTCCAGGCGCGTCGCCCAGGCACCTCCTGTGCATCCTCGGGTGTGGGTTGCCTAGGCACTACGCCACCTTCTGTGCGTGTGCAACCCCGGTTAGCGTGCAGCCCTAGCTTCACGCGTGCGCACGAGCGAATAACATCGGAGGTTGTGCGCATCTCGGCCCTCTTAGGACTTGCGAGCAGTCTCATATCCTAGGATTCGCCTAACCCTAGGGTACCTTTGTGATAGAGGAGACTCTCGCTCGAGTTTCCAAGTCTATGGGTTTGGTTGCTTGAGTCTACACATGCAACTAAACCCGTGAATGTCCGTGTACACGATCATATCTTCAGTCTACTACCCTAGTCTTCTATCATCATCATGTCAGAAAGCAAGGCAGATATTCCATCTACAGGCGCCTTCAGAGGTCCAGCGCCCATTGTAAAGATGGATGGGTCAAATTATGAACTGTGGGCAATGCAGTTCATGAGTATGATGAAGTCGACCGGTAAGAAGCACATTCTTACTGATGAAGAGCCTACTGAGAAGACTGGGGTCAATGCCTCATGGGAGGCAGATGATGCATATGCCAAGGTTTGGCTATCAGGAACTCTGGCAATTGAGATTGCCAACGATATTCTCCATCAGCCCACTGCAAAAGCAATGTGGGACATTCTGGCTGTTACATATTCACAGGCAAAGAATGAGACAAAGATTCTGCAACTACAGCATGACATCTTCACAATCAAACAGAATGGTCGGCCCTTACACTCATTATATACGTCTTTACGTGGAATGTTCGAGAAGCTCTACAACTTCATGCCTCTCACAGCCACCCCTAAGCAACAGAAGACGTACCGAAATGCCACTATGGTTGGTGTATTCATGGCAGTTCTTGATCTAGAATATGAGGCAGCACGTTCTCAGATCTTGGCAGATTCCACTATTCCTCCGATGGAGGAAGCATTTCATAGACTGAGCCCTATTATTGTTCCTTCATCCACTACAAATCAGACCGCCTCAGCCATGGCAGCGAATCGAGATCGTGGAGGTCATCATCAGTTCCGTGATCGTGGACCTCGGGGCAGAGGGGGTCGTGTTCGGCCAACATGCACCTTTTGTCACCGTTCTGGGCATACTGAAGAAACATGCTATTTCAAACATGGATTTCCTGCTTCTGCACGAGTAGGTGAACAGATTGAGCCCCACTCTGCTTCATCTCTGGATCAACACTTTGATGATCTTGTGGCTCGTTTGAGGGGTATTATTCCTCCATCCGGTCCCGTTGCATCTGTACCTGCTCTTGATAGTCACGGTGATGTTGCTGCTTCTGCATCCACCAGTACCTCAGGTAACACTTATGCATTTACTAGCAGTAGTGGATCAGATACTTTAGAGTGGATTATGGACTCTGGTGCCACACATCATCTGTGTGGTGATCAAGGTCTTCGTACATCCTACCGACAGGTTCCTCCAGGCCGTACTATGATTATTGTCAATGGGATGCATTCTCCGATCACTGGTCAGGGGGAGATTAGCCTGACACCCTCTATGCACCTCAAGAACGTGCTGCACGCACCTGATTTTTCTATAAATTTATTGTCCATTAGCCAACTTACAAAGGATTTACATTGTCGAGCAATTTTTGATCCATCTTCTCTCATCTTTCAGGACATCCTTACGGGCAACGTGATTGGGCGTGGCTATGAGCAAGGCGGCCTATATCGTCTCAGTCAGACCACTTATGTCGGAGCCTCCTCTCTACCTGTTGTCTCCCCCCTCCCGTGGCACTTGCGCTTTGGACATCTACCGCTTCAGAAACTGTGTCATGTGTTACCCCAGGTTTCACCTCACACGTCCATCCAATGTGAGTCTTGTCAAGTTGGGAAAGCACCATCAGTCTGCCTTTCCCAGTCGTCAGAGTCGGAGTAGTAGCTCCAAGTTTGAGTTGTTTCATGTCGATATCTGGGGTCCTAGTCGTGTTTCTGATCATCAGGGACACATGTTTTATATGGTTATTGTGGATGACTTCTCTTGTGTCTCTTGGATCTTTTTGTTAAAGAATAAATCTGAAGCGGAGAATATTATCATAAATTTCATCAATGAAGTTCATAATGTTTTTTCTGCATCTATAAAGATTGTGAGAAGTGATAAATCCTTGGAATTTTGTCCTCATATTCTCTCTAATTATTTTTCAACTCAAGGGATTATTCACCAAACATACTGTGCCTATACTTCCCAATAAAATGGAGTTGCAGAAAGGAAACATCGTCATTTACTTGATGTCACCAGGTCGCTTCTCATACAGAGTCATACCCATCATTCTTTCTGGGGCGATGTTGTCCTAACGGCATGTTATCTCATTAATCATATGCCGTCGTCTGTCTTAGGTGAGAAGATTCCTTTCTCCCTTGTTTTTCCAGAAAGAGAATTGTTCTCCCTCACTCCTCGTGTGTTTGGCTCGGTGGCCTTTGTCCACCAGTTGTCTCCAGTTATTGACAAGCTCTCTCTTAGGGTTGTCAAGTGTGTGTTCGTCGGGTACACCAGAACACAAAAGGGGTACAGGTGTTATAATCCATTGCACAGGAGATATTTTGTTAATCCTGATGTTACCTTTTTCGAGTCCGTTGTGTACTTCTCTTCTACAGGTGATCAGTTGGTATCCTCTGGCATAGATGAAGCTATATACATGCCACTACCATCACCCCCTCCACCACTACCATCACCACCTCCACCACCACCATCCCCTACACCTCCTGTTACCATTCATGTTTCCCTATTGCCATTCCACTATACCCGTCGGCCTGCTTCTGCTCATGGTCACTGCTCATCATCTAGCTCGCCTAAGGTATGTTCTGAGAATATAATCAATATTGATGGATCTGATGATTAACCTGAGCAGGATGTGTTACAAAGGCCAAATGAGGATGCAGGTGATTTGGATCTTCCTATTGCACTTCAGAAACAGAAGCGCAGCTGCGCGTCATATCCTATAGCATCCACTATTTCTTTTGATCGCTTATCTGGAGAATTCATGAGCTTTGTCATTGCACTATCGGCGGTGGATATTCCATGGAATTACCAAGATGCGTCGAAGGATAGTAGATGATGTTTATCCATGGAAGAAGAAATGACTGCTCTTCAGTCAAGAGGTACTTGGAGCCTTGTTGCTGCACCAACAGATATATCTACAGTGAGATGCAAGTGGGTCTTTAAGGTTAAGCAGAATGCAGATGGCGGCATTGACAGATACAAGGCACGCCTTGCTCGTGGCTTTATACAGACATATGAGGTGGATTATCTTGATACATTCTCGTCGGTTGCTCGCTATTCCACCCTACGGATCCTCCTCTCTGTTGCGGTTACTCGTGATTGGCCACTATTCCAATTAGATGTCAAGAATGCATTTTTATATGGTAACTTGCAGGAGGAAGTCTACATGCAACAATCACCTGGTTTTGTTGTTGAGGGGAAGTGTTCTAAGGTGTGTAGGCTTCATAACGCTATCTATGGCCTTAAGCAGAGCCCCAGAGCTTGGTTCCAGAAGCTCTCAGACCTGTTTGAAAAACAGGGGTACAAACGTTCCAATGCAGATAATTCCCTATTCGTACAGAAGACATCCAGAGGTATTATTGCAATTATGGTGTATGTAGATGATATCTTGATTACATGTGATGATGGACAAGGAAGTCAGAGGGTGAAAGAAATGCTGGGTCGTGAATTTGTCACCAAGGACCTTGGAGTTCTTAGATATTTTCTGGGACTGGAATTCGCCAGAAATCCTCATGGGCTGATAATGACCCAAAGGAAATATGTCACTGACCTGTTGAGTAAAACATGAATGCTTGGTTGCCGACCTGCCACTACACCTGTTAGAAAATATGAAGAATGCGGAAGCGAACATGGAAAAAGATAAAGAACAAGAAAGAAGAACATCGGGATTTTACGTGGAACCCTACTCCATGAGGAGCGGGATGAAACCACGGGCCCTCAAAGGGGCGGATACTTCATTCCTTTTTCTCAATGAGTACAGGAGGTCTAGGGCTCCTTATATAGCCTCTCCAGAGCCTCCAAGTCCCACTGCTGGACGATGTGGGACTAAACACAGAATGGGATAAATGGATCTCCTCCAGGATCCATTTACCCTGCTACAACACAATAGGCGCATACAACTAATACTCCAACACTCCCCCTCAAGCTGGAGCATGCAATGCTCAGCTTGGACAAACAGAAAGATACTCAACTCAACGCTACAGGACACTACGGACAATATCAACCCAACGCGCACATTGCTGCAGTCGAGGACGTTGCTTCTCATGCCGTGCAGGTGAGGAGGACGAATAGGCTGGAGTGTGAGTCAACTGAAGACCCGGAATCTGACCATCGAGTCTGAACTTGCGCCTGAAGTCTCCTCGTCGGAGAACTGGGTCTCTCCCATTTGGCTCAAAGAATGGTGCACTGCTCTGGTGTACCTATGATACCACATGAAAACCCTTGCCCTCAAGGGAATGGTCCTCTGCTCTGGAGTCCCTATGGCTCACATGAAAACTCTGGCTGAACAACAAGAATGATGGGGACCTCGAAACAAAAGATGGCAACTTATGATCATCTGAAAATGACCGCACACTCGTGCGTATCTGAAACTGGACTCGGAACCTTCTGACGTCGAGTCTGAACAACTGTAGAGTCTGAATATCTGGTTGGTCTGGAGACTGGTATCTGAATCTGGATCTGGAATACAAGACCTGTGACTCTACATATATACTCCCCCTTTCTCCCATACTTGTCGGAAAATGAACATCGACAAAGTTGGGAGAAGACAAGATAATATGGGGGTGAACAAGAACATCCAAAAAAACTCGCGGCTTTTCTTCAATTTTTTTAAGCCGTCCTTCTCTCTTTTTTTTAAAGCCGTTTCAATTTTTTTTCTCAGCTTTTCACCATCAAATTTTTTTTTCAAATGCGTGCGGCTCCCTTTTTTTTATTGCACACGTTTTTTTTGAAAAACACTCCTCTTAAAAGGAACAACGTGGCCCACATGGTCACCATAAATATTGCATCTTTTTTTTAAGGCCGCAGCCCCCTGGGCTTCCTTTTTTTAATCGGCCACAACCTCCTTGGGCTTTCCAAATTTTTTTAATCGTCCGCAGCCCCCTTGGGCTTTCCAATTTTTTTTTAAATAACGGGTCTCCCATCCCTAGGGTTCCCACGATTGGGAACCCCCTCATTTCTGCGTCGCCCCCCATGATCGGGGATTTGAAATTATATTATGACGGAACTGATGAGGTGGATAGGAGAAGATACAGAGAACTGGTGGGCAAGCTTCTCTATATTACTATTACCAGACCCGATATCTCTTTTGCTGTTAGTCGTGTGAGCCAGTTCATGGAGCAACCACGTCAGGTACATATGGATGCTATACATATGATACTCAGGTATCTTAAGTCATCTCCAGGTCCAGGTCTGTTGTTCAAGAAAGACAAGGAGATTACTATTTCAACATGTGTAGATGCGGATTACGCAGGATGCCCCAAGGATAGGAAGTCCACCATTGGATTTGTTGTGTATGTCGGAGACTCTCTGGTCTCATTGAGGAGCAAGAAGCAAACGGTTGTAGCAAGATCCAGTGCTGAGTCAGAATATAGGGCTATGGCCCAGGTCAGTACAGAAATGACGTGGATGAAAGCTATTCTTACAGATCTATATATAGAAGTCCCTCTTCCCATGGCTCTGGAATGTGACAATCAAGCTGCTCTATTTATTGCAAATAATCCATCATTTCATGAACGAACTAAGCACATTGAGGTTGATTGTCACTTCATACGAGATATGATTCATCAGGGATTTATTTCTACATCTCATGTTAGCTTAGGGGACAAAACTGCGGATATCTTTAGCATGCGTTACTTCGAGGGTCGTTCCAGAAGTGTTTGTCCAAGCTGAGCATGATTGACATCTATGCTCCACCTTGAGGGGGTGTGTAGAGATATATGTTAGATTCTATTTTATACCGTTTCGTATTTTCTCTTTTCTTTTGAACTCTTGATGTATTTTACCTATAGGCTACTCTCCTATATAAGAGAGCCTAGGGCGTATGGAATAAACAACTCTCTTATTTTTCTCAACATTGTCCAAATAAATAAAAATCACAATTATCTTCCACGATAGAGTATCATTCTTTCTATGGATGATTGCTCACCATAAACTCATTCCGAAGATAAACTTTACCTACTCAAAATTACCTCAGCAAAATCTGTCTATCTTTGTCTCAAAAATAGCAAGACGCAAACCAACTTATTTGCAGAATGCTCATACTGTAATGATTGTTATGAAAAATTCTTTCACATACTGGATGATGTTTCAAATTCCATCTCTTATTAGCCGCTCAAATCCAAGACGACCACTGTTTGGTGGTGGATCTTAACGGAGTCTTGCAAGAAGGCCTTCGAGGGTATCTTCTCTTTCGGTCTCTAAAATCGCTCAAGAAGCAACCTTCTCTTTTGATCACCTGAACACTATGACCCTAACCGGTGCATTTGAAACCCTCCGCCTGCTGATAATTGCGGCGGTGCTGCGTAGTAAATCAAGGATATAGAACTTTTTGTTGGACCAGTTGTTTTTAGGCAAATCCTCCGGAGCTGCTGTGGCTGATGTTGCAGACGAACTACTTATGACATTTGTTTTTTTTTGAAAAGAGGAAAACTATTGATCTTTAAAGAACAAATCCACGGAATAAAAACTTGCTCATCAACTTACCCCACGGAAAACTACTGATCTTCAACCCAACATGGATGCAGCCTTAACGTTCAGCCCAAGTTGGTGTGGAAGGTCTTGCTAGTTAATCATACAGAAGGCATCTTCCAGTTGGATTCTTCATGCTCCACACCACACGCTCTTGATCAAATGGCAGGTGAGCCCCGCCCTCATTGATGTGATTCCATCTACCTCTCTTCCCCGACGTGGACGTCATTTTTTTTCAAGGTATACTGTGTCCTAATTACAGAGTCCTATTAAGTGGAGCGGAGTTTCTGCCTCCCTCTTAATGTCGTTTATTTCAGTTTAAGAAAAGCGTGGCAGCTGTTAAGATTATAATAAATGATCTAGGAGAGGATCTTGACCCAGATGTGCTTATCTCAAATTCCTGTATGTACGAAAAAATCTTAAACCACTCATTAAATAGTGGTATTCAGCAAAGGCGTCGAATGGAAACCGAACCATTGGAATCTCTGCATAGTCCTTGCCATTTTTGTAAGTTGCAAGTGGAAGATGGGAAGACCAAGAGGTGGTGGAATATACGGTTCTTCGGGTCGTTATCAAGTGTGCCAATGACACGCAAAAAGTCTAATCGTATTAATGATGCTCGTTAGACTGTACAACTCGACCCTGCTGTAAATGTCAGACGATGCAAGCCCACTATCTCCAACCTCCTACGAGGATCGTCCGAATCTCATCCAACGATCCCCGTGCATTACAACACCTCCTGCAACTGTCATTTACAGCACACGATCCGTTCCCATTAGACTCAGTGGAAAGCAAAGAGGATGCCAACATACATGGGTCATCTAATTTCTGACCAGGATTTTATTAATAGATAGACCCCGTAATCTTGTTCAGTTTTGCATAACAACCCTATTGATCTTTGGAACTACATCAAGACCTCTTTAATTTTACTAACTGTAACAGAATAATCAATGCTGGTTAACTTCCATCAATAAGTCTATTAGTTCTGACTGAAACCATTAGGAAAAAACATCTTTGCCCTTAAAAGTATATCGAGTTTATAATAGAATGATCCCTATCATTGTTCCCCTATCACAGTCTCCCTTTTTCCAACATTGCAAGCTCGAGGCTTTCGAGCTCAAGGTCTTCAAGCTCGACCCAATCCCGAGCTCGCAAGTTCCCTCTGTGCGAAATCCAAAAACTCCCCCTTTTTGAACTAATTCTTTGTATTTTTAAATCTAAAAGCACCCATTTTGAAATCATTCGACGCGGAGTGTTCAATCTAGACATTTATGAGAGCTATGAAGTTGACTTGATGTTCTCCAAATAGTTTCAGTGTTAGACTCCAAACGTTAAAGGACACTTTCGTGAAGGATGCAAGTTCCACGTGTCCATGCTTCTACACTACATACATGTTGTTAACATGATCAACAATGCATATTTTAAACAGTAATTACACGGATTCAAATGAATTAAAAGAAAAACATTACAAATTAACACCATTTTAATAATGCATTTCTCGTCCATTATCTGATTACGTAATACAAATAAAAACCGACTAAATAAATGGAAACAATAATTAGGGCATGATTCAGAGAAGGTAAAGCAATAAACAAGTTGCAGTAAAAAAAGTAAAAGAAGAATAAGATTAGAGATCACCGAAGCATCCATGAAATGGACTGCTCTTAGAGAGGATATCGCCCCCACAATACCGGTGCGTACAGTACTGGCGATCCGCTCCCAGGATACGACTATACACGGTCTTCCTCCGCGCACTCTGAAGAGACCGTCCTCGAAAGTACCTCCGAGAACTTGCAGCCGAGAAGAACAGGTCGCAGATGTTGTTGTAGAATAGAGAACGAAGACGACATCGTGAGAGTTTTTCTTGTGAGTGAAGAAAAATGGCATCGGGGGATACGTATAAAAAGGGGCTTGCTTGCCGCGCGCAGTGCCTTTCTGTTCTCCGAAAATACCCCTCAGTCGAATTCAAATTAATCCATATGATTAATTTAGTCGACCTGTCAAATGAAACATGCAGTAAAATTATCGAGATTCGAGATCCGAATTGACTCTCCCGAGCCCGAGCCCAAGCCCGAGCCGGTGCCGATGCCGGTGCTGGTACCGGAGCGGAGCGCGCGCGCGTGTGGCCCTCCATTCCTCCTCTCTACTATTACTACAAGAGCTTGGGGTGTGAACTCATATATAAGTCCACCAAAAATTTAGAAACACTAGATGTGGTACTAAACTTTCACCCATAACTCTTCTTGTTTCAAATTTGAGAATTCCCAACTTTCCCTATAATCCATTTGGTTTTCCAATTGAGACCAAATTAACTCTATATTGTAGTTGCACATGCTTTCTAATTAAAGCCTAATTACATACTTTAAATACAACAATCCCCTACGAATTCACCAATTTGAAAAAGAGATTCAAAAGGAGTTAAAAAATATCTTTCAGCTGCCACACTTTGCATTCAGTAAAGGTACATTCTGGTTTGAACCTTTACCTGAGTTTACTACTTTTACTTTAACAAGAACGAAGTGAACTACGTCTTGAACTTCAGACCTTGGTGTTAAATTATACGGTAAAAACAACAAAGTGTTGTTCTTGGTACAATCTTAAGGCTCGGTGCTCTTAAAGGCTATGTACCCTTATCCTGTTTCATGAGTGTGTTCAGGAAAGACCCTCTTCCTTTAATTGCGGCCCACAGTAACCCTCACATAGGTGGCATTCTCCAAGGATGCACCGCTAACATCCTACTGTTGAACAGGATTTTTCACGGGTCTAAAATACGTCTCACACAAGGTAGAGACGCAATCGCTGTGGTGACCCGCAAGAAACCCTAATTCAAACAACAATTAACCCACAACAATGATCAAACAATGAAAAGCAAGTGTGGATTTAAAATTTATTATAACTCTACAACAAAGATGTGTATAGGTGCAAGTATGTGCAGAGTGTCGAACATAGGAAACAAGCAGGTAGATCAGGAAAATGAATACTCAAAAAAATGAATGTGATGTATGTTTCTATATAAGTGCTATTTTTTGTGGGTTTTTAAAATTTTATTTTATTTTTGATTTTTAATTTTTATAATTTTGATTTTAATTTTCTGATTTTTTATTTTCTTTTTATATTTTATACTTTTATATTTTCTTTTTCTTTTAAAATAGATATATAAAGCTATATAGAGAATATTTACAATATAGGTAAGAGAGAGATAATATATATAAAAATAGGTAAAAATAATAAAAAATATAGGAAAGAAATATTTTTGTGCTTTTTATATTTTCTATTATTTTTGTAATTTTCCTGTATTTTCGCTTTTTTGGTATTTTTAAAGTCAAAAATACCCAAAACAGGGTTTAAAATAAATATCCGGAATTAAAATGGAGGAAAAAATATAAAATAAAGCAAAAAATTCTCCAAATTAATTTTATAATAAAGATAATAATATATATAAAATTCAGAGACAAAAAATATATTTTTAGGATTTTTATAGATTTTTTTTATTTTTATAAAGGTTTTAGGGGTTTTGTAATTTTTATGAGTTTTCTTTTGTATTTTTTAGTGATTTTGGTCTGAAGGTGTAAAATAGGTAAATGAATATAAAATATTTTTTTTGAACTTTTTCAAAAAAAGGTTTTATAATTTTTATGTATTTTCTAATGTAAACAAGAACAGCAATACAAGTTTTTGAATTTTTATAAATATTAAAATGACTCAAAAATATAAAATAAAAATATAGGGTGAAAATGCAATGCCACAGAAATTATGCCTATTTTTGGGGATTTTTTTTCGAATTTTATAGATTCATGAAATAAATGCAATCAAAAAAGAGAAATTACACTCATGACAGGGATATTTTTGTAAATATAAGAAAATATAGGGGCCAGCTTGCAATTTCTACAAAAATATAGAATTGATTTAAAAAGATACAAGACTGAATACAAATAGATAAAGTCATGAAGGCTATCCTGCAAAAATCATCAAACCCCACGTACAGAAACACGTACGTCTGACGAGGAATGAAACGTAATTTTCCAAAACAAGGGGCTTGATTGCAAATTCTCCAAAAATATATAACAAAAGTAAATATTCTACGGACTAAACGAAAATATGAATAAAAGTGAAGGCCTCTACGCAAAATAGCCGAGCTCACGTGCCTGAACATGTGAGCCTCACTGGCAAGGTCTAATATGCAAATGCGAGAAATGCAAGGGGATAAATGCAAATTTCCCAAAATAAATTACACGGCAGATGAATGATTTAGGTCCAAATATTAAATATAAAAAGGAGGAGGGATGTCGACGCAAAATACCCCTCCAAGGCACGATCCAACGATGGATTGATCTTCACTTATGCCACGTGTCGGAGCTGGGACGCGCGATGACGGTTCGGATGCACGACCCAGATTAGAAGGCTAATGACGATTGGACGGTGCAGGCGCGAGTGATCCAACAACTGTTGTACGCCTCAGAGACCGGCCAGATCCAACGGTGCTAGAGGGTAGTAGACGAACTGGGAAGCACCCCCGACGAGGCGAGCTTCCCCGAGCTCGATCTCCGTTCGCCGACGATCGTTGAAGCTCCAAAATGGCTGGATGGCTCCTGTGGTCCTCCTCAAGATACTGGGGACCTCAAAACGCTCCGATGAAGCCCGAAGTGGCCGCACGAGGTCGGCGGAGCCGTGAAGCTCCAAGAACCTCAGACGGCCCTCAATATCTCCCCAGGTACTCGTTACAATTCCTGGACATGCAAAACAAAGAGAGGGGGTCGGGGGTAAAATGCCTCGACCCCGCAACTGGGCGGAATGGGCTGGGGAAGTGAAATAGGATCTCGTCGGAACAAGCTCCGACGAGGTGGTGGCGAAGGTGATTAATTTGATACAAGGCGAAACGGAAGGTGCAGATCGATTCCTAAGACTAAAGTGAAGCTAAAAATGCAGGAAAAATAAAGAGAAAGCAGACGTCGATGGCTGGAAAGGCCAGAGATATAACCTCAACGTCGGAGACCGGCGAAGGTGGTGGAGCGCGACCCTCCTAGATGGCTGGAGGAGATCCTGTCACCATCTCCAGTCCAGAGCACACGAGAAGAAGGGCCTGGCTAGGTCAAGAAGGGTTCAAAAGCTCAAGGAAAGGTCAAGGGCTGGTTTTGTACAAAGAGGTTGGGCGCTCGAAGATCGAAGGAGATCGATGGAATCTGCGACGCAATCCCCAAGAAAAGAGGCCGACGTGCAAAACCAATCCTCGATGATAAAAAGTCATGAAGAAAGTGAAGCGAAAGGATGAATGGAGGAGCCTCGAGAAAATCAACAAAAACGAGGTTCTAACACGGCTACAGGACGCATGACAGTCAGTTGACCAAGATCAACTAACCGAGGCTCCTGGTTGGTCCACGTGGACCAACCAGGAAAAAGTGTCCTGGAAAATATTAAAAAATCGATAAAAAATATTAGATGATTTTATTAATTTTAGGTTAAAAAATGAAAAATAATTATTATTTTCTAGATTATTTTATTATGATTTTTATTTATTTTTTAGAGTTTTATAATTATAAATTACTTTTCAAGGGCTATTTATAGGTATATTTGTCTATGTATTTTAATATTTTATTTTTATTTTGTATTTTTAATTCTATTAAGTAAATTTATTATTTTATAAATTTATAACTTAATTTTATACACATAAATATATTTTTTATTTTCTGATGTATTTTATACAATTAAATAAATAGATGCATAATCTATATAGGTATATTTATAGGCAATTCATCTATGTATTTTCTATATATATTTCATTTTTACATTTTCTTTATGTTTTTATCCCTGTTTTAATATACACATATATTATAAATAATATTTACAAAATTATAAAAATATAAAATTATAAAAATAATGAATAATAAATAAAATAAATATTTTGATCGGGTAAAGTATACAATAGGAGTCCAAAACCTAACTTTCAAACCGTAGCTCCAAAAAATATGAAACCACCTCTATTAAATATCTTATTAAAACTTATATAAAATTAAAGATGATTTTGATATATTTTGACTTTTTATTTGAGAGATATGGGTCAGGTAAGTTGGGGTTTTGGAATTTTATTCAGATCATAACTTTTCATCTGTACATTATTTTTGTAGGAAATAAATTTTGTATTTTTCTATATTTTATTATCTACAACTTTTATGTACAAAGTTTCTTTATTTGAAGTATAAAAAGTGGAACTAAATAAGTCCCAAAAATGAAGGAAAATGGATAAAATAAAAGGGAATTTTTATTGGTTTTTGGCCCTTATCTCCCCCTACTTTATTCCTTGTCAACCTAGTCATCGAGATGCCTAGGTCTCAGGGTTTAGGATCATAAAATATTTGCAATATTTTATTCTTTTTCTTTTCTTTTCTTTATTCTATAATTTTTTGCTTTTAAAATCGTATTTTATACAATATTTACACAATGATGCATGAATGATTAAATACCTAAATTAAGGGTATTTACACACATTTACAAGGGTTTTTAAGGCCAAAATGATATAATAAAGATGATGAAATGGAGATTCATCACCTGCCCAAAGGCTTGAAACCATTCAGAGCCTATGCTCTTCCTAAACTTGCAGCTTAAATGACACTCAGGCTTCCAGGGATAAAACACTCATGCATAAGCATTAAACCAAGAGTGCAAACCAGTTCTCCAAACAGCTTGTTATTACCACATTGAACCTACTTTGCGGGATCTCCACTCAGATAGGTTGGATTGCTACTCTAGAGGAACTCCCAATTGGTCTCATTCCCATCCCAAGCCTAGACTTTAGGACTAAAGATCAATCAAGTCCCTTAGTCAACGGATATGTCATGTTGTTTTTGGATCCAACAAAATCCACAACCAACACTCCTCGAGACACCAAATCCCTTAACGTCTTAAGTCTGATTTGTATCCGTGTTCTTGTTTTTTGATTAAACTTTGAACTCTTGATCTTGGCGATTGTGGTCATGTTATCACAATGTACCGATATCGCAGGAACTGGCTGACTTACTATGGGAATTTCAGACAGAAGTTTTCTTAGCCATTCAGCCTCAATTCCAGTGGTGTCCAAATCACACAACTCGGCCTCAAAGGTAGATCGAGCTAGAATGATCTGTTTCACAGACATTCAAGAGACTACACCGCCTCCAAGGGTAAAGACATACTCAGTAACACCATTACTCCCAGACTCCTCTATTTTCTCGATACATCTTGCATCACTATATCCTTCTAGTACATATGGATGTCTACCGTAATGTAAACTAAGGGAAATAGTTCCCTTCAAGTACTTCAGTACTCGATCTAGAGCCTCCCAGTGAGTACGGTCAGGACAGCTAGTGTATCTGCTCAGCTTTGCAATCGAGAATGAAATACCATGTCTCGTGCAATTCGCAAGAAACATTAAACTCCCTATCACTTGTGAGTACCTTAGCTGAGCTACATGTACTCCACTTTTATTCTTAAACAACGTTTTGATGAATCAAAAGGAGTGCTTACAACTTTACAGTCTTGATATCCAAATTTCTCAAGTACCTTCTCAACATAGTGAGATTGAGAAACTATGATCCCATCAACTGAACTTGTAAGTTTGAGACCCAAGATCACATCAGAGACACCCATGTCCTTCATCTCAAACTTGCTACTCAAGAATGCCTTAATCTCACTGATAATCCTTGTATGTGATTCAAATAAAAGTATGTTGTCAACATACATGCACAAGACAATACACTCATCACCTTTTACCTTGGAATAAACACACTTATCGGATTTATGAAACTTAAAGCCACATGAAAAAATAATTTTATCAAAATTTTCATGACATTGCTTTGGTGCTTGTTTCAATCCATAAAGGGATTTAACAAGCTTGCAAACCTTTCCTCCATTCCCAGGAGTCACATGTCCATCAAGTTGATCCATATAGATCTCCTCTTCAAGATCGCCATGTAAGAAGGCGGTCTTCACATCCATCTGGTGGATAGAGAGATCATATACAGATGCCAATGCTATGAGCATACAGATTGTGGTCATCCTAGTTACAGGGGAATAGGTATCAAAAAAATAGATACCTTCCTTTTGCCTAAAGCCCTTGACAACTAATCTGGCTTTATACTTTTCAATTGATCCGCCGGGCCTAAGTTTTCTCTTGAACACCCACTTACATCCAATGGTAGAGCACCCCTTGGGTAAATCAACCAACTCCCAAGTTCCATTAGTCATAATGGAATCCATCTCAGATTTGACGGCTTCCTTCCATTGTTTTGTTTCAGATGAAGCCATGGCTTCCTTATAACTTGGTGGACCACCCTCGATCTGATAGACAACAAAGTCGCTACCTAGATCCTTGGCTATCTGAGGTCTTTTACTCCTCTTTGGCTCAATCTCTTCTGAAAGGTCATTGGGTTCAGGTTGAGTCTCAGCCCCCACATTCATTATGCTTTCTACTTGATCTGGAATAGATCATGATGCGGAGGCGCTCTCAATGGTCAGATTCTGAGGAACACCAGTCTTCATAGGAAAGACATCCTCAAAGAAGGTAGCATCACAGAGTTTAACAATATTGTTGACATCTATACCCGGTATCTCGGACCGAATTACCAAGAACCTATATGCATAGCTATTTTCCAAATAACCTAAGAAGACCGCATCAACAATTTTAGGACCTAGCTTCTTTCTCTTGTGTTCTGAGACTAAAACCTTAGCGAGACAGCCCCACACTTTGAGATATATTAAGCTCGGTTTTCTATTTCTCTAAAATTCAAAAGGATATTTTTATATGCCTTGAAGGAACCCTATTCAGAATATGAAAGCAGTATTCAAGGCTTCTCCCCACATATAGGTTGGAAGTCCAGATCATTGCAGGAATGCATTGATCATGTCAGTTAAGGTCCTATTTTTTCGTTCTGTTATCCCATAAGATTGTGGTGAATATGGAGTAGTAACTTCATGAACTATGCCAAATGATTTGCATTGTTCATAACACAAGTTAGAGGCATTTTCACCTCCTCTATCTGAGCTAAAGTGTTTAAGCACTTTTCCTGTTTGTATCTGAGCTTCATTCTTAAATATAAGAAATTTCTCTAAGGCTTCATCCTTGGTTTTCATTAGATATACATAACAGTATCTACTGCCATCATCTATAAAGGTGATAAAGTATTTCTTATTGTCTCGGATCAACACACCATTAAACTCACATATATCCGTGTGCACTAGATCCACGATCTCACTATCTCTAGAGACAGACTGATAAGACTTCCTAGGAGTCTTAGCTTGCACACAAATTTCACATTTTTGAGTTTAATCAACAACATGTTTTGGGATCAAATCTAAATTCATCATTCTCTTAATTGAATTTAAGTTTACATGTCCCAATCTACCATGCCACATATCACAAGATTCTAGATTATTCACAACATGAGACACAGAATTAGAACATTCAGACCTTAAAACATCTATTGAATTAATATTTACTGAATCACATCTAATTCTAAACAACAAGTCAAAGTTTGCCAAGTAACCCTTTCCATAAAAAATGTCATGTCTCAGAATAACAATTTTATTACATTTAAAGTTGAATTCAAAATCATTTCTAACTTAGATAGAGTCAGCTAAAATATTCTTCTTTTATGTCAAGAACATGTAGCACCCTGTGCAACGTCCATACACGTCCAGAGGAGAATCTCAAGTTAACTTGTCCCGACCCTAGCACCCTGGCTGCAGAATCGTTCCGATCTTCATATCCCACCACTGTAGGTCTGATAAGAAGAAAAAAAGTTTTGTCAGAACAAATATTTACATTGATTCCCGTATCCATGAGCCACTCATTTGGATCATGAATATGGTATAGTTCAGGTTTTACAGAGACATACATCTCGCTAGCCCAAAGTCCCATAGTGATCATATTCACTTGTGGACTCCTATCTGCAGCCTTAGGTTGAGCCTTTAAGGAAGGGCAGTCCTTCTTCCAATGATCAACCTGGTTACAGTGCCAACAAGGTTTATTCTTTGTCTTTTTCTAGATCTTGCCCTTTGGTTTCATTTTATTGTTGTTATTACCCTTTCCCTTCTTATCATTTACTTCGAGGTCATGAAATTAACCTTAGCATGAATATCGACAGGAGCCACAAGCTTTTGTTTCCTGTGTTCCTCCTCTATGACAATTACCACCATCAAGTCATCCATAGAAAATTTCCCCTTCCTGTGTTTCATGGTCATATCGAAGTCTTCTCAAGACTTGGAGAATTTTTTTATTATGCACATGACCTGAAACTTCTCTGAAAATTTCATTTCGGCATCTTCTAAATCATGGAACAGGAGAAAAAACTCATGTGCCTGTTCAAAAACCAACTTTCCTTCAGCCATGGAAAACTTTAAGAATTTGGCCACGGAGTTTTTCTCAATATCGAGGTCTTCGGTATTATACTTCCGATCTAAATCTTCCCATAGCCCCTTCGTAGTCTGCGTGGATGAACAATATACGTCAAACAACGTGTTGGACAGAGCCAACAGGATGCAACCATGACATATACGATCGTGTTCCTTCCATGCAGATTGCGCCTTCTGGCTATTGGGTGAGAGGTTTTCCTTTTCCACCATAGGACAATCAGTTTCAAGTATAGAGATTAGTACTATGGTGGTTAATCAGATCTTCATGTGTTGTTGCCAACGTTTGAAGTTCTCACCACCGAATTTCTCAGGCATACCCGTCATATCCACCCTCGATTTAAACATTATTTCCGACATGATTTTAAATATGGTTCTGGATATCCTCTCTAAGATTGTTGTTAATAGGATCAACAATGCATATTTTAAATAGTAATTACATGGATTCAAATGAATTAAAAGAAAAGCATTACAGGTTAACACCATTTTAATCATGCATTTCCAATCCATTATCCGATTATGTAATACAAAAAGAAACCGATTAAATAAATGGAAACAAGAATTAGGACCTGATCCAGAGAAGGTAAAGCAATAAACAAGTTGCGGAAAACAAAGTAAAAGAAGAATAAGATTCGAGGTCACCGAAGCGTCCATGAAAGGGATTACCCTTAGAGAGGATATCACGCCAACAATACCGGTGTGTATGGTACTTGCGATCCGCTCCAAGGATACGACGGTACGTGATCTTCATCTGCATACACCAACGAGACCGTCCTCGAAAGTAACTCTGAGAACTTGCAGCCGCACGGTTGTAGAACAGAGTACGAAGACGACAGCGTGAGAGTTTTTCTTGTGAGTAAAGCATCAGGGGATGCGTATAAAAAGGAGCTTGTGTGCCCTAGCATGCAGTGCTTTCCGTTTTTCGAAAATACCCCTCAACGGGCACGTTTCTTCGATTTCCGAAACTACGGCCATAGCGAGCCATTAGGATCGATTTGGATTCCCAATGCAGTTGAATTCAAATTAATCCACACGATTAATTTAGTCGACCTGCCAAATGAAACCTGCTGCAAAAGTATCGAGATCCGAATTGACTCTCCTGTGCCCGAGCCCGAGCCGGTGCCGAAGATGAAGCGGAGAGCGTGCACGTGTGTGGCCCTCTATTCCCACTCTCTACTATTGCTACAAGAGCTTGGGGTATGAACTCATATATGAGTCCACCAAAAGTTTAGAAAGACTAGACATGGTACTAAACTTTCACCCATAACTCTCCTTGTTTCAAATTTGGGAATTCTCAACTTTCCCTCTAATCCATTTGGTTTCCCAATTGAGATCAAATTAGCTCTATATTGTAATTACATAGGCTTTCTCATTAAAGCCTAATTACATACTTTAAATACAACAATATCTTCAATACAACCATTCTTGTCATGTTCACTATAGTATGCTTGTTCTCGGGCAAGAGATGGATTCCTCTGCAGTACTGCAGAGCCGACTGTAAAAGAGGGTGTGGCATGAACCGCTCGATCACGATCGAGCGGTTCACAAATCAGATTTTTTTCAGCTCTTACCGTGTGAACCGCTCGATCTTGATCGAGCAGTTCACGCCTTTACAGCCGGCCTCTGCAGTACTGTAGAGGATCCGTCCTACTCGGGCAATAGCAAAGATGGAGGACATGAAATGGATTACTTATGCATTTTGAGAAAAGTGAAAAAATTCATCCTAAGACACTTTATCGTGAATATTCAGTAATGTAAAAATAGGCCCGACCACAATTAATATATCATCTATAGAGACCTATTTGTGACTCATCACCTCCCTACATGGGCAATGTTGTAGCATTGATCCTACATTGTGAAGCATTAAGATTCAAGAATGCAGGATTGCTCTAAAAAGTACATTAGATTTCTAATTCTCACCTATTGAGTACATAGAAGAAGTGAAAGGATTCTAAGCTACAATCACATCTTATGAACCAGATCAGAGCCCTCCTTATTTCTCTCATTTACGTCCTGCATGTAATTCATCAGGATGTGTCTATGGGAGTGGGATGCATGAGGTCAACGGATTTTCGATCCTTTTCAATGGATGCATGAATGCTCGCTTGCTTAGTTCATGCATGGGTGAATGGGACCAAAAAGATGTCGCTATCGGTAGGGCTGCTAATTGATTTAAACTGTAATGAGTGAACCTATCTTTGAGTTTGGTTCGATAAGAAAGTTCAGGTTCGAGTTCGGTTTGATAAATGTTCGATATGATATGTTGGAGTATGAATTCATTTAGAAAGCGAACATTTGAGGTCGATTTGATAATAATTCGTTAGCGATTTAACTTAACTCAAACTTGTTTATACGAACAAGTTTGAAACTAGAGTTTGATAAACAGTAAAATTAAGAAATTATTCAAATTAAAGTGGTACAAAGTCCAATAAATATCATAATTTCCTTAATCTCAAAATTTAACATGTGTATAAATATGAAGTTACACACACAAATACATACATTTACATATATCAAACTCGAACTTTTATTTAACGAACATATGTTATGTTCATGTTCATTTCATTAGCTATCGAATTAAAATTGAAGTTCATGCTAAGTTCATTTAGAAATAAACGAATATTTTCCGAACTATTATTGAAAGAACTTTAATCGAATATGAAATGTTGAGTTCAGTTAGCAATCCTAGCTATTGGACAAGCTCGTGGAATAGTTTGGTGAGGAGTTTGCAATCCTCGACATCATCATACTAGAATAATGTGTTGAGGGTGGCATTTCAGCCAAGATCCAACAAAAATCTTGTGATTAATCAAGAGTAGTCATCATAGGCTACTAGAGAAGGTCAATGAGCCAATGTTGGTGAATACACGATTGATCTACTTTATTCTTGCATTTTTTCTAGAAGCCGCTTAACAAATACATGCAAAGACTTATTAATATTATATTTTCTAAATACAATCTAATAATTAATTAAGAATACATTATTAATAGTAAAAACATAAAACAAGTAAATAAAAAAAGAAAAGAAAGAATGATGTAATATATGCACATATGTACATACTAATGGAGAAAAGGAGGAGTAAATACATGTATAACATATAAGCTTTGATCAACAAATCAACAAACTAGGAAAAAAATAAGAAAATGCCAAAAAGAATCCCCATTGTTGAAATACATTTACTATGTAATTGTATATAATGTCTATAAACTTCACACTGCTTAAGGAATTTTGTTTTAAACTCTTTTTCAATAATTCTTTTTCCATCTTGTGTAATATTCTAAAAAATAGGCATCTAAGTAACTAGGAAGAAATTACAAACCCCTAATCATACATACATCAACTTATCCGAGTCATATCTATTTACTAGAAACTTAAATTGACCGGAATTATCTTGAAAATTCATTTTACATTAAGTACTATTTTATAAAATATTTCTACTGAGGTCCAAGTTGTGTTCTCATCGATGAGTATCTGTTATCCAAATATATTTTTCACATGAAGCATCAATATACTGTTTCCATTCCTCGATCAAGACCCTATAAAAGTTGTGAACTTGTCGATCCTTTGTTATATAACAAGGGGTTTCGTTACACGAGAAAATTTTGAACTATTCCTATGCTAAATGGAAATGTTTGTTATCCTTAAAGGTGAAGTCCTTAAAGCTTTTCTTCATTCATTGTTCCGTTCTATTGGGAAGAATTTCTTGAATGAATTTACAGTAAGGTTTGAATTAGGTAGTCAATATCCTCCCCAAAGTAGTCAAATAATGGTCGGCTTTTTCTTTGAAGGTGAATGGGAAGTCTCGAAGGAAGGTGTACTCATCATTAATATCGATGAAGTAGATGCTATATATCATGTACACACTTGGAGGAATCCTCTTAAATGTTCATCTAGATCATAGAGGGAAATTTGGATGCGATCGAGAAGGAAAGAAAGGATGGTCTTATAAATATGTAGTCCACAAGCAACTTGGTAAATAATAAGATTTGCGAATGTATTGGCTGAGATTATATAGGGCTTTAAGGACAACTGCATTGGTCACTCCTCCTCCTATTCCTTTTTTATCACCACTTCCATCATATTTCTCTTATTTACATGAGTTGATAAAGGTATTCCTATTTTTAAATGACCAGTTAGATTTGTTTCTATAATATATTTTCATTCCTCAAACATTTTTAAAGTGATGATTAGTGAGATGTGGGTTTTAGGGGAAACTGAAGCAGGATTTACGGTAAAGAAGAGAGAAGAAAGCTGGAGGATAAAAGGAAAAGAAAATAACGGAGGGTATCAATGCAATGTGAGAGTAAGATAGGAAACATGTAACTGAGCAACTCCTGAAAATAGAAGGAAGCAAGTACTCGTAAAGGTCGATAAGCAAACAAGGTCAAAACCCCATTCAGCTTTTACTCACGTAGTGATCCCGAAAGATCAACTTCTATCTTGTTTAGTTTAATTTTCAATAAGTAAAACATACAACATTTTTATATTTTATATTCGTAGCTGCTTATATTTTATATTCGTAGTGGCAGCTAGTAAAGAGCTATTCAGTTTAATGGGTTCATCCTTCCAAGGTGACCACAATTAAAACCATGCACATGACTATCAATTACCACTACAAGGAAAATAAGTTGTGGCATGTGGAGCTTGTGGCAACAGAACTGGGCTCTGCCCACGACACATCGTGGTCAGTAGCCGTAAGTACAAGTCTCGTCGCGAGAGTTTTCTAACCACGAATATGTCGCGGCCACTACAAGTGATCACAGAACTTGTCGTGGCCACAGCTCTTTAGGAAGACTTTGGCCGCGGAATTGTAGCTACGAGAAACTAGCAGCCACAGAATTGTCGTGGCCACAAGTTTCCGTAGCCACATTCTGTGACCACAACTCATTTTTCTTGTAGCCTATTGCTGAAATACTACAGAAGATTACACCTGGTAGTATGCGATCAAATACCGATAAAATCACCCGCACTTCCCAATTGTGGAGACTAGGTAAAGTGTTGTTGATATACCTTGAATCCTAATAATCTGATCCATGTTGAAGAACCATCGTATATATCCACTCCTGCCATATCATACAACAATAAGATGGGGGTCTTGTTACCCAGTCAACAAGCCGGGGGGGGGGGGGGGGGATAGCACCCCCCGACGAAATTTCTCAATAACAGTTCCATTTGTATAGGTATATTGAGATATGCTTGTATCGGAGATCCGTCTGTACGAGAGTAATATATAAACTCCCATAAGGCCAGGGTTCTCAGTATCCTATGTACTCTTTTTCTGTCTACACATAGTGAAAATAAGGTATGCATACGAGTGATTCGTTAAGGTTTATTTTATTTATTACTTATGCCATGAAAAGCATTATCTCTTTTTATTATTTGCTTTTCAGAAAATAAATGCATGAATTAGTTTTCTTTTAGATAAAAAAAATGTCCAATAATAGGAAGGACACCACAAATATGCTAACAGTGATGCATGCACAATTAATAAATGCTCATATTTACACCCCTAGCATTTTTAATGTGATATGTATGACGAGGGACCGAAATTACACTATATTCAAAGCAATCTTAAGTAGTAACTCCTAGTTAGGAGTCTTTTTGTTTTCGAACTTTTTAATTTTTGAGAAAAAAATCATGCATATTTAATGGATAAAATCTATACTATGAAAAACACAAAATAATAAGAAAATAACGAGAAAGGAATTCGGTGGAGTGGCCAAAATCGGGCTTGCACTGCATCCTAAATTATTACAAATTTAAACAAATTATAGGAATTTGGATTCTAATTTCATCACAATGCTCCTTGTAATATTCTTCTTCTTCTATTAATTATTATTATTATTATTATTATTATTATTATTATTCATTTGAGCTACCTCCTTGTGCCAGCCCATGTTAGAAATGGTAAAAAGCCCATATCAACAATAAATCCTTTCACGATGTTCGCAACAGATCAAAAGTCTAGCTACGAATGTCAGAGAAGAGAAAAAAAATGAAATGTTTAAATAACATAAATATAAATATTACAAAGCCATACCTCCTCAGCAAAGGTACTAGATTAAGGGTCGGTACATTAGAATCGAGTTTTATAATGTTATGTTCTTAATAGGTCATTGTACTCAATCAAAACAATCGTATTTTAAAAAATTTTTTACTGCTCAAAATAGTTTAGATATTCCAAGGTCGAACTCAATGGGGCTTGGAAGAATTATATTTGTAATTGCTTAGTTATTATTTATTGTTATTACTGAAATTTATATTTATATTCTATTTCATTTAATCATTAGAAGACTAATGAAATTGATTTTTCTAATATTCTTAATATCTAACATTACTCTATAGTTTTGAAATAAAGAAAACTATTCTAGTTTATGTTGGAGCGTTTTAGCAAATTTTCAATTAAAATTATCTTACATTAAATGTATTAAATAAAATACATTTAATCTTAAAAATCAAATGATAATGTAATATTTTTTTAATAAAAATTCTCTCGCATATACTATAAATTCATAAGCAAAAATAGAATTCGATTTTTTTTAATAATATGATTAAAACACTGATCTAGATAGAGAGTGTGGATCCTCTGTTGTACCACAGCAGGTGCCGTATTGCAGAGGGTCATCTGATGGGGATCGGACGATCGCAGACAACCCGTTTCACTAGATAGATCCTTAATGAGTGACCATTTGAAGCACCGAGTGGCTACAAGGGAAAACCTGATGCTTTCCTCTTCAACTTCTCATACTAAACATAAGCAACGAGAATAGGAATATGATATTTAGTTAAAATGTAAAGAACTAGTCTTTTTATTTTGAGGGTTTTAACCAAACTTTCAACTAAAATATATTATTTTAATTTCCTTTTTTAAAAAAACATTTAATTTTTGAAAAGTCAAATCTAAAAGATAATGTAATATTTTTAATGATTTTTTTCGCATATACTATAAAACAATAAGAAAAACCATAAATTTGATTTTTTAACAATCTAATTAAAAAAGAATTACTTATAAATTACCAACTAAAATCATGTAATATCTGACAAATCAAATTCTAAAATTATGAAATAGTGATGTAAAAATCTAATAAAGATCTCAAACATACAACCTAATTAAGACTAATTACAATAACGATATGAATGGAATCCTTTTTATATTTTCTACTTTGAACACGAAACATGAAATCTATCAGTTTCAAAAGGCTTATGTAGATCTGATCTCTAAGCACATCTAGAAAAACATGAGAATTTGTCACAAATTTCGAATTTGTCAATAAAAGATGCAAGATACATTAAATATCAAAACGCGACGAACATTTATATATTTATAAAATTTCAAATATTACATAATGACGATGATGCGGTCCAAGTTATCCTTGGATTTTTTTGGGAGTAACTACGACCTCACAGCAAGTCCTTTAAATTTACTAGTGCCTTTCTAAGCAACATCCTCCAGAAAAGGGTAATCGGTGTACCCAGCAACAGGATCGGATGTGTAGAATGTTTTCCTGTTGTAGTTGTTCAGAGGAGCATCCAGAGCGAACCTCTTGGGAAGATCTGGATTCGCCAAGAACAGGCGAGCATACGCAACCAGATCCGAGTAGTTCTCGGCGACAACCTTGTTGCCTTCCTCCCTGTCATACCCACCTGCAGCAATGAAGGTCCCCTTGAAGGCCTTCCTCATGGGAAGGAGCCTATGCGGCACCTGCCGCCTGCCTTCGGCTATCGACATCCTCGGCTCGAGGACATGTAGATAGAGCAAGCTCCGCTTGTTCACCTCCTCCGCCATGTAGAGACCAAGCGCTTCTGGATCCGAGTCCCAGCATTCGTTGTAGTCAGTGAAAGGGGACAACCTCATCCCCAACCGATCAGCTCCGATCTCGTCGACAATGGCGTCGACAATCTCCAAGGCAAAGCGGCAACGGTTCTCCAAGCTGCCACCGTACTCGTCGTCCCGATCGTTGCAGCTATCTTTCGAGAATTGATCGATCAAGTAACCGTGTGCAGCATGAAACTCAACTCCATCAAAACCTGGAATATTATATATCATGCATCAGATCTAGAGAGAAACACACGGGACATATATAGAAGAGAACAGTTCACGTAAAAACCAACCCGCTTCGATGGCGTTTCTTGCTGCGAGTCGGAAGTGGTTAACAACCTGAGGGATCTCGTCTAGTCCGAGGCGATGTGGAGGCGAATATTCTGTAACGAAATCACCGTTTTGAATCTCCGGAGAGATCGGTTTGTCTGTGCTCGATATGGGGGCTTGACCGTTGGGTTGAAAGCCTGCACAAATTAACCAGACGTCGTCTTAGCAACAGCACATATATTTTGACGACTACGAGAGCAGGAACGGATCATACCATAAGAGGAGGCTCTGCCGACATGCCAAATCTGGCAGAAGAAGACAGCACCCTTCTCATGGACAGCATCTACCACGGGCTTCCAAGCCTCTACTTGATCCCTTGTCCATATCCCCGGACTATTGGGGTACCTGGAACGAAATCCCCAACATGATAACTTCTCTCATTCAGATCTCGATATATAGCCAACAAAGGGGCAGGAGATCAACTTCCACTTACCCCTGAGCGGTGTCGGAGACCCCGTTGGCCTCTGTTATGAGAAGCCCACCTCTGGTGGCCCTCTGCGAGTAGTACAGCACCGTGTGGGAGTGCGGGACGTTCCCGTAGGACCTCATCCTTGACATGGGAGCAAGCACCGCCCTGCCACAATCACGTTAATTAATTGCCTTGATAAATGCTATGTTTCTAGCTTGAAAATAGAAGTGACAGTTTGTTTGCATGAGTCGTTGAGATCTACCTGTGAGAGAGATCGAATCTGCCCATCCTGTAGGGAGTAAGGAGAGGGATGGGGGCTTCTTCACCCATGGCTGCTGCTGCTTCTTCTCACCTATGTTGGGATGAATACAACGCCTTGCCACCCAGTTATAAGCCCCTGCTGTGGGTTGGATCAGAGCTGGGGTCGTTTCTAGAGATCACGACCGTTCAAAATCCGTGGGGGTCTTGATGAAAGCCGCCTTTAAAGTTTGATTTGAGTCTGCTTTTGCTTCCGTCATGAGTCCCACCATTAAACAATCCTATCAAATAATACCACCATCTCCCTTAAGCAACCACATTAAATGCATGTCCCCTATCGGTATTCATTTCCTTGCCAGTGCAAAAAAATTATTATTAGAAAAACTTGAAAGGGTATAAGTGCAAAAATCCTTTATATATAGTACCATTATTGATATTTATTTGCATAAAATATCGGTTTAATTTGGATCCGGAACCAAATCCACAATATAACAATTCGTTTCATTTCCATTTTTATCAAATACCAGTGTCATTCTCAGTTCGACCGATCCAATTGATCTGATAATAAAATTCTAAAAAAATCAATACATGTCCAGTCTGATTTTTAAAACCTTAATATAACGAGTGTTTATTCATCTGGTAGTGATGAGCTAACATTTAGAAATCACATGAGTATCGGGATAAATAAAAGCAAGATATGAGAGGTTGCATCAGTGACGAAGTCTCGTGACCGTATTTATTTCATGGTATATATATATATATATATATATATATGAGAGTATTCCTATGAGAGTCAAAACATGTGAGAGCATGAGAGCATTGATTCTGGACCACATGATTCTGTCTTCTTTCTCATGGTCTTCTCTCTCCTAGTTGAATTATGTGGTCCTGAATCAATGCTCTCATGCTATCACAGGTTTTGGCTCTAATAGGATGACTCCCCCCCCCCCTCTCTCTCTATATATATAAGTAATTGAGTAAAGCACGGGTACGACAGTTTGTTTTGACCCAGCAGAGGTATGAGATCTCCATTTATAATCAAATAACTCTATGAAAATTGTGGTAAATAGAAGTAGATTTTCATCATGAGATGTTTGCCAATAGAAGTTGGCCAAGTGTGCACGTCAAGAAGTAAGGAAAACTTCCTATCAGTGCTCTCAGGAGGTTGGATAGGTTACCTATCTCTTTTCGGTATGTCGCTCCGTGAGCAGAGCGAGAGAACGAAGTGGGTTGTGGTGATGTTGGAATTTTCACCTATTTGTATCTATTTAGTGATTAGTCTGCTAGTTTCTTTGATCGCACTCGGTCTTCCTTTTCTATTTTTTTCAAATAGTTTGACCTATCCAGAAAAATTGTCGACCTTCGAATGTGGTTTCAATCCCTTTGGTATACGATTTTATCTGATTTCCATTTTCTTTTTCCAGAAGTCGTTTCGATATACGATTTTATCTGATTTCCATTTTCTTTATTATCTTTGATCTGGAAGTGACCATACAAGCAAAGCCAAGTGGGTCAACTAATAATCATGATCGTCATCAGATTAAAGTTGTGGTCGAGATGCGTCGATGATCATATCCACTATCCCCTATTATGATTTGGGTTGTTCATTTCCCTCCTCATCAAATTAGAGCCAAAATCCAGTCCTACATTGCAAATTCAAAACTAAATCTTGAGGATCGTTTGGTTACTGGATTATTCCGGATAACTTAATTGATTTATCCCTATGTATTATTGAGTTGGAATTTCATCACAAATTAATGTGATATCGCATCATATTCTTCATTCCAACTCTCCTAATCGTCAAAACAACTATTATTCACAGTCGGTTGCTCCAACCCAACCCAGTTACTAACATGCGCTTATTGTGTTTTCCACGTGAATGCAATGTGATAGGGACCTTCTTCCATTTCAACGACCCTCGCAATGTTGTGGTTATCATTGCAGTGTAGTCGCATTTGAAAGGAATCGATTGTCTTCGGTAGACACAAGCGTAACGCCATCTCCGAAATTCCCTTCTCATGCTACATGGCTACACTGAAACCACCGAAACCTATCGCTCTCGTCCTCCTCACCGCATGAGCGGCCTCGGAACGGTCTTCGATAGATACAACCCATGGAGGAGGACGAATTCCACTGGTGCCTTAAATTGATTCTTGAGGTTGATCTTTACCCCGTACATGGAAAAGATGTATGCCTCATCATATTGGACGATGAAATACGAACATCCATGTGAAAAATACGTGTGCCTCGTATATATTGACCGAAGACGTTCCCTATCAACTTTTATCTCGTTTTACTTCCCTTCATTAATCTCAAGTTTCTTAACATGTCAGACTCAAAATAGTGATGAAATAGTGATGAAAGTGTTTTCTATTGTGCTTGTGATCACAAGCAGGGATGTGTACATATGGGCCTTTTACCATTTTTTTGGGAGAAATACCGTTGGGATTCATAGCTTGCATTCCAAGGTAATTATGTGCAGAAATAAAGGCCTTTATGTGAAAATATGAGGTGTACGTGCATGCGTAATAAACGTTGCATGGAATCAATACGAGAGGTTTGTATATATCTGATTCATAATTTTTAAAAAAATGAGAGTTCAAGTAATGAACCCTTAAAGTTGGTAGGTCAGGGATCATTGCAATCCAAAACTAGTATTAGGGTCAGGTTCAGTGCGGCGTAGAAGATTGATGGGAAGCAGAAAGAGAGCGTGTACGCGCACCGGATGCAGTGTTGTCCCTGACATCTCGTGGGCCATGTCCAAAGAAAAAATGAGTCTTTATAAAAGATTTCGATGAACAATGTGCCCTTATATAATTTTATTAAATTTTGAGTTGTTCCTTAAAAATTCAATTCCATAAGAGTTCATTTTCTGATGAGTTGTTTCATCGAAAAATTCGATTACATAAGGGTTCATTTTTCGATGATTTATTTTACTAAAAGTTTGATTCTACAAAACCTCATTAGGATATGAACTATTTTTTTCTAAACTAAAGACTGAATACATGTAAAAATGAACCTTTGGGGCCCGTTCGATTGGGGGGTTACCCCCAATTTGGGCGGGTTATCCCCAAACCCCACGTTCCTAACCCACTAGTGTGGCCCACTCCCTTCCCATAAAAAATACATATTATACCATCATATCATCTAAAAATCATAAAAGACTCAACTTATACTCACTATTCCAAACTTAAATACAATCACATCACAACAACTAGCCACTTTTTCAAATTTAAATATAATGATATAATAATAACTACCAACTTTTTCAAATTTCAATACAATCACATCACACAAACCTCCCAATGCTTAACCCACCAACCAAATACACAAACACAAAAACGGGTTATTCTCCTCTGGATAACCCACGAATCAAACACAAACCTCCCACCCAATGTTTGATATGTGGGTTAATGTGGGTTAAACTGGTAACATGTAACTCATTTTTGTGTTTTGGAGTTTTGATAGAGGGTTAAACTGGAGATATGTTAGAAGTGGGTTTGTTGTTATATAATTGTATTGACGTTTGAAAAAGTGAGTAGTTATTGTGATGTGATTGTATTGAAGTTTGGAAAAGTGAGTAAAAGTATAGTTGTTTATAATTTTTATATGATATAATGGTATAATATATTATTTTTTGATTGAATTGATGATAGAGATTTAATTTATTTAATTTTTCTAAAAAGAAATAAAGTCAGGTCAGGTGGAAAAAGAAGATGTGGGTTAAGAGAGAGGTAAAATCCCCTGTCTCTGGAGAACGGCACCTTAAAGTTGATGAGCCATTATGATTGATTTCCAGGCAACACGCACTAATTTGACACCTCACACGCGGGTCCCTCATGATGATGGTCAACGGCATGCGGTGGTGAGTGAGCCCCGCTCGCACTGATGTGCATTGCGTCGCCAGCGCTCTGCGCAGCTCCCACGGTCGGGAATCCATCTCCTTCCTCCCTTCTTCCTTGCGCTTTCTCTCGACGGTGGAGCCATTATTACGTGGCCCATCCGCATGTGGGAGAATCGATGTTGAATCACTCGGTGGTGCATTAAAACGTGGAGTATGTGCCCTTGCAGGAAAAAATGTATCTAGACACACTCAAGTCAGGTGTGTATGTAGACACCCTCTAGTCTGGATCTGATCCACCGGAACACGGAGTTGACCCGGATCCGATAATTACATGGGTCAAGCTCCGGATTTTATTTCCTAAAAAATATGAATTCAGGTGGGGCCCGACTTTAAGGGCCTGTTTGGTTGTTGGGTTGGACTAGGTAGGGTTGGGTTGGGGTACCCCTGTGAATAGTAAACTGTGAGGAGGATTAAGAGGGTTGGAAGGAGGGGTACACCGGTGTACCCCAACCCAACCCAGTCCAACCCACCAACCAAACATGCCCTAAGAGAGAGGAACAAGTAAAAGTGATAAGGAAGGATAAGACATTGATGAAGGGATAAGTTACAGTTATTCGTAATTTCATGTTTGGTAGAAGGGAGGGGATAATGGGGTTATGTTTGATAAAATTGTTTGACAAATGATAATTATTTGTATTTTTTTGATAAGAGAGGCTTGTGATGGAGGAATAGTGAAGAAAATTGTATTCCTCGTTTTGACCATTGAAAAAAACGTTACCGAATACGAGGGATAAGAAATTGAATGAATAAAGAGGGGTATCCCTCTTATTCTTCATACGAACAACCTCTTACAGTGCATTTGGATGCATGGATAAACAGGTAGAAGGGTTGCCCTTTTTTGAAGGGGGTGAGATGGGTGTGCGAGTTGTTTGTTTATTTTGTCGCATATGGTGCGGTAGTTATTCAGATGGGTTGACATGATGCGACCTTTATCGGAGTTTGGAAGAAGATTGGTTATTGATTATTTTATAATTTTTATATGATAAGATGTGATGATATAATATTTTTTTTGTTCAAACAGAAGAGGGAGAAAGATGATATTAATTGGGATTTGATCGAAGAAAGAGAGGTAAGAAGGAGGTATTAATGGAGATTTGATTTAGAGAACTAGAGAGAGTTGGTGGGGCCCACGTGCAAAGTAAAGATGTGAAGGAAGGTAACCCAATGAGTGTGTTTGGAATCGTGGGTTATTTGGGGAGGATAACCCGTTTTTATGTTTTGGTGTTTGGTTGGTGGATTAAAGGTTGGGATGGTTTGTGTGATGTGATTATATTGAAATTTGAAAAAGTGGGTACTTATTATGATATGATTGTATTGGAATATGAAAAAGTGGATAGTTGTTGTGATGTGATTGTATTGAAATTTGGAATAATGAGTAATTGTTGAGTATTTTATGATTTTTAGATGATATAATGGTATAATTTTTTTTTTTGGTGGAGAGAGTGCGTGGGACCCACTAGTAGGTTAGATATATGAGTTTTGGGAGGTAACCCACCCAAAGTGAGGGGTAACCTCAACCGAACTGAGTTAATGGCTAACCCAATTCTAGAAGGGTAACCTTCCAAGTGAAATGGAGCCATATGTATATATGTGAGTAAGTCGGTGAGCCTGAGGAACGTTATCTAGGCTCTGTTCGTCGTTTGTATAAATGAATTTAAACTTATGTGATAATCCATTATTTTATTTTTGAATGCTTTTTTTACTAATATTGGAATACATGGGAATACGTAACCTAACATTAGAATTGAAATTGGTAATCAAGAAACGTGTCATCGGGAAAAAAATTGAGGTCAGCTAAAACATAATTAAATAGTAAAATAAAAGAAAATTATGTTTATGAATACATGACAGCCAATCCGCGTGCAGCCATCCAGGTATGAAATTCCATCCCGGATCGATTGATATTATTATTTATTTATTATTATCCGAGGTTGGATGGTCAACCTTATATTTTAGTGAATGAACCGTGTTTGAATGGAAGTGTTACAACGGTATGTTGTCTACTTTGACGTGAATATATACAAGGGATTTTTACCCGGCAGACCTTGTAAACTTTGCCAATCACCTCCACGACTTTTGAAACAACCTAATTCCTCCATCGATCCCGTAAACTTACCAACTCTTACCCCATGAACTCTCTGGGCAATATGTTTTAAGCCTATGGGGGTTAACAAGGTAATTTACAAGGTCGATGAGGTAATTAGCAAAAGGTCGTAGAAGCATTTTAAAACGTTTATAGGGTCTGCTGGGTAAAAATTCCTATATACAACGTATAATCCGAAACAACATCATCTTTGATGGCTGCGAATTTAGGTGTCTAATCAGCTTTGATGTTGATGTATACATAGTTGCATTTCAAGTCTATCGAGTTCGCTAAGCAATTCAAATACAATGGTTGTAAATAAAAAAATAAAAAAATAAATAAATAAATAAATAATAGAGATCAATTGGACCCATTTAAAGATATTTCGTGTCAACTTTGTTCTTGTTCTTTGTATAAGATTGACTTTATTCCACAACTGATTAGATTCTATTGATTGATTGGAGGAGGAGAGAGATGAACAGAATCTAATGATTCAGATTCATTGCTCTCATGTTCTCATAGCTTTTTGTTCTCACAAGATCAGCCCTCTAACCATCAGTTCTTCATTTAAGCCCTGCTAAGTAAACTTTAGTTTACATGTAATTGTCCTACTTAATTTCTCTTTGTTTCTTCGTATCTAATTTCAAGATAGTCTGCCTGCTAGATAATTTCTTTTCTTCTATTCATACTCCATATTTGTTTCTTCAGAGAACCTTCAAATTTTGGAGCTTGGGCTTATCTCTTTCTCGTATGATCCACTTCTTTATTTATTTCTTCAAATCATTGTTCTTTCTCTTGGACTAACGACTAAAACCTCCAATCAGAACGCGTAGAAGTAAACAACAGTTGCATGAGTGAAGATGTATTGTTGTTTCTGTGCATTGATGCTTTTTTATACACACTGCTACCAATTTGATTGCTGGTATTTGAACTTAATCGTTTCAATGTTTGTTTGTGTGCATAACTGAAGTTGTATTGGTACACACTTTTGTGCACCAGTATATCTTAACTAGTCGAACAATTCAGATAGTGTATTTAGCCTTTGATGCGTTGGTATGCAACTTTTATACAATGGTACATCATAATGTGAGTTGTATGTTCAGTCATTTTAAGTTGAGATATTTCGATTCCTTCTATTATTACGCCTTCTCTAAACCTATAAAAGGACTATCTGCTCGCTCTTCTCAACAGATACCAAGAGTACAATCTTCTCTACTCATTCATACTTTAAAGATATTGTCTTGTAGTTTTTGAGCTAAGAAAAGCTTTGCAAAATTGGTCTTAAATTTCAACTTCCTTACGCTCTCTCAAATTTTGTTGTCGAAAAGCATTTTGCTCAGATTTTATCTCAATTTGCATGTATTCTACTTTACTCTATTTGCTTATTAGACTATATACATTTCCTTAATACAACCTTATAAGATCATATTCAAGATATTTTTAAGTCAAGTTCTTTATCCATTCTTATTCTTGAATTAATATTAAAAAAACTCTTTTTCTAATAATTTATTGGTTAGATATTTTATTTCAACTATTTTTATAACCATCTATTTGAATTCTATTTATGGTCATTTTCAAAGATAATTTATTCTAGCCTACCATTTATTTTCTACTATAGGTTAGCACGATTCTTAAACAATATCTTTCACGTATAAAAAGGACCATAAGCCAACCATTGAAAATACAACACACACACTTTTCTTCTCATCTCTTGAATACATTCGAAGGAGAATTCCTTGAAAAGTCATGATCTACATTATTGCTCTTTTACTAAGTTTCCGTAGCCAATCTATTTACAAATTTATGCTTTGTATATTACATTTTATCCGAGGATATATTTGCATTTTGTCAGCTTTTACTTATTCTTATCGCATTGCATATTTGAGAAGGCTACAACATGTTTTGTATTGAATTTTCTTTTTGGCTTAGAGGCATTTGTATAAAAATCTTTCTTCCTAAATAGAAGGAATACCCTTGGAAAAGGTGTTCTAGCATCCATGTGAACCTTCTTCTTGTCTAGAAGATAAATTTAGTTAAGGATGTGAATCTTGAGGCATTCCGTGAAAGTCTTCTTCTTGTGTAGAAGATAAATTAAGGTAAACCGCGTGCATCACAAATGGAGTTCTTAAATTTGTAAGCACTGATTGGATAGGCCAAGCTTAAGAACATGATATAACCTTTAAAGAAGGGTGGACATGTATAAAGTTCTAAGCATCACGATTAATGTTCTCGTGCATGTTTATTAGTGATTGCTAAGCGTCAATTTTAAATTATTATATAATTCTCCAAAGCACTATTATCACCCTTATCCTCAAGTGCATCTTTATTTGGTATCAGAGTACATGTGATGGTTTAAGTGTAACTGCCATACATCAATGATCTATGGCCTCTACAAGCTTCATCCAAGATTTTAAAATTGAACCGAACAAGCTGGTTCAACCACTTAAACCAAACTAGGAGGAAAAGCAGTATGACCATTCGATTTTTACTCAAAATAAAAACCAGTTAAAACCAGTTAATGGTTGGACTGCTTTATCTGATTGAACCAAAACCATTAGTTCAACTATCCATTTTTTATAAATAGTAATTTCTAATTATAATCTGATTCCATTCTGATCCATAATATACTACTCATGTATCTCTTATCAGTTCATGTCTATAATGCAAGTCTCCTCCCTTTCTTTAGATTCAATATAAAAATTTTAGTGGTTTCTCCCTTTTGACTTCGAGAGCACATATGTCAATGACCTAATATGGCTTCTCCCTTACTTCCTTACAAGCATCACCTCTCCCTTTGAATGTGCATGATGCCATCTCCTTCCAACAATAACAAATGGTGCCTCCACATACATAAGTAGTCATAGTCACATTATGAGAAACGGTAAGTTAGCAATGTTTCCCATCAATTAAAGTCTGAAAATTATTAAAATTGTTAATTTTATATATCAATATATGAATTTATGATATTTAAACAAATACATTTATTGTGCTCTATCTAGTTTTTCTCATACTAATTTTGCCCCCAACTTTTTGTAATAACACCTTCTCCCATAACTTCTGAACAAAATTCGCAATATCGTCCATATGTTGGTGTAATAGTCAGAGCACCAATGTAATAGCAAGAGGTCAATATTGTGAAATTCGTAAAAATATAAAGGCATATATGTAATTGTATAAAGGTACAAGAGTTACATTCGACAAATAAATATTCATATTTATTTGTTTGAAATATCGATCTAACCTAGTTTGACTTGGGCAAACCATCAATATAATGGTATGAATTGTTTATTTTTATGAACTAAAAATATCATTAACGATTCGACCGGTCGATCCCTTGGTCGGACCATAAAACCCAAAATCGATACTTGACTAAATTAATGTTTGATTCATTTTTTAAAGCCTTAAGTTCACCACTTGCACTAAAGGTGCATTTGGTACGCGAGTTAGGGCATGTTAAACTGGTAGAGGGTAACCCGTTTTTGTGTTTTGTGTTTGGATAGACGGTTAAACTGGGGGTGGATTAGAAGTGGGTTTGTTGTAATATGATTGTATTGAAGTTTGCAAAAGTGAGTAGTTATTGTGATGTAAATATATTGAAGTTTGGAAAAGTGAGTAAAATTGTAGTAGTTTAGAATTTTTATATGATATGATGGTATAATATATTATTTTTAATGGAATTGATGATGGAGAATTGATTTATTTATTTTTTTTAAAAAAGATAAAAAATGGAGCCCACGTGGGAGAGAGAATGGGTGGGTTAAGGGGGTAAACTCCCCAAAGGAAAGTTTAACCTATGAACTGAACGGGACCTAAGGTGTCGTTCGGCACAAGGGGTAAACCCTGCTTGGGGTGGTTTACCCCCCTTACCCCATATTTTCTCCCTCCATGTGGGTCCCACTTTTTATCTTTTTTAAAAAAATTAAATAAATCAATTATCCATCATCAATTCCATCAAAAAATAATATATTATACCATCATATCATATAAAAATTATAAACTACACCACTTATACTCACTTTTTCAAACTCCAATACAATCACATCACAATAACTACTCACTTTTTCAAACTCCAATACAATCATATCACAATAAACCCACTTCTAACCCACCCCCAGTTTAACCCTCTATCCAAACACCAAACCCAAAAATGGGTTACCTGCAACCAGTTTAACCCACCTAAACCCACTATCCAAACACACCCTAAGGGATTTTCATCTATCCGGACCTCCATTGTTGGTGGAAAGGATCTCTCTCACACATAGTGAAAAGAAAAAAAGAAAACATTTCCACCAGGAGAGAGATGAAGAATTAAAGAAGCATGCTAAGAAGAAAAATATCCCCATAAACAAAAGGACAAGTATGTATTCGAATTCAAGCAAAAGCGAAGGCTCCATTAAAGAATACATCATAGGAAACAGTAAAAAGGTAAATAAGGATCTTTAGAACTTTGTGAACATATTATAAAATTTGTAAAGAATGAATCAAAATAAAAAGAGAAAATAAAAAATTAAGAAAGAATGTCTATCTCAAAAATGAAAAAGTTATTCTTGAAAACTTGTAGCTACTTCAAATACGTTAAATCAGTTTTAAATTAAAGAAAAAGCATTCTTACTTGATGAGATTAACTACTAAAAAAATAAAAATAATAATCTATTTTCTCACATAGACTCTTTAAAAATAAATATTGAAAGACCTGTAGATGACCTTGCTAAATTTACTTTGAAACTAATAGTTTATAAAAATAATAATTCCCACATAGGTATCATCACCTAATACATATGGAATTGCATATGAACTTAAATTAGATTCTAAGAAATCATTTTACATCATGCATTTATATATATAGGATTTTTATCCAATGAGCCCTATGTCCATTAGCGTTTTGGTGAGCACCAATTCTAGACCATACATGTGTATTACCAATTGAGTGGTTACATATTTCGAAGGATGCCGTTTTTGAAAGGAGATTAATATGCAAGACGTTTTAACAATAAGTAGTATTCCAAATATATTGTGTCCTTAAAAAAAGGAAAAACGTTCTGGAAAGAAAATGTTCAAATCAATTATTTATTGCAGAAAATTGAGATCCAAGTACTCATGTTAGTAATATATATATATATATATATATATATATAGAGAGAGAGAGAGAGAGAGAGAGAGAGAGAGGGCCCTTCCAATGAGGTGCACCTTTCCTGGGTGTATGGAAAGCCCATCACGAGATCCGTTAGATCTCGATCTAGCGGTTCTTCATCCAAAAGGGTATTTTAGTCCATATATTTTTGTTTTAAATTTGAATTTGATTTCGAATTTGAAATTTATTTCATCTTTATATTTTTCCATTTTTGGCGTGTCTGATTTTGTATTTTTTGTTGCCTTTTAGTTACTGAATTTTCGCCAACATGGTAGTATTTTCGCGCAATGTAGAATAGCAGATTTTTTTGTAAAATTCCCCTTGATATTGTAAAACTGCATCCTGCATTGTAAAATAAAATCACAATTAGTAATATTTATATTATAATAATTGTAATTTTGATAATACTATTGTAAAAGATCATGGACGTTTTGTAAAATCTGTATGAAGATTGTAAATCCATCAGATCCTATTATGTGTGTTTTTCACAAATGCCAAGCATCTTTGTAAAATTCGAACCCCTATTGTAATTTTGCATCCTGCATTGTATAATAAGATCACAATTAGTAATACATTCAAATAGTTTTTGCCATATCACATAATTTAAATAAATGTAAAAAAATAGTCTAAAAATTGTAAAAAAATGATATGCAATTATAAAATACGATCTGAGATTGTAAAAAAAACTCGAGATTGCAAAACAGTCTGAGATTGCAAAATAGGTCATTTATATTGTAAAATATGATCTGGGATTGTAAAAAAACACTCGAGATTGCAAAATAGGTCATTATATTGTAAAAACCTGGGCACGCCCTCCATCTCCAGCATCCTCTCTACCCGCACCTCCTCCGCCCTTCTCCTCCACGACCCACCTCCTCCATGCACGTCCTCCTCCGCCCACACACCTCCATTCACGCACTCCTTCAACCGTCTCCTCCATGATCCACCTCCTCCACGCGTATAAATGTAAAAAAACAGACTGAAATTTGTAAAAAGATGATATGCTATTGTAAAATACGATCTGTGATTGTAAAAAAAACTCGAGATTGCAAAATAGGTCATTATATTGTAAAAATCTGGGCACGCCCTCCATCTCCAGCATCCTCTCTACCCGCACCTCCTCCGCCCTTCTCCTCCACGACCCACCTCCTCCATGCACGTCCTCTTCCGCCCACACACCTCCATTCACGCACTCCTTCAACCTTCTCCTCTCCTCCCCGCTTACCTTCACATCCACCAGCTCGATCACTGACGTTTGAACATGTGGAATCGACCAACCTCCTCCCACATGCCGTCATCGATGATCTTCGCGACGTGGGTGAACGTGATCTGTTGGGGAGGCGATGGAGGACGTCGGAGCAGCCTCCTCCCACATGCCGTCGTCGAGAGAGAGACATGAGAGAGAGAGAGAGTCGTCGTCGAGAGAGAGCCGTCATCGAGAGAGAGAGAGAGAGACATGAGAGAGAGAGATGCAAGATAATTTAGGAGATATTTTGTTGCATTCTAAATATAGAATATACCAAAATGACCATAATGAGTTTTTTGACATTTAAAAAATATAGATAACGAGCCATTAATGATAACCATCAGATTGACTATGGATGGTTAGGATGGCGGGCTTTCCATGCACCCAGGAAAGGTGCACCTCATTGGAAATATTTCCTATATATATATACACAATAGTCAAGTAAATGGTTGTTGTGATATTAGTAATACACACACAACTGTCAGTAATTTACGTTCATTTTATTATATGTTACAGAATTCAGTAATATATACACACTGGTCAAGTAAGTGCTTATTGTGAAGTTAGTAAAGTCATAACAAATAATCACTAATTTCTATATCTATTATCAATTTGAACAGAATTCAGTAATTTAGAGACAATACACAAGTAATATATATACATTTCTTAAGTAAATTATTGTTGTGTGTTCAGTAATGTATACATCTATATCATATATCATAGGTTCAGTAATATGTATACAGTTCTCAAGTAGTGACTATTATGAGATCAGTAATTGTAAAACCCCGTATTTTCGTTTTCCAAAAATCTGGAGTATTTTTGACATCCAAAAAATTCAAATAATCATACCTTTTCGTAGATTTTGTCGAGATCTTTCCAACGAGCCCAAGAACATCAAATTCTGACATTCCTAACCCAAGATATCAATATTTTATGTTGGATGATCGAGATCCATATATGGATCCGAACCGGATCCGAAACTTGATCCATTTACACCTCTCTTTCTATAAATATGCTATGATAGGTTGCCCTCTCCAAAGCCCTAGCCACCACCATACTCTCCTCTCATTGGAGCACCATCATCTTGGTCAGTGTAGTCATCGGAGGGCCGCCGTTGACGTCGGAGAAGAAGCTCCGATCGAAGATCCGCGACCACCATCAAGTAGGAAAGCTCAAGGTCACCGTGGTGCACGCCTCCGCACTGCGATCGAGCGACGGAAATACCATTCCGTGTGAGAGGAGATCCCGAGGGAACATCCTCGGAGGTAACGATAAATACCCCCTCTTGCTGTTGGTTTCACACGATCTTCGATTTCCGTATTTTGGAACAATTTTAGAGCCTTAGGTATCTTTATACCATGAATGTTAAATTGTAGACACGTCTCCTTCCATCCTTAGTGTTGGTTTCATATGGTTTTATTTCCTTAATCTCAAGTATATATACAAGTTAAAACTTTCTTCGATCCATATTATACCTTGTTATCGATTGCAAGATATGATGACTATCGTTACTCGTAATCCTTGTTCTTCGTGATATGTTTGTGTATTTGAAATACTCGTTCCCGAAGGATATCTTAACACCCAAAGCAGATTATCTGTGGAATCATAACGTTAGATCTGATAAGTCAAATATTGTTAGCCTTACACCAAATGATAAAATCCGTTAGATCCGTAGCATCAAATATCATTGTTGTTCTTTTTATTGAATGGTATAGATTTTCGAGGAATGAAACAACGATATTAATTAAGTTATGGTCTTTAACGGGTATAGCTTGTACTTGAATTGGAGGGTATATATATTATAATTATACTTCTTATCATTGGCATGATTGCTTTGTGAACTTGGAGTTTTATATGCTTTTTACACATCGTCATATTTGCATGACATCAATTGTAGATGCATCGTGTTTCATTATCAAAATTCAGGTGGCTTAATGTGCATTATAATTTTATTAAATCATGATTTGCATGGTTACCATATCAGGGTTTGGACTTGAGAGGTTACATGCTTAGGTAGAGGGCATTAAACATTGTATTTATTGCTTATTTTGAGTCCTTTTTAAATACCAGCCGTTGGGAATATTAAACAAATGGATCTTAAGTGTACTATAAAGTCTGAGCTATTATAGTTTTGCATTGGGTTCTCTAAACCAACAATGTCCACCTATCATATTACATGTGTATGATCCGTCCATCTTGAATCAAAGTGCGTTGCTTAGTAATGATATTATACCTATGTCATGAACCGACATCTGTGTATTACCATTTGTATTGCTTCAGGTATCGGATGCATATGTCAATTTATCAAATGACTCAACAGTCAACAATATTGAATAGTAATGTACGTTATATGTAGTATGCAAGAGGTTCTCACCCCAATTTGAATAAGATATGGTAGAACATATTTTAGTGTAACGATGCATGCAATTGATAAAAATTAAATTAGATACGATTAAAAGTCCAAGGAGGACACGAAGAATAATATTTATTTGGGTATAGGTAATTGGTTGATATTGTACTCTCATAATCATGAATGTCATCACCCATAGGGTCGTAACTGACTACCGTCAATTATCTAACAATATTTATTATCATGGTAATTATCATATAGTGAGGTTCCATGATAGTCAGGTAAATGGAGTAGGTACCGCAAGGGATTGAGCATGCACCCTTGGGCTCCGGGTAGATGCGTCGAAAGTCGCGACCCCAACGGACGAGTTGGGTGACGCGTTGCACCTAGCAACCCAGTAATATCCGGAGTCGCTCGACGGAGTAGGCAGGTGGCGCGGTTGGCGTTCTTGGTTTCTCACTTATACACGATTATAAGACTCTGTTTAAAATTAAATGTGGCCACATCTAATTTTACTTGTAGTATTATTATCGTGAGAGGTGTTCCGGGATATGGTTTGATGTTGGAGAATTTGAGGTTGAATTACTTGGAGGTTTATCCAAGATGACAAACAAGTTCCCGCGTAGCGGAGGCCTGTGAGTCACGTACTTGCGTGTGCTAAAATAATGCGAGAAAGGATAAATAATTTATGATCGGATGCCAGATATTGTATATCATTGCGGACTCTAACCAACTTGTCAAAATATCAATGATCATTGTGGTAGAACTTAAACGATTTTTTTTAATAAAATCAATGTGATCGAATGCGATTTTAAATGACCCGGCGTTCTTTCTGAATTGTTTCAATACATGCATATTCCATTAAACAAAATTGGGTATACATTCTTTTCTTACCCCTACTTTAGTCGTTATAATATTTGTCTCGTTACTGGGCAATTGCTCATAACGTTACCCTCGTGTGAACCCAACAGGTGTATCTGAGCAACAACCGCCACAGTAGCGCTCTTTTGAGGAGATCAGACTTCCCTTCGTCATATTCGCATCAGGCAGGGTGCGTCCTGCTTAGAGTAATTTATTTACTTCTGCTTTATTTTATGTTATTCTGAGAGACTTTGTAGTGAGATATGTTGAGAGTTTTTTTTACAAAGTTTGAGATTTTATGATGTATCTCATATCATGGACATGGACTTGATGAGTATTGATCAGAATGGATGTTGCATTTTTATTTCCATTTCACATTATTCTCATGTTGTTATTTATATTTCAAATGTTAATCTAATGTGCATAAGATGGTTTGTTGAGTATCATAGATCATGGACGTATTTGGACCATAGGTCCGACGCTCCCGTCTCATCGGTTTCGGTAGCCGGAGGGGAGGGGCGTCACAGTAATAATAAAGTAATAGCCAGTAAGGTATGCACAATACTTAAGTAAGAAAATAACATATAATCAGTAGCATATTCTCCTTCTATACGATTAATATAGGAAATAATATTTTGAAAAAAGTTATTAAATGTATGTACATAAGAAAAAATGAATTAGTGAAACTAATGGAATGTTTCCTTGACGAAAAAGGAAAAATACTACAGAAATGAATGCAATATGCATTACATACATAATAGAATTACTAACCATTTGTTATGTTATTACGGATATCACAACACACATTTACTTGACTATTGTATATACATTACTAAATTATGTACAAGATAATAATTTGGATGTAAATTACTAGTCATTGTCTAGATATTACCGATCTCATAACAACCATTTACTTGTATAATTGGAAATATAGTAATTGTTAAATACATGCTAGCCTATAATTAGAAATATAGTTATTGCTAATGCACATGTATGACCTAGAATTGGTGCTCACCAAAACTCAAATGGGCAAGGGGCTCATTGGATAAGCCATATATATATATATATATTCATAAGTTGAAAGATAGATCTATTTCAAATATTGGGTATTTTTGGGAGAAGCCAAATAACTAATCTTGTGGATTCACGAAGGCATGGGTATTAAAAATAAGGGATTTTTACTCGGCAGACCCTATAATCTTTTTCAATTGCCTATACGACCTTTGAAACATCCTAATTCATCCCTCGACCTCGTAAACTTGCTAACACTTACCCCACAGACCCCGTGGTTAACCCATATCCATTTATCCGTTAAAACTGACCTGATTCCGTTACATTCTTTTATATCAGGGATTTTTACACCCATACCCCCGCCAACAGCGACGTCCCGAGCAATGCTCCTTCTGGAAGCCCCCCCCTCTCTGTCGAGCCTGGCCGCCGAGGAGCCATGCACCCAACTTCCCCCCCCCCCTCTCGTCGCTCGAGGCCCCCCATGCTTGACGCCCTGTCGAGCCTCCCCTAACTCGAAGCCCCCTCCTCCCCGCCGCGGACTTCCCCTCAAAGCCCCCTCCTCCCCGTCGCAGACCTACCCCCACCCCCCCCGTCGCGGACCTCCCCTCGAAGCCCCCCCCTCTGGCCACGCTCCCCCCTGCTCGAAGCCCCCCATACCAGGCCGCATCCCCTGCGTGGGCCTAGGGATGAGCATGGGTCGGGCCTGGGCCGGGCCATACAGGGCCCAGGCCCAGGCCCATTTATAATTATGGGCTTTGGGCCGGGCCTGGGCCCATTAAATTTTTTTTAAGGCCCAAGCCCAAGCCCAGCCCATTTGTTATGGGTCGGGCCTGGGCCGGGCCGGCCCATGGGCCATAATATCTCAAAAATAAATAGGCGTTATACAGACCCAGAACTTATGAGGCTAGACTTGGCGGGCGCATATACTTGATGCACCGTCATTTGATTATTTTTATTGTAATCTTCATTATGAACATGTCCAAATAATAGAGAGTTTGATAGTTATCCTATTTTTTGGATGGATTTGATCTTATGTATGATTTTATAGGACCTAATGGAAAGAATGTCATAGAGATATTATATGAACATGTCCAAATAATAAAGTAGAAGCAATCAACAAGGCTGCTGGTATGAAAGAATAGTAAACAAACAGATTGAAAAATGTACCTCAAGGCTGAAGTGGATTAATCCGTCGTCAACGCCCTTGTCAAATGCAGATGTATATATCAAGGTAAGAGATGAAAGTCTGGAGACCTATGTCGAATCCAATTTCTGCAATGAAGAAATAATTTCCAATCAATATGTGTTTTACCGAGATGAACCAATGTGAAGATATCATAAGAATGACCTGAAAAATAGATTCCTTGAGAAGTAAACTTCTCGATCTTCCCGCTCCTTCATGTCGGGTACCTACAAGGCTAAAGCCTACAAATACAACTCAATCTTTGACGAAGGTGCACTTCGTCATTCGAAGATGCAAATAATGAAAAACAATAAAACATTCCAAACAATAAAATAAGGATCCCATAGTTCATATTTTATAAAAACAGTAATGAAAAAACTTCCAAATTGCGCATTGTTCATAAAAACTTTAAGAAGGAACATAATAGATGTTTCACAAAATCCTCAGAAAGATGAAGTGAGCTTTTCACACAATGATTCCACAATTTCCACTTTCCACCTGTTAGAATATTTTAAGAAAGGTTAGATAATAAATAGTGATACCACTAAAACTTGTAAATATTTATTAGCATCAAACCAAATGGAATTTACCTGGCATAATCGGACTTGCTTATCAAATTTGTTGACAAACTAGTTGGAAGGTTCATTGCATCTTGGATCTAAAATAAAGATAAATATTTAATAGATATAGTACAATGGTAATAGAGAATATTGATTGAATTTAAGTAGATACTAACCAAATTCATTCTCTTGTAACTCGTCCTCGTCATCTCCTTCATACTCTGAGTTCTCGGTCTCATCCGCACGGATCCAGTCTCCTGCACAAATCAATGCCTCCACCGTTTTCGGATTAAGTCGACTACGATATGTATCAAGAACTCTATCGCCCGTACTGAAAGCACTCTCAGAAGCCACAGTGGACACAGGTATTGCCAGAATGTCACGAGCCATAGCGGATAAGATTTGATACTTGCTCTTGTTCAATTCCCACCACCTCAGGACATCAAAGTTGTCACCCAGCTCATTGTCTGTGGAATGATCATCTAAATAGATTTCAACCTCTGATTTTCCCGTATCACAAGAGCCGCTCACTTTATTCTGTTTAAAGAACTTGTCTAGCATTGCCCTGTTTCTCATTGTTGGACATAATACATCTTCTTGACTGGATTTTGATGTGGACATTTCGTGCGAAACACTTGCCGTGTACTTAGAAGAGTATTCATCAAATAAGGCATAGAAAGTTTCACTAACCCGTTCGACATATTGCGCGGCTTCATCCCCGGGGTAAAGTTCTGAATAAGCAAATCTTATGAGGTCAAACTTGTAACGTGGATCCAAAATTGATGCCAATGCTAGAGGCAAAATAGTTTCTCTCTCCCTCCAATATTTATCAAACTTCGCGTACATCTTTGAAGCCATATTTCTGATAGCTACATCATCATGATTCAGAATAGTTTGGAGATGCTTCTCAATCTCAAAAATCGTAACAAAGAATAAATTCGCAGTTGAATATTTCTGTCCAGAGAATACCTTGGTGGCAACATAAAAGTTCTCCAAGATACCACTGACCATCTCAGCCTTTTTCCAATCACTCGCAGAAGGTGTGTCTGATAAATGGAAATCACGCCCCAAACGATTGAAAATCTTTTGATATTTGATAACAGACTCAAGCATTAAAAAGGTAGAGTTCCACCTAGTGCTGACGTCAAGCCTCAAACCTGTTGTAATCTCAATCCGTTCTTGTTTGGCAAGGTCTTTAAAATCCTGCAATCTCCTAGTGGAATACTTCACATATTTAACAAGATTGCGGATTTTGGTGATTATTTCTTTGATCTCAGAAAGTCCATCTTGAACTACAAGATTCAAGATGTGTGTCCAACAACGAACGTGGAAAAAACGTCCACCCAAGAGTAGTGTTTCCTTCTGAGATAACTGTTCAACTAAATTCCGTACAACAACATCATTAGTTGACGCATTGTCAACTGTGATGGTACATATATTCGGCATATTCCACTCTCTCAGGCGATTGACAATCATATCCGCAATATTCTCCCCTGTATGACGTGTGTCAATGACACAAAAGCACAAAATCTTCTTTTGTAGCTTCCAATTGTTGTCAACATAATGTGCAGTAACAGCCATGTAACCTAAATTCTGAATTGATGTCCACATGTCAGTTGTGAGGGAAATTCTGCCAACCGATTTCAATGTCGTCTTCAATTTTAGTTTTTCACTCTCATACAATTTTATGCAATCTCTTTGAAGAGTAAATCTGGACATAAACTTGTACTTGGGCTGAAGATTGGATACAAAAGTTTGAAACTTTGGGTTATCAATAACCGTAAAGGGCAATTCACTAGATATAATCCACCTCGTGAAACCATCCCTACTTCTATCTAGTTCAAACTTCCATGTGGAGATGGTAGCACTTCCTTGATCAGAATTGACAACGTTCAAAAGAGACTGGGACTTTAAATGTTTGTTATAATATGGACAAACAAAGTTCAAATGACGATCGATGTGACTTGTCCCACCTTTTGTCCCGCAAGATAATTGTGCCTTACAATAATTACACTTGCACATATCTCGTCCATTTAGCATCCCGACTCTTGTGACATGCTTCCAAACCCATGATTTTAACTGTCTTCCACGTTTTTTCTTTGTCAAAACCTCATTAAGTTCTGAAGGTTCCCCCAAATGAGTCGTTGGAGGATTCTCTTCAACTAGATCTTGCATCTCTTGATTACTGTCCGACATCTAAAGTTAAATACCAAATTAGATTTTACTTTCCAATTTGATTTCTAAGAACTATTTTCGCTATTGTCATCCTTACTAAAAACTTAACACTAATGCCATTATACAATTCACTTACAACAAATGAATGTAAAATAAACCATACTACTATGGCTGTAAAGGCCAATTGAAAACGGAGAACTATCCTTACAATGGGGAGACGGCGAGACGCGTCACGCAGGGGGAGGTAGCCGCAGCCCACAGGTGTTCTCGAGAGCAACCAGTCACCAAATGGGGGATCCGGGGCAATGGGGGAGCCCGCAGGTGTTCTCACCAGCCACCACTGGCAATGGGGGAGCCAGGGCCTGAGTGGGAGGCTTGGGCGCGGCCCGCGGGAGGAGGGGGGTGCGAGGCTGTGCGGGGCGGAGAGGAGGCTCCCACTTAGCCGCTGGGGCCTTCAGCCAGGGAGGGGACGAGGGAAGGGAGGGGGGGTTCCCAGTGGGAGGCTTGGGCGCGAGAGGAGGGGGGCGCGAGCCTGAGCGGGGCGGGGAGGAGGCGCGACTCGCGAGCGGCAGCGAGGCTTGGGCGCGGGAGGGGGGAGACGCGAGCGGCGCGGCTGAGCGAGGGAGAGGGGAGACGCGAGCGGCGGCGAGGCTTGGGCGCGGGAGGGGGGCGACGCGAGCGGCGGCCCGCCGGGGCTGAGCGAGGTGGGGAAGACCGGAGGAGGGTTGCGGCGGGCTGGGAGCCTGGGAGGGAAAGAGGAAATCGCGTGGGTGGGAGGCTGGGAGCCCTAGGCGGGTCGCGGGTGGGTCGTGGGAGGGAGCAGGGAAAGATCGAAAGAGGGGGAGCGGCTAAGTGTGGGATTTTTACTGACTAAGGCCCGCCAAACCTTATTTCGGGTCGATATATGGGCTATTAAGTGGGCTTCGTGGGCCGGGCTGACGGGCCTATCTACGGGCCGTTAAATGGGCCGGGCTAACGGGCTAACGGGCTGGGCCGGGTTAGGCCCGAGCCCGGCCCAATTATTAAATGGGCTTAAATCTTCGGCCCAAGCCCGACCCATACATAATTCGGGCTCGGGCTGGGCCGGGCTGGGCCGGCCCAGCCCAATGCTCATCCCTACGTGGGCCCCCCTGCTCGATGCCCCCACCCATCGCCTCCCCTTCTCCAATCCCACCACCCCCGTCGCCTCCCTTGCTCGAAGGCTCCCCCCCCTCCCGCTCCAGCGCCTCCGTCGATCCCGCCAACCTCCTCCAGTCCACCCACCTAGCCCAGTTCGCCCCCGTTAGCGACCCACCCGCCGCCTGAAAACCTCACCTCGCCCAGGTCGTGTGTCCCCCCCCTCATGATGTTGACCGCCTTCCACTATTTTTTTTTCTTTTGGTTGATTCTAGCCGTCCGATCGCGGTTAGATTAACTCGTTTTTAACCCAAGGAAGTTAACTCTGGATATGCTAATTTAACGGTAGGACTTGTATGGTAAGACAGAGCAAGTTTACAGGATCGAGGGAGGAATTAAGATGTTTCAAAGGTCGTAGAGGTAATTGACAAAGGTTATAGAATCTGTCGGATAAAAATCCCTAAAAATAATTTGGAAAATTATTTTATAGGTCAGAAATATCTAGAAATTGAAGATTCAAGATAATGAATACTCAAAATATGCATAGAGAAATAAAACATCTACAATGTACCTGAACACAATCTCACGAAAGGCATACATCGCAATTCCAAAGACAAAGCTGAAAAATCATACGCCTTTGTCACGGTAACATGTATCCAAACCATGATTCTTTCTTTTACAATGATTACTGCATGTTTTAAATTACCTAAAAACTTTGTATGAGTAGTTAGGTGATTGTTTGTCATTATCTATTATCGAGTATCTCTATTTGCTAGTAAGAAGAATTCATTACCTTTCGTGTCAATTACACCTTGAATAATTTTTTAAATTAATCATTACGAAATAGAGTAGTTAACTTTTGTTAATCACTTTAGTCAGTATCTTTAGAAGCCTTTATAAAATCCTTGCTACATATTTTTATTTGTTTGTGTGTGGATGCTCAAAATAGAAAGATGCCAATAGTATTAGGGATGAAACGGATACGGATATATTTGAATATCCGCATACCATATTCGAAAAATTATCGGATACGGATATCTGTATCCGAATACTAATCGAATATGGACCGAATATGGAGATGGGTTGTAAAAATTTTCCAGATACAGATAGGAATATGGTAATAGCTTGAATATCTAGATCCGGATATCCGAATACAATATTTAATATTGTTTTTATATTAGTTAATATAATATAATCCCCAGTCTCATATTATTATATTAGTATTATATATTATATAATATAATATATTAATGATATTAATCATATTATTATATTATTGTTTATTGGATCCATCACTTTTTATTCGATTCATATTTGGATTGGCTCTTTATTCGATCCGTATTCGAATTCGATAAATATCCAATTCCAATTCGTATAAGTATTTTTAAGGATATGGTTTCCTTAATGCATATCTGAATTATATTCATATCTGTATTCGTATTCGATAGAGATGAAGTGAATATGGAAATGAAAATAGGCATATCCGATCCGTTTTCATCCCTAAATAGAATGATGAAACTTGCATGTCCCTACATGCTGTCTACAAATGGTAACCTGATACTTTCCTTTCACTAACTTGAAAGATTTGTTATAAAACATATCACACTTCAAGAGTGAACTTTTTTTTAGACATCAACTATCCTTAGTTGCATGAAAATTTACTTCTTGACTTATGGCTTCTACCAAAATTGAACTCTCGTATATTAGATGTTATCTCAAAACTTTTTTTGTGTTAAACTATGCTAAACTGAACACTTGATCATATAAAAAATCATTTTTAAAAATATGTTGATGATTAAAATTACTCATAGATAACCTATGCTAAACAAGATTAAATGACTTTATTTACACGACTATGCTATGGAAAATCACGTTTCTTATACTTGCTTTATTTGTACTTATCTCGGTTTCACTATCTTTGTTTTACTCTTTTTATTTGCATACCTTTCGTGATGTTGGAGAAAATGGGGAGAAATGTTTTGAAAGCTAAAAAGTGTTTTGAAAGTATTTTTTAAAAGCATTAGAAGTATTTTTTGTGAAAAGATTTTTATTTAAAGATATGATATGTGACAATTGTTAAAAGATTTTTATTTAAAATTATGATCCATGATGCTACTAGTAAGGGGGAATATCATCTATGAAGAACATAGTTGTGAAATTTTGTTTTTATGAGGTGTTATAACAAATGAGGACAATCTTGAATTGCTAATTTCTGCCAATAATAGTTACTTGTAAATTGTTGTCTCTTTTACGTCTTTTTAATGGTTTCATACCTTTTTTCGGTAAAGTTTTGTCATCATCACAAAGGAGGAGATTGTTGGAGCAAACCATCTCGAACTCTATATTGATAATAACGCAACTAATATAATCTTTATTTGCAAATGACTAGTCTTTCAAATTGACATTTGATGTGTCTTAAAGCAATATGGAGTGTGCATCATTATGGTACATGTATTATGCAAAAATGGAGTTCCTATTTTGAACTACAAGGATGAAAGCTATTTGTATTAAGATTAAGATGATCTTTTCATAGGAAGGCACTATATATTATATAAACTCCTTTAGAGTTAGAGTTTTGAAGGAAACAAAGGTAGTCATATTTTCAAGATACATTGTATTTCAGGGAGAGGTACATTGACACTATAACTCTTTAAGGTTCTTGTATTCTTTCTTCTCATCATAGAGGATTTTACCTCTTTACCCGTGTTTTCCCTATTGCATTGGCTGCGATTTTCCAAGCTTACAACAAAAGACCGACTAGGCCATTTTATCAGTCTATTTAGTCTAGTCAAGGGGTGGCTAACCCGACTGTGAATCTATGACTAATAGGTCACTAACCAACCGACCGACTAGGCTAATTAGTCGACCATTTTTGTAAGTAGATTATGATTTTTTTTTCTTTTTTCTGCTTTTATAAAACATACATAATCTATGATGCTTAATGTTTGATTAGCATTTCATTTTTTATTTAATCATGATAGCATAAAAATGTGACAAGTACCCGCCCTATACATTAATCTCATAAAGGATATGTATGATAGGGCTTTATCTTGTGTAAGGACCCCGACGGGGAAAACTGACTATTTTGATATCAACATTGGTTTACATCAAGGTTCAGCTTTGAGTCCATTTCTTTTTACTTTGATTATGGACGAGTTGACAAGTCATATTCAGGATGAGTTACCTTGATGTATGTTATTTATTGATGATATTGTGTTGATTGATGAGACTAGAGATGGAGTAAATGAGAAGCTTGAGGTTTGGAGACATGCATTGGAGACTAAAGGTTTTCGTATAAGTAGGGCTAAGACAGAATATATGGAATGCACCTTTGATGGAAGCAATGGTGAAGGAATCGAGGTGAAGATGGGTGACGATAACATTCAGAAGAGAGATTCTTTTAGATATCAACATGACGGGGAAATTGATGGAGATGTTACTAATAGAATAAATGCAGGCTGGCTAGAGTGGAGAGGAGCCTCCGCTGTTCTCTGTGATAAGAAAATTCCTTTAAAAAATAAAGGAAAGTTTTACAAAGCAGCCGTGAGACCTGCTATGCTTTATGGTTCTGAATGTTGACCTGTGAACCATAGACATGTGCAGAGAATGGTGTAGCAGAAATGAAAATGCTAAGATGGATGTGTGGACATACACGTAATGATCGGATTCGGAATGATGCAATCAGAAAGAAAGTTGGTGTAGCTCCGATCGAGGATAAGATGCGAGAAAACCGCTTAAGATGGTTTGGTCATTTGCAAAGAAGGTCAACTGATGCACCGGTTAGGAGATGTGAGTGTTGGGATGTTGAGCCGGCTAAGAGAGGGCGAGGACGGCCCAAGAAGTGTTGGAAAGAGACTATACGAAGGGATCTTAGTTTTTTGGATTTAAGTCCGAGATTGACCCAAGATAGATCTGAATGGAGGCGAAGAATCCATGTAGCCGACCCTACTTAATTGTGGGAAAAGGCTTTGTTGTTGTTGTAGCATAAAAATGTACAAATTTATGTAAATATTTAAGAATATATATAAGGGTAAAATGGAGTTGCCCTAGCTCCCCCACCCATTTTCTCATTTTTTTTATTTTAAAATAAAATTATGAAAATTCATCACTACATCAATATATTATGTCATTCAAGTTTCATGCAAAACAAAGACTCTCACGGTCTCCATCCAGACGAGGTAGATTTCAACAATTATGTGACCGTTAAAAAATGATTCACTGGATGGATACCATAGGAGTCTATGTTTCACACGAAACTTGAATGATATAGGAATATAATGATGAATTTTCACAATTTTATTTTCAAAAAATAAAAAAAATGAGAAAATTGGAGAGGGGCAAGTTAGCTCCCCAGGGATCAGACCCATTTTACCCTATATATAATATGATTTATTATATTAAAAATAAAAAGAACAAATCCAACTAAATCTATTTACTCGTCCGTCTGTCAATTAATCGTGACTCAACCATACGAGAGTACCGACTATCAATTTTTGCAACATCGGGATTTTCCACGTAAATCTGTGTACATGTGTTGATTGCTTATTTCTTGGTTGTCTGAGTTCATGTCTGCTGCATAATGGATGGTTGTGGAGGATGACAATGCATCGCAAGGGCCTTGCCACACTTCATTCAAGAGAAGAAAACACGGTTGGTGTCGGATGGGGAAGTTGGGGAAGGAGATTTAGAAGGTAAGTTGGGACTGGGAGGAGGATAGCTGGCATGGAAAAAAGATTAAAAGATGGATATGGATGCAATAAAAATGCTGTTTATCCAAAAAAATTGATTTCATTTCTAATGACACGCTAATGAAAAGCCATTTTTAGAAAATGGAAACCTTTTCAGCGTATTTTAATCAATACAAAGTTTACATAGGCATTTGTGTAAAATTACATATTTACAAGGGCATTCATGCAAAAACTCACCAGAATGGGCTCAAGACGATGAATGCTTTTGATCTACCCTTTCTCATGATCTCGCCTCCCTCAACCTCTTTTCTACCCCCTTCAGTCCTTTTCAACTCAGCCTATATCCGCATCATTCCCTTCTACAAGCAAAATCACTGCCACTACTCGAGCAGTCAAGGTCCGGGAACAACCAATAGTGAATGTCTGCACCAAGGTTTAGGTTAGCAAACGAACTTCAAAACGGCAAAAACATGTTGGAGAAGGCTCAGAAGAATGGTGTCTGATTTGAAGGCAAAGGCGGGTGGGATCTAGAAAATCTGTTGATAGGAACTGATGTGGGAAAGAAAAACTTTAACTGCCACAGTATGAAGACAATATCGACAATGAATAATTATTGTTTTTCTTCTTTAAGCTGCATAAAAAAACTACTTACATCCATGAGTCCCATATAAAGCGCCTATGGTAAGAAAATCTCCAGTATGGGCGGCACTGCGCAGGACCTTGGATCTCAAATTCTCAACCCAACATCCTTACGATAAATGTGGACCCTTCCCGATGCGGAGTTTCATCTCTGATGTCTGCAGCTAGAAATCAGCTCACAAATGTAATATATATCAGAAGGACTAAACTCAGATTTCTCAGCCAGCAAAATGTGTTCAATTCATGAAATTGGGAATCATGTTCCAGCCCTGTATTCGAATTGGTTGGACAAAGCTATAGCTGACCCCATTCAATGTGGGAAAAGACTCGGTTCTTGATGTTGTGGTTTAAATTGGACAACCACACTATAGTTTTCTGACTATAGCACCTTGAGAAATTGTTATGATCTCATTTCATTATGCTCTATATGCCTTCATGGAATGAAACAGCCAGGGGAAATCCAATTAAGGCATATATAGGACGTGTTTAACTTAATGCCAAAGGACGCAATCTTGCAAATCGCTGTGCTTCATCATGCTGATTAGAAAGACTTAATAAGTCAATAATTGAGTCGTATTGCTCCACAGAAGCTTTTAATTTGTGTGCAAGGACCATTAGCACGTACACTTTCAGAGCCTCATCCGGTAATCTACATTTCTTGCAGACGGATAGCATTGAATAAAATGTAAACATGTTTGGGATGAATCCATCTGGCATCATCTGCTCAAACAGTTGCACAGCCTCAGCATAAAGCCCATTGTTCCCATATGCATCGATGATCAACGTCCGAGTCAACGATCCTTTGGAAACAACCTGATCGAGCATCCTTCTTGACAAGGCAATATCACCACACATCTATTACATGCTGATGATCTCTGCCGAAACAAAGGGAACCCCCTCAAGTTTCCTCCTCAAAATCTGCCCATGAATGTCCTTCCCAAGTAGCACTGAACCCCATTTGGCACTAGCACTAAGGCTTCTAGCCATCGCCACCGAATCGGGCCTGTGTTTGGATAGCAACATCAACCTAAATATGCCCAGTGCATCCGATGGGCAATTGTTCCGCAAAAACGAATCTATCATTGTTGTCCACGCTATGGCGTTCTTCCTTTCCAACCCTTCAAACATCTTGCGAGAATACGCTGCGTGCCCTCAACTAGCGCACATTGCAACCCCATTATTGTTATAGAAATGTTAGGCAGGAACCAGTGTCTTAAGGCATAGGCGTGGAGATCCTTTCCCGATTTCAAAGCTCTGAGCTTTGTACAAACTGGTAAAGCCGTCGCAACCGACATCCGGCTTTATCCCCTCTTGCTGCATCCACATAGCCGATTTGAGGGACTGTTCAAGTCGTCCATTTGAAGAGTAACCAGAGATTAGAGCAGTCCAAAGGATTGTATTCCTCTTCTTGCACGCATAAAAAACACGCCGGGTTGACGTCATATCCCCGCATTTAGCATACATGCCAATCAGTCCGGACATGAGAAACATCTTTCTAGTGTAATCCATGTAGTGCTTCATCGCAAACCCATGGACCTCCCTCCCGAGACGCTGCTCCGAGAGCTCGCCAATCACCGGCAATACCGTCGTGATCACCACCGAGTTCGGTTCTATCCCTTCGCTCATCATCCACCTAAAGTACTCTAATGCCTCCGTCTGCTTCCAGTTGTGCGCAAAACCGGCAATCACAGCTTCCCACACACCCAAATCTCTTTCGGTCATTTCATCGAACACCTTGAGACCGTGCCTCACTTTGCAGCATTTGAAATAAACATCTATTAGGCTCGTCCGCAGCCTCACAGATGAAAACAGGGCGTGAGCCATCGTTCCCCAGATCACAGATGGGAATCTGGAGAGTCTTTTCATGAGACACGAGTGGCATCTACGTCTTCCTCACGCATTTCGTGTAATACTCGAAAAACGCCGGAATCCCACCTACCTCCGCCTTCCATGTTGCCTCGGAGCAGGGAATTCCAGTGGTAGGGGATGCGGTGAAACTCCGTCCCGTCGAAGACGCGGCGGGCATTGTACGGGGAGGCGCAGGCGGCGTACATGCGGGCGAGCTGGGCGAGGAGGAACTCATTGCGGTGGACGCCGTTAAAGCGGATGTGGGCGTGGAGATGGTGGCCCTCGGCCAGGGAGCGGGTGCGAGCGCAGGCGGAGAGAGGGCGGAGAATGTGGTACGAGGTGATCGAGGGCGGAGAGGGCGCCGTGGAGTTTGTTGCGGTGGGCGAGGCGCTGGCGGTAGATGGCCGAGGGGTTCTTGGACATGGATGGTTGGAACTTTATAAATCTTTCCGCTCTTAATTATGATTACTTTTCATAATTTTTTAGGTTATTTTATATATTTTTATTAATTACATATTTTCTTTTTATCATTGGTGATCATTTTTCAACACATAAAAACTATTACAACATCGAATAGATTCATACCGTCATGCTTATTCAATTGGTCAAAAATTACAATAGCAAAATAGTTGATTGAAGATAGGCAATATAACATACAAATATCCAAATGTTTGTTGAAGATGATTGATCATAGATTCTGCATTTGTATTATTATGATATGTAACTCTATTTGTGAAAAAAATTATATCAGACATATGGATTTACAACTTTTTTGATTGGAAACAAATATGGATATATTTTACAATTATGGATGATTACCATACGGATGGTTATGTAAGAATTACCATATATATATTCATATTCTTTAGGAAAATTAATACATATATTTTTTTAGGATCAAAATATAAAAATAAATACGAATGATTTTTACAGTTAGAGATGATATATTACTATGAGGATACATACATAACCTTAATATCAATATATGTCTACTATTGTATGCATTTCCAATTATAAAAAATACGAAATCATTTGTTTAGTATTGTATTTTTTGTGGATATTGATATGTGTGTGTGTATCATAATGATATGAATGCATATTATATGTGTAGCCATCTTCAACAAATATATAGAAATCTATACGCTACGACATCCATGTGAATAATCCATTTGATGGGTACATACTAATAATCTGATTGTTTCATTTGTATAATTTTTTACCATTGGATATTGATGATATGAATCCATTAGATGTTGTATTTTTTTGTGTGTGCATAGGAAAGTGATTACTTAGATGAAACATAATTTGATGTTGTGATATAAATCTATTTTTTTGTGCATAAGAAAATACTTAGCCCATGATGGTGGCTTAGTTAAATAGCTTTGAATGAAATGTGATATAGCCCATGATTTTGCAACCCAACAGAAAAAGTCACAATATAATTGTACCCCTAAACATATTGGAATCAATCGGATAATGATCTCATCCAATCTTTGAATGGGATTAAAATTTTAACAAACCAGAATTCATATTGCTGGAGAACCAGACTCCAGTAGTCTTTGCAGTATGCGAACTACGATCGAACAAAAAAGAAAGCATGAGTTTATCTCTCTCATTCACATCACTGAGGTTCGTGATCTTCTCTGCTAACATCCTAGTAAATATCAATGATCGCGTCGCTTTCATGCTCGACTTCTAAAGATGTAAGAACATAAAGTTCCTTAAATCAGACAAATGTATAAAACTATACAAGGAGAAGGTCCTCCGTTGTCATGAGGGGTTAAATCCATTGAGTCCTTGATTTTCAGAGGACTAATAGTCATCAGAAGAAGCGACATGTAGTGCATCAGAGATACATCTTCCTAAAACTTACATCACGTAGGTGGAACTTGGTAAAAATCTTGTTGTCTTTGTGGGATCTTGTTGGCTCATCTCAGATCGCATCCGCTAGTGATTGCTAAGACTTTTCAATCGCTTGAGGATGTTGTCAGATTGCAAAAGCTCAAAGTTGATTTATTTAATCAAAAGTTGCAATGTTGTATTTTACTTGTGTATGACAAAGTTGGAACCTTAACTATCTGTTAGAACTTTCACAATCAGAACATGTCACAGAAGTCAGAATTCTTCGACCATATTCTCTCACTGACCGACCAGATATGATCGACAATCATGTTTACCTGATCGATTATGATTGATTGACCACCATTTTTACATGATCGATCATATTTTGAATACAATGCCCAATGGTCATCATATAATCGACGACTCTAGTATGCATGACTGATCATTGGTATAGAATATTGTTGATTTACTTCTTTATTTGTTTCCGACGATTATATTCTTTGGGACCCATACATAAAAGATCTTGTACCCAATGTTGGAAGACACACAATTCGCTCTTGCCTTCAATGAGTGAAGAAAAATATTATTAGAATAGTATTCTCCTATTTTTCTCTGATTTTTTAGTTTTTCGATGTTTTTGAGAGAATAATGGTGAGGTTAGTTTCTTCAAGAAAAGCTTTCAGCAAGGAGCATTCGATCTCCTCCAACTCTTCTTTTCTGACAGCAATAATACTTTTGGCAGGCTACAACTCTAGTGATATTATCCTTTGATATATTATTATTCATTTATGTTTGTTGAGATGTTGGTGCTTATGTGATATTTTGATATTATCTACAATTATCTAATTGTTAGTTTGCTAGACATCATTGTGCTTGTTCATTGAGAATTCACTATAAGAAAATGCAGATTTTGCGACCACATATTTGCTACCACAAATGGCGTCTTTGTGGTCGCAAAGCTAATAACTACTACTTTACGACTACTTAGCTGCCACAATGTAGTCATCGTTACGTTCTGACTTCTTTGTGACTATTTAAAGTCACAATTTGTGGTAGCAAATATTGCAACTACTTTTACGACCACAATGCAGTGTTACTGTAGTAGCAAATTTCCGAGACCAAAATTTCCTGAGCGCGGGTTTTGTCTCGATTCAAAATCCCTAATTATTTCTCCCCCGCCCACAACGAAACCTTTATGCCTCCGCCTAGGTTGTCCCTGCCTCCTCTCCACTCTTACTCCTCTCCATGTCATCCTCCTCCCTACCGCTGCCTACCATGATAGAGTCCCTCACCTTCGCTTCTTCCTTTCTTAAGTTGCCTCTAGCCTCGTTGCCACCTCCTCTCCAACACAATGAGGGACTCGACACAATCAAGGTTTACTCACTATGTCCTCCTCGATTTCAAGGTCACTTATTCCTCCATTCCTTCCTCCTCTCCCTGATGTTCCCACTACAGCTTATCTGGACTCGTGCAGGAGTACCAGAGGAGGCTCTCAGATATTCACAAAATCTTCTGTGGTGTCCATCATTCACATCTCTGGCCCTTTCAGGTACATGTTGTATTGTGCTCATTTTTGTTTAAATAGTAAAGTACATAATTGAGGGATTTCGAATTTATTAAATGTATTGTTCCTTCGAATTAAGCACTTCAAACTGGATGCAACAGTCAAACATTTCAAAACTAAAATAAACTCATTATGGGAGAATAAAATGAGACAAAAAATAGATATTCGGATATTGCTCCACTGATGGTGCAACATTGAAGTCCTTAGCCATGTCCTCCGATGACTGCCCATTCCAAGAACCCATTACCTACTGTCAGATCTCCTCCACCATCCTTACCACATCTTCCATGTATGATCTCTGGTCGAGAAGCTCCTCCACGCACGCCATCACTATCTGAACCATATGCACCACTCCTCTTCTGTGTTTGGTTGCTTCATCAGATCCACGTTGAACATCTCCATCGTCTACTCTACACGTATTACGGATTGGACCCATCTCAACAGATTCATTTGTCGTTGCTGGGAGATTTCAGGAGAGCTTTCCCCATGAGCATCTCAAGAAGTAGCGTGCCAAAGCCGTACACGTCGGATTTCAAAATGGGCTTATTGTGCTCGATGAGATCCGGCTCACGGTAGCTCACTGTAACACCCCCAACTCCCGTGGTGCGGGAATACCGTGCGATAGCGATATTGCACGACCGTGTGGTTCGGTCGCCACATATGAATTCCGGAGGACTTCACCTTAGCTTATGGACAGCTAAGGATGGGGTTTACCGCACGAAGGTCGAGGACCGCAGGTTTTCCTTGGCACAATACAAGTGTTTGGTAGCACTTGATGGAGCTTGAGCTGCAACATCCTACGTAGGAGCGTGGGGTCCACTGATAACGTGACGTGATGACATGGCATGCTGATGAGGCAGACGACTAGGCATGCTGACGGAGCGGACGATGTGGCGTCGGTTGCAGACGACGAAGGGATTGCACGGAAGATGAAGAGCCAAGGCGCACAAAGAGTCATCTCGGAAGATGAAGGGTCTCCGTAGAAGACTAAGAGTCCTTGCATTCATTGTACATATAATAATGGTGTCCCTTCGTATACTCAGGGCTTGTCTATATAAGAAGGGGTAGAGCTCATTTATAGATAACACACTCAGAGTGAGTCTCTTGCAATACAAAGAGTGTTTAGTACCAATTGTTCTTGTGTCCTTATGCTTGAGTGCTTGTATACGAGTATTCTAGCGATGTGGTTGATCGGTGTGCTGGTGTAAATCCTACACGTCTAGGGAAGGCTGGTTAGCTACGGGATAGCTAACGTCGCACAGGTTAGTCTCAAAAATTAGAGTTTGAGATTTACCCCTGTGACACCTACCATGTTGTCTCATAAGAGTTGTGAGACCAAAGTCAGAGATGCAGGTGGTCAGGTCGTGAACGAGGAAGACGTTGAGGATTTGACGTTGATGTGGGTTAGCTTCCCTCTGAGTGGACTTGTGCGATCCCTTTCGATGTTCCAGTCGTATCTTCACCCAAACCTCCTAGTCCAATGGCCCGCTTTAATTACCATTGTCTCCTGGTAATGAGAAAAACACATACTAAACCAGTATTCATGTCATTGTTTACTACTAATGATATAATCACGAAAGAAACTTTATCAGTTTCAGATTCTGATTGTTTCTTCTTCTACTTGAACTCCAAGGTTTACAGTTACATTAGATGAACTTGATACATTTATTTCTCTTTATTTGAAATGGCATACACACAAAAGAAAGTTTAGATTTAATATGGACCACATATGACACACTTTTTGTGTTTATGATTGTACAAGAAGTCATAATACATCAATAATGTGATGTGCGTGTTGAGCACATTGCTACTTCGTCTTCTTTGATGCGAGGGTGTCTAATGTGGTGTTTCTCTTCCTTGCAAGGGGTCCTCTCGCATTGCCCCCCTTCGTTCTTCTAGGGACACGACAAATACTTATCCATTTATAAGCTCAACATGTCCAAGAATTCCACATTTTACAGCCTCCAAATCCCCAGTCAGGTAGTGATTGTTTCTTTGTATTTGGTAAGATTTTCAATCATAATTTTCCAAAATGCAAGCAAAAAGTTTCCTTCTATGTTGATTACATGCAAGATCCTTTTTTATGAATTTATTTATATATGTTTAAGTACGATATAAAGAGTTAGAATTAAATTTCAGTGAAAACATGTCAAGAATTGATACAAAATTTTACATTACATGCAACATGTATCATGGGAAATGGTATCCCTCATGTACACGGAGAATTGCCATCTCGCAATGCTCTCTTGACTTCTCCAACGAGCACTTCGTGTTGCTCTCGAAAACCTGCATTGTGGTTTTAAATTTCCACATGGTTTGTAGCTACCTGATCACTTCCCTCCGCGATTTTGTGGACTCGTACGACGAGGATTTACCACACGGACGTGGACGCTACAAACTCAATGTGTAACTGACATCAGGCCTTCGTAGTGACACCTGACGGGCGTGCACGCTACAGCCTCGACGTGTATCCGACATCAGGACTTCATAATGGCAGAACGGTTTGGAGTGGCTCGAGTTGAACATGGAGCTAGCAGTGGTGTTAATTGTGAACTTGTACTACTTATCCATCTTAAAGAAGTATTGAAAGCCATAAAGAAATGGTTCGAGCTAAACATACAAAATATTCTCTACTACATAAACTTGTGTTTTATCAGATGTGAAAAAAATTGTATTTTAGAGCAAAGATAAAAATCACATATGCCATTTAATAGTAACTTTATATCCATCATTTTAATGCCATCATTGGAATATTTACACTTCTTGAGAAAATCACCATTTTGCAAACTAATTATTTCTCTGCAACTTTACATTATTGCAGAAATGATGCGTTTAAATATATGCAAGCACTTAATCCATAGTCCCATCCCGTCCCACGGGTAAGGCTCTCCTCTCAGCTTGCCTTTACTGCCATACTCAACCAAGATGATAGCACTAACATTGACCCTAGACGCAAGCTATTAAGATCTCAACTACATAAACTTGTGTTTTATCAGATGTGAAAAAATATTGTATTTTAGAGCAAAAATAAAAATCACATATGCCATTTAGTAGTAACTCTATATCCATCATTTATATGCCATCATTGGAATATTTATACTTCTTGAGAAAATCACCATTTTACAAACTAATTATTTCTCTGCAACTTTACAGTATTGCAGAACTGATGTGTTTAGATATATCCAAGCACTTAATCCATGTTGTTCCATCCCGTCCCATGGGTAAGGCTTTCATCTCAGCTTGCCTTCACTAGCATACTCAACCAAGATGAGTAGCATTAACATTGACCCTACACGCAAGCTATTAAGATGTCAAATGACATCATCTAATGCTATGTCGAAATCAAAGCATGGTAGACATTAGTATTGGATATGTTTTTTCCCATTAACCAAATTATATTACTTTTTTATGTTTATTCTTTTTCTCATTTGGATCTATTGGGTACATGAATCCAAATGAGTTTGATACATTCTAGAGGGAAATACTCTGAATTACTTATTTATTTCATCTTTCTTCTTGAATTAAGGACAAATATACATCCCGATACACTTGTAAAATTTCATGTAGGCATACTAGTGATCCCTCTATTGCACGACATGTGCGGAGACCCAACGTGTGCTAGAGAATATTCATGGAATGGCGATGAACTTGTTAACAGTCCGCATACATAGGTACTTTCCATTATTTTATTACATTTTATTGATTATTGGATTATGAGGGAAATACTTTATAATCTCTAGTGGATCTCCAACATTGGGAATGATATTTACTGTATCGTTTAGACTTCTCCATTATGTTATCTTATGGGTACCAAATCATCTTCTTGACCAATCAATGAATGCCAATAGGTTGCATTTAATTCAATTGTAATTCAAGAGCATGCATGCCAATACACATGGCTAATGAGAAATCCATATATGCATGTACTTGAAGGTGGATTTTATGAGTCATCCATAGATGATATCATGTCCTTTATAACAAATGGAATGTATATCTTGGTGTGTTGCTTTATACACGAGACATGTATATATTAGACACACTTAATTAATTAACGAGCTCATCAAATATATGATGTGTAAAATATTATATGATATGACTGTAAATGCTTTTAGATTTATTTATTAAGTTAGGAATACACATGGATATTTTTAAAAAAGGAATACATCTGGATATTATCTACATATTTGCATGTATGTGTGTATGTGTATGTGTCTACATAAGGTATGAACATTATCATTGTCAATATTTCAATTATATGTATTCTTAGAACCACTCACTTAAAAGATGCATTTATTGCATAATAAAGCATCGATTGTAGTGGCAATGGAGTCATTCATTGAACTACAAATGTTAGTGAGAATGAAACACATAATAAGGATGTTGATAACATTGCTTCTTATCTTTATTTAACCAATCAAATCATGCTATCACAAAGGAGGTTATTCTTGATGTTTAGTCCTTTAAAGCATTTGAAAATTGGAGTTAGTTGAAGAATTTGGGCAATCGAGATCAAACACAGATGTATACACATTATATAAGCTCAAGAGAAGCGAGCTTGGTTAAAATGTTGACTAGAGATTTAGCAGAAGTCTAGGGTGAGCTTTCATAGCACTACAACTTAGATTGAATAGCTTATGCTTGATTATGTGGAAACTGTTGGTTCATGTTTTATTTAAGGGGGATATAAGCCTCGTATTTTTGATATACATCTCATGTTATTTATCTCATCATGTGCATTTTCTTTTGACCACATACTATGCTTAAGCTAGTGTGACATTTTAATCAAAAGCTACTAAACCACTCTTTATAATTTAACTTATGAATTGGAAAATTCACTAACATCCACATATTAGTTTACTTACATTAGTTGAATACATTGGTTTGAAAGATTGATCAATAATCGTTAACTTCCCTTATATTTGATATCTTGATTTGAAAGATAAGATATAATTAGTAGTAATGATATACAATTCCTTGTATTTCTGAGGAAAATGTGTGCTTTATAAAATTTATAAACTATATTTATGATGTTAAAGCTCCTAGCTTTTATTTTTTACACTATTAATTGTGACGTTTCCGTCCATCAACACCCTTAGAAGCTCAAAAGGTATACATAAATCCAAGAAAATTGAGAATGAATAGGCAAAGACTGTAACAGGTGTGATTGTTGTTTTCATATTTCACTATTTTTTCCTATTTTGTTTATTCTTGTGTTTCTAAATAGAAGCAAACTCATTTTTTATATTGTCAACCTTAATGTTGTTGTCCTTATGGAGATACTGAACGTTGACGTACATTTTATGATGTCAATGACTTTTTTAGAATATATGTTGCAATTTGCATCACCAGCAATTTCAGAATGACATAAAACAGATACCATTACATGATTTTTTTTCAGGTATGTGATCTTGGGATAACTAAAGGAAAACAAGAAAACTTACAAGGACAAAGGGGGCACGAACATGGGCAAGGCAAAGGCTAAGGACAATGCTTTTACTAATTGGTGGAAAAGAAAAGTTTAATGTAAACATTATACTTTAAAGGCTAAGGACAATGCTTTTACTAATTGCATTATACTCTTTAGTGATAGTTTATGCTCACATATAACAATGGAATTTCTCAATTTTTCATTAACATGTCATACACCTTGCATACATGTTGATTTGCATATAGAATAACGTCACAAAATTCCTTCTAAAATATAATCTATGGTGATCTAATCGTATAATGTCCAATCTACAAGTAAACAAACTTGAACAACATTGTTCTTTCTAATGGTAATCTTTTAGGCATTTCATCACACACCTTCCATACATGTTGATATGCATATACAATAAGTTAACAAAATCAATTCTAACATCTAATATACACCAATATAACCGTATGATGTACAATCAACAAGTTAACAAATTCTAAAAACAAGATATGATATTCTAGTCTAAAAAAATTGCAAACCCTAAAACATTGAATATATCAACCAAAATCAAAATTAGCAAGAGAAGAGTTCTTGAAATACCTTATGGAAGAAGAAGTAGCGTATAGTGGAGCTAAATGATGGACGATGGAGGTGAGAGATGCCGCTCAAAGATCGTCGTTGGAAGGTTTTTGGGGTTTTGTTTCATTTGGAATGAAGGACAGGGAGCCTGATAGTGTTCTGTTTAACAAACATGGGCGAGCACATGCACTCGCCAATGTGCTCTCCAAGTGTTCTCCCCCAAATTTTCACGCGCCATTTATAATCACACATTGAAATTTAACTGGGTGAGGTAGGTGGGTGAGGACTTGTGCTCACAAGGTGCTCACCCAAAGGTGGCGAGCACATGTGCTCGTCACGCCCTCGCTCTTTTGTGCTTGCCAAATCGTGTTTTTCTTGTAGTGCTCCTTGCTACCATCGTGGTAGCAAAGTGGTGGCAAGATAGTGGTAATATAGTCACAATACTCAACAGTTAGTGCAACATAGTCATTGTGGCGTAGTGCCACTGTTATCACAACATAGTGGTAATGTGGTTGCAAATAGATAAAGGTCTAGTGACTATATTGCGACTAAATTCCGACTAATCGCAACTACATTTGCGATCACTTTAACTACTACATTGTAATCGCAACAATTTTGCGACCATATCGACGCGACTACTGTTTTTGCTACCACATGTGATATTGCTACTACATTGCGATTAGTTTGCTACTACTTTACTACTACATTTGTAGTCGCAGAATCTATATTTTCTTGTAGTGATTAATTGTGATATTGCTGAAAAAATATTGTGAAATATTCTTTCTATAACCCTTCTCTGCATGAACTTTTTTGGTATTAAATCAGAAAGTCTGCATGTTATTCTTGGAATTGGAGTATACTTTATATAAGGAAGTCATGAGATAGACAGAGCGTATTCACCCTCGACGTTGTCACATTGTTAGATCCGTGGTGTTGACTTTATCATTTAATCTGAAGTTGTAAAGAAGGAATCTTTGTAAATGATTAAGATATCTACGTAAATATCTCAGACTATAATAAAGCAATTAGTTGGCCCGACCAACCGAAAATCCCAAGTCAAGAGATGTTATTTTTTCACTTGGTTGTATTTTCATGGTAGCATCTGGTGTAGTGTGCTTGATTGATTGGTTAATTGTGTTGTGCTCAAGTCTATTATGTAAAAGTTTATTATGTCATCGATACTACTATTCATCGCACTCTAGGTCCTAAGGAACTCACATCATTTCTCTTGATAAAACATGAACAAATCAGTAATACGATAGAAGCCAAAGCAAGAGAGATCATGGGAATGCATATCCTCACACTGGACTCATGAACTACCTTTTCTTCTTTAAATGTGATTAATCACTACCATATTCATCATGTTAATTAGTCAAACTCTAGTTAAAGATAACATTAGACTGCATACATTTTTCACATATTTGAGTCTTAAATCATATACATCTACATTTGATACATTACATTTAATTAGCACTAAAGTAATATGTCCAACATATAAAATTCATATATATATATAGAGAGAGAGAGAGAGAGAGGATGGGGAGCTTGCACCAAGGTGCATGTAACTTTACATGCACCGACGCTTATATCTTCCACATTTTTTTTACTTTTTTTGAAAACTACCACCATGTATATTCATCTATATATCCCTCCAATATGTCATTCGAATTTCGTCAGAAACAGAGTGTGACACCCCTAGGATCCGGGTACTCGGCAAACAAAATCCATGCACACACATTCCACATTCGAATACTTAACATTCGTAACAACAGGAGAAAAATAGCAACATACACATGAATTTAAAATTTTGCTTCTCATTCACTACAAACTGGACGGCCTTTGGGGACGGTTATTGGGGACGGTCATAGAGCAACCGTCCCCTATACAACTGTAGGAGACGGTTGCATGCTGACCGTCCCTTCTGCATAGTTCAAGCGACGGTCAACTATGATCGTCGCCTTTAGTATGACATTTAGGGACAGTTATATAACCATCCCGAATAAGCAGAGCCCCGGGTTGGTTTTTTATCTACCCGGGCCTGTAGGGGACGGTCTTAACCGTCTCCGTTAGTTCACCGTGGTCGTCCCTTATACGAAACTATTGGGGACGGTTACAACCATCCCCTATAGTTGTTATATGGGACGGTTGCGTAACCGTCCCTAAAACCAATCTAATTTGGCACGCTGGTGAAAGTATCTCCGACCAGAGGGGACGGTCCACGAATAACCGTCCCCGATTGTATGTTATACGGGACGGTTGTAACCGTCCCCTATAGTAGGTTGTATGGGACGATTGAGTAACCGTCCCTAAAACCAATCAGAGGGGACGGTTCACTTATAACCGTCCCCGATTGTGATTAAAAGGGACGGTTGAACGACCGTCCCCGATGGTTATATACCCATCTCCGGCGAATCCATCTCCCTCATTCCTCCACACTCGAAGTCCATACTCTCCTTTGCCCTCCGACTCCGCCCCCGACCTCCGGCTCCTTGCCCTCCTCCGCCCCCGCCCGACCGCCCCTTTGCCCTCCATACCGCTTTGCACCATCTCCGCCCCCTTTGCCCCATCTCCGGCCTCCGGCTCCGCCGCTGCCCTCTCGCCCCCTTGCTCTCCTCTGTCCCCGCCCGACCGCCCATTTGCCCTCCTCTGCCCTCTCGCCCACTCAGCCCCATCGCCCTCCTCCTCAGGCCCTGCCCGTCTCCGTCCGTCCATCGTCCTCCGTCCGGTCGTCCACCTCCCTCCGCCTTGATTTTGTCATCTTATTTGGATGTAAGTTTTTTATTTAATTTTTTAGTAATTTATTAATATATTACGCTTGCTTATGAGTGTATATGTATGCTTATGATTGTAAAGTAGAGGTTGTATAATCATATTTGGATGCTTATGATTGTAGTGTAGATGTTGTAAAGTAGAGGTTGTATAATCATATTTGGATGCTTATGATTCCAGTGTAGTTTTTGAATTGATAAATAGTTTAGTTAAGAGGAAGAAATACATAGTTAGATCAAAAATAAAGTTAGATCAAAAAAATATTAGTTAATTACTTAATAGTTTAGTTTAGAGGATCAAAAAAATAACTTATATATATTATTGAAACTTACCAAACATTATTGATATTAACTTTGGATCTTACCTTTAGGCAATGGACAAAAGTTGGATGAACAAAAGATTCGATGACTATCGGACATATAACAAAAGAGTTAACGGATTCTTAGACTGGGCTTTTCGATATGAATCGCACTATCATATTGTAGGAGGTGAAGGAGATAGGATACATTGTCCTTGCATAAGATGCAAAAACACTTTGACCCAAAATTGATCCATAGTTTACAAGCATTTGATATTAAATGATTTTTGGCTTCATTATATGAATTGGACATATCATGGTGAAGGAGTTATTTTAGAAGAAGATAGTAATGTCCAAGGTGATACTGAAAGAGATATCTCTGAAACACATGATCGTGATGCTATATTTGAGATGGTAGATAATATTCGAGGACATGACACCAATGAAATGATGGATTCGCTTCCGGATACCTTACTTGAAAAAATAAAAGATGCAGAGAAGCCATTATGCTCAGGAGTCAAAAATGTCTCGATTATGTTTTCTTCTGGAGATGTTTAAGATAAAAGTGAAGAATCGGTGTACAACGGTTATGATGACATATGTCTTACAGTTGATTAGGACATTGTTAAATAATCCAGAAAACTTTTCAAAGGACTGGAAGGACGCTAAGTCAAGATTTCGTGCACTTCGACTGAACTACGAGAAAATTGACGCATGCCCGAACGACTGCATTTTATATTGGAAGGATTATTCAAACTTAGATACATGTCCTGACTGCAAAAGTAGCAGATATAAGAATATTGGTAATGATTCGAAGAGGAAAAACCGGAGAAAATTTTACGGTTCTTTCCTTCGATTCCCCGATTACAGCGATTATATTCATACAAAAGAACAGCTAGAATGATGATATGACACAGTAATATCAAGAAGAAAGATGTAACCGGTGTTATGCGACATCCATCAGATACAGAGGAGTGGAGCAAATTTGATGAAATGTATCCATCGTTTTCTGAAGAAGTAAGAAACGTACGATTGGGTCTTGCTTCTGACGGCTTTAATCCATTCAGAAATATGAGTACGAGTTACTTTATTTGGCATGTGATACTTGTTACATATAATCTGCCACCATGGATGTCAATGACATCTTCCTTTATGATGATGTCGTTATTGATACCTGTTCCTAAGGGGCATCTTCCAGTGAAGAATTCGTGGTACGTACAATGTTTACTTTATATTTGTTTTATGCTTGTACTAACGTTGTTTAATTTCAGTCAATTTCTACCAAAAATACGGCGAATCGATCCAAAGACTTCCGATCCACCCATAAGATGGGAAGGAAGAACACCAACCAGTTGAAGGATGACTTTGTAAGTATTTAAACAATTTCTGGAATTATTAAATTTGAGTGCAGAATTGATTTTAAAACCTTCTTTAATGTGTTTTTTAGTTGAGGGATAACAAACGAGAAATGACCCGCATAGAGATTTTTGCTGGGTCAAAGAGCCGGGATTTAGGTGGAGAAGTGAAGTGGGTTGATTACGCCTACGTACCAATTCATGTAAGTAATATTTACTTTTACTTTATATAATGACTTAAGTTATTATATATATTGACAATATTTACAATTTTTATAAATGCAGGAAGAAATGATTAGGCTCTCTACCACCTCCTCGCTAGACAGCACGGGAACGAGCACTCCCCCATTGTCGGCCGATGATGCATTCCGTCAAGCCACTGGTCCGGAACATAGTGGACGAATCCGTTGCGGAGGACGTGGAGAAACGATCCATACATGGTACAAAATGAGTGGTGCAAGTGGGTCACACTCATCCTCGCAAGGGAGCCAGAGAGAAAGAGAGATGATGAGGGAGCTGCGGGAGGTAAAGGCAAAGATGTCTGTACAAGATGAAGAGATGGCGAAGATGTGTGTAGAAATGGCGAACGTCATGTCCTTTATAAGCCATCTTCAAAGTCAAGCCACGCCACCTGTACAACCAACACATCTCGACAACGATGAGGAGAGTGAGGAGGAGAGCGACGAGAGTCAAGGATCTGAGTAGATAACAATGCTTGTAGTAATTGTAGTTTTTAATTTCCTGAATATTTTATTGTAATATTTCTTTTAGTCCTAAGACTGTGTTGAATTGACAAACAATTTCTTTATAGCTATAAAGTGTCGTATTTACATCTTCAATTTTGATTATATGGATTGTGATATTTGATTTCGCAGAGGGAGCGTGAACAAAACACAATGAATCTACTATTTTTTTCCCAGCTAGGGGTTATTGGGGACGGTTATAACCGTCCCCAAAGGTGCTACAGAAACGTTCCCCCTATTGAGGATAGCTCACGGGACGCAATTTTGCATTTCAAAGACTAATGGGGACGGTTACAACCGTCCCCTATAAGTTTCTGTTGGCGTCGTCATTGACAACCAAACAAGATGGGATGGTTGCGACCGCCCCCTTTAATAGACAATAGCGACGGTTCTATCCGTCCCTTCAGAATGTTAAACACCCTCTGTCCTATTTTAGCGGCCAGAGGGACCAAAGGGGACGGTTCAAACCGTCGTGAATGGGCTTCTTTGGCCGTCCCCTTTAGCTCTATGAAACTGAGGGGACTGTTGTAACCGTCCCCTCTGCAAATCAAGGGAGACGGTTCTATCCGTCCCTTCAGAATGTTAAACACCCTCTGTCCTATTTTAGCGGTCAGAGGGACCAAAGGGGACGGTTCAAACCGTCGCGGATGTGCTTCTCTGGCCGTCTCCTTTAGCTCTATGCAACTGAGGGGACGGTCGTAACTGTCCCCTCTGCAAATCAAGGGGGACGGTTACGACCGTCCCCAATGGTTGACATCGGTCCACTGTCTCCGATGTCGACTAGTTGGACCAAATGGGGACGGTGTAAATCATCGCTAATGGCCTTCTGTGCCTGTCGCTAAATGATTCCACACCATTAGGGATGGTTACAACCGTCCCCCATGCTTCTACGATGGGGACGGTCATAACCGTCCTGACTAGTTGTGATAATAAGGACGGTTGTAACCGTCAACAATGGTAATCTTTAAGGGGACGGTTGTAACCGTCAACAATGGTAATCTTTAAGGGGACGGTTTCAACCGTCCCCAATGGTTTATTAGAAGAGACGTTTGTGATAACCGTCCCATCTAAGTAAATGATACGGTGGCAGAAGAGACGGTTTTGGGACCGTCCCCGATGATCAGAAGGGACGGTTATAGCGACAAAGAGGACGGTCCTTGACCGTCCCCTTAGAGCCACCCGCCTGTAGTGATTCAACATGTTCACATTCCATATTACATTCAATGGATATACCAATTCCATTACATTCCATTGATCATTTCCATGTCCACAAAAAATGCATGTAAGCAAAAAATAGATGTCCACATATACATTATACATGCCATGTCTCTCAATAAAATACTACAAGTGAAAAAGGATAGTAAAACTACTACCAACAACTGTACTGCAAAAAGTGTTGTGAAGTTGCACAAAAGTGATGGTGCCTCCAACAATCACTGCTGCGAACCTGCGGATCCACACGTAGGTACGTTATGAGCAAAGTTGGCCAATACGATTTAAACAAAACTACACAAAAAGAAATACAGGATAAACATTAAATGTGTGCAAAAGAGAAAGAAACAGGGTAATTGATCTCACAAAGAATTACATTTTTACTTTTTATTGTTTGATCTGGATATGGATATGAGTAACCAAGCTTCGTGGATAGTCTGTGGTCTTGGTCTGGATGAGACCTCACACTATGACTCTAAGGTAAAAGAAAATATCTTAGGGTTGGGGTGCCTCCGTAGGCATGCGATGGAGTACAATGCATCCTAACTAAGTTCCCAACACGCCCACTTAACTCCACTTCGCAATTGTACTTCTGATTCACAAATTTAGATTCCAACCCGTGAATCCTCGCGACAATCCAATCCTCCTTATGCACAGGAGATTCATGTCTCATTCCCAACTTCATTAACCACATTTCCCGGAATTCTCCTCTTAGCACTCTGATGAATACCCATTCATCACTCTTTATTCTTATATTTTAGCTACAAAAACCTTTGCAAATGCATGTAGATATGTGTAAATAGGAATAATTACCAAAAGCATGTATTGTGTAAAAACCTATAATTAACATGTTTTTGTGCAAAAATAAAAGAATAAAGATTGAAAAGAAAAAGAGGGAAATATTTAGAATAAATATTGAGCAACCTAACCCAAGGGAGGGCTCAGCATGGGCCTGACCGCATAAAAGCCAAAGTAGAGGGAGATAGGGGCTCATGTGTAAATATTTGTGTAAATAAAACTATATTTTCCTCACCCAAAAATATGCTTGTAAATACTTGTATATATATTTATAAAAATATAAAAAAAACAAAATAAAAAGTTAAAAATCAAAAAAGATCAAAAATACCTCCTTTCATCATGTACATAAACCATACCTATATATTTAAGCTTTGTAAATATATATAAGTAATTTTTATAATTTTTGTAAATAGTCTATGTTATATATTGTAAATAAATAAAGTAAGAACAATTAAAATCAAAACAGAATAAAAATATAAAAATCAAAAATCAAAACCCTATATACAATGTATATACCTATATCTAGTACATATTATGTATATAGCCTATTTTTATTTCCAAAAATTAATTAAAAATCACCAAAAAATAGAAAAAAAATAAAATAAAAATATTTCATGTTTGGAGTTTTTGCAGATTCGGCCCCTAGCTACCTCTATTTGTCACCTCAAGATCCAGCCACGTGGTCGAACCTCATTGGCTCCTGGGGATGTTGACCGCCCGGTCAACTAGCCCCCCCAGGACCACTTCCCACGGGTCCGAGCGCCTGACCCGATTTCTCCAATTAATACCCGCTCGACTCGATCACCAATTCGCCAAGCCCCGGGTCCGAATCATTCTCCTTGCATCCGGCATCCTCGCCGGAGCCGCTCCCTCGGGATCCGCGTGCTCCTGAGCTTGCCCGGACCCCTTCTTCTCAGACCCCTAGCCATATAAAGGCGCTGCTCCGCCACCTTCCCACGCTATCTTTGGCCATTTGCTTCGTTCTCCAGTGAGCTCCAGAGAGAGAGTGAGGTGACAGCTCGCATCCCCGACCTGTTGCAGCGAGGAGAGCCGGCGAATCCATTGATCCGGCGACGTAGCCGCCGTAGCTCCGCCACCTGAGCGAGCTTCGAGCCTCGGGCCGAGACGACCCTCGAGGCGACGACCAGGAGCACCCCCTGCTCTTCCCCAGTCTCACCGTTCATCCAGGTAGTCCCATAGCTCCGCCATTTCGTTCGATTTTCGTTTACCCCCAATTTGCGCCGCCGTCATCTTTCTTCGATTCACCCCGGTTCCGACCACCATCCGACCATCGGACCCGACCTTCACGTTCGCCTTCCTCCGCCGCACGTTCTCCACCCACACACGCAACCCAGCTCGCACAGGAGCTGGGAACCGGGCTCCTCCGTCCACCACCTTCGCCGGAGCCCGCCACCCCGACGCACCAACCACCTTCACATCGCCTAACCGGGTAGAGGCAATTTGCCCTCGACCCGCGAGTCTTTTGGTTCACTTTGCAGGTCAGAACGAGGGCCATCTGAGGCTCTCCGTCATTTGGCCAGAAGACCAGCTCCGTCGATCGCCTCTGAGCTCCTCCGAGCTCGGGTCGATCATCGGAGCACAGCAGCAGACGTAGGAGCGCACCAGCTTTCTTCTCCGATCATCAGAGCGCTCCGAGGAGGAGGCCAGCGCCAGCACGAGCCCGGCGAAGCTCGCCGGGGCCCAGTTCTTCCAGCACCCTCCAGCGTCGTTGGATCAGCCCCCAGCTCCAGACTCCATCCTGACCGTTGGTTCCTGGAGCGCCCCTCGACGTCAGACCTGAGGCGACTGATCCGGACCGTCAGATCCACACGCGTCCTGGCCTAGACCGTTGGATCCATCAGAGCAGACCCAACGCTGAGAGCCGCCCCCATCTGGACCGTCCGATCTCCACGTGGCAGTCACCCAGCCGATCCAGTTAATAAAGGGTAAATTACCCTTAGGCCCTTATCTTTGTTTTATTTCGCATTAGTCCTGTAAATATTTAAGTATATTGTTTAGTTTTAGGTTTAATTGCATAGAGGACCCTGAGCTTTAGCTATTTGCATTTATACCCCTGCCTGTGTGAGCCACGTGCTTCGTCACGTGTTATTTTGGTGTATTTGCAGTCTAAGCCCTTGTAGTTCTGGTTGTTATGAAATGAATGAAAGTTTTTAGTTAATTGCATTTATACCCCTGTGCGTGGTTTATTTCCGCAAGTGCGATATTTCTTGGGTTATTTGCAACTAAGGCCCTCGGACTTTTGGTACGTGTTACCAATAAGTCCTCGGGACTTAGTTTTGTTACATATAGGTCCCTGAGTGCCCCAGGCACGCGCTTGGCGCGTGATTTGCTGGGTTAATTGCACCGGGACCCCCAGAACTTTGGGTATTTGCATTCCAGTCCTTGTGCACAGTACCCTCTTTGCATTTTTGAATAAAATATCAAATCACCTCCAAATCCAATGAGAATTTGACACATGGCTCCTGCCATGGTGTAGGATTTTTAAGGATTTTTGAGGACATTTTCGATTTTGTTTGCTATTTTTAAAAATTCAAAAACCCATATTTTTGTTACTGTCCAGTTTGAAAAATCACAAAAAAAATATAAAAACTCCCCTAAAAATTCCATAAAAATTAGCTACTGTTTAGTTTAGTTTGTTTGATTTTCTAGCCAATTTTGGCTATTTTTCATTGCTTAAAAACACTAAAAATCTAAAAACACTCGAAAACCCATAAAAATTCTAATAAATAAATTAAAAACCCAAAAACAATAAACTTGGTACCTAAATTTTCCTTGTTTTACCTACTTTACAAGAAAATTACCTCCAGGCCATTTTGAGGCCCTTAGATATTTTATCTAGGGACTTTTGGCTCGGCTGGACAGTACCCTTTATTTTTGCCACTGTTTGATTTTTAGAAAATAAAATACACATCAGAGAATTATCAAAAATTCACCAAAAACACTAAAAAATATAAAATACATAAATATATTTTTTTTTAATTTTTGGTTGAATTTTGTTGCTTTAAATAATTTGTTGAAGTGTGCTTGTATTTGCTTTTCTTAATTTCTTAATCATTTTAAAAATCTAAAAAAAATATAAAAGTACTTAAAAACCATTAAAAAATATTTTGTCTTTTATTTTATTTGTTTTTACTACTTCGTAGGCCTTCGGCCAATCCGTGCTCCTTGAGTTCGACCCTGGGTGCTATACCAGGTTAATCACATAGCAGGACCGCTTCTTCGTGCTTGATTGATTTTATTTGTATCGAGTGGTTCATTTTTCTTGATAGACACATCCGAGTGATTGAGGTCGCAACGACCGTCTCAGATACCTGTTTGCCTTAGTCGTTCGGAACGGTCATCACACTCCCACTCGGAATACCGACCAATGTGACCTACATTGACTCGTACACGAGTGTTAACTCTAAGTGAAAAGCGAAACACTAGCCGACCAACCATGACTACTTGGCCCGCGCTCGAGCACCGGGCTAAAGCACGCAAGTGCCGAGGCCAACACCGTCAGATTAGCACCTCGGTGTGCCAAGAAACATGTCCCCCAACCATCGCAGCTACAGTAGCAGTTGAGATCGCGATCAACTAGGCTTCTACCCGGGGCCCCAAGGGTGCATGCCCCTCGCTTGGCGGCACTACTCCACTAACCCATTACAGAAGATACTGAATATGTCTACTGTTCTGAATGTTACTTAAATCTCAACAACCACTACTGGTAGATACTCTAATATGTCTACTATGCAGTAACTTGGATTTCATTAAGTACTATTGAGAGATTTTTCTCAATTCTGCCCAGTGTACGGTATCTTGGATCTCATCCAATGATAAAACCCAACATTTTAAACTATGATCCATGGGATGATTGTATCTCTTAGCTGTACAAGAGAAATGCTACCATATGCAAGTAGTAGCGACAATAGCATGGGCTCAATGGGAGCAAAAATATGCAGCCATATGCAAGCAATAGCAGCAGTAACATGGACTCAAATAGGAGCATAAATATGCAGCCATATACAAGCAGTAGCAGCAATAACATGGGCTCAAATGGGAGCAAAATTATGCAGTCGTAACCAGATCCAGATTTGACATGTAAATTCCACAAGAGAATGAGCAGTTGCAGGGACTTCTTTCTTTTTGAATGTAGCTCAGTATTTAATCACCAGAACCAACTACTGCCTTATCCATGGAGCGAAACCTATTATGTTTTACCATAGTGCACCTAAGCATAATTGTGGGATGACAATAAAGCCCTTTTGAAAGACTGCTGTTAAAAATGGTGTGATGTAGAAGCAAAACAGATTATGTTTGTTGATCCTTTCACATCATTTGGCATGCGGATATCATAAGTTCCCAGCTCATTCAGTTTCTGTACTGATTGCAATCAAATATCACATTTGGCTATCAAGTGCGTATTTAACTTATTACTGAAGAAACATCAAGAAATGAATATCTAATCCATAATCCATACCCTCTCATCAAGATAGTGAGGTCAGGACTGCTTTTCTCTCCAGGTTCATACGTCAATCACATGTTGTCACGAAAACCGACTATTTTCAGTAGACAACGTTGCCACACAATGCATTTGGTTCTGAAATATGTTGTTAATTCCACTCCTTGTATACTATTTTGTCTACTTGAAGTCCTAATCAAGTAGCATTTAGCTCCGTGACCATGGATTGCAACAACTAGTAGATTTGCCCTTACTCCGATATTGATATTTTGGGTGTGCGGGAAGGATACTAACAGAGATTAAGAAGTCCTTTAGAAATGTTGGCATCATCCTATATGACTGGGTGATGCATCTTCTGACTACTCCTCCTGGAGAGGAGTGTCACGTAACAACATGACCTCCAATGTTGTTTCCCTGTAATAACGTTTGGCTTTGATCTACCCCCAAATCTTTATTTTGGAATACCAGTTAGCTTATATTAATGGGGTCTAAACTTATTTGAGATGAGTATACTGATATCTGAGATCTAAGTGACTCGGTATGATAAGTATATGATGATTTCCCTTAGTTATGCACAGTGAGGTACCAACAATCGCATGTACACCATACCACAATCACTAGGGTTCTAGATGTTCTAACATATATGTCAAAATCGTGTGGACACCCGCAGTAAGGAGGAGGAGCATCGTACCTCGAAAGGTAGTCACCTACGTTTCTCCATCCGTGGAGAACGGTGCACTCGACTCACCGTTCGTGTTGTAAAATCGCACAAGAAGGCGATCTCGTCCTTCCCTACGCGTTGCCGGCTTCAGGTTGCCGATCCAAGGCCGATCCAAGGTGCTCCGGCAGCCCTCGGTGAAGGAGAGGGGAGAGGAATGGAGGAGGGAACTGCTGGAGGTCGAGGGAAAGAGGGCATGGGCGTTTTGGGCGAGGTGCACGAAGGGTTTTATTGGTTTGGACCCGGATTCAGATCCGGGTTCGGGTCCGAATATGGCTTATACCCCTCCTCGCTAAAAGGGCTCCAAAAGTTGGATTTTTCGCATTCTTGGACTCGTTGGAAAGCTATCGACGAGCCCTACGCAATGGACTACTCAAACAAATTTTTTTGGACACTAGAATAAAGGCAGATTCGCAATTAAGCCCAGATCTAGCTGGATTTTGCAATTAAGTCCCTGCTCAAGTTTTGGAGTTTTACACAGAGACTCCTATGACATCCATCTAGAACAGGCCGATTACAGCAATTCTAAGACTGTTAAAATTACATGTTCTAGATGGATGTCATATAAGTCTCTGTTTCTGACGAAATTCGAATGACATATTGGAGGGATATATAGATGAATATACATGGTGATATTTTTAAAAAAAGTTAAAAAAATGTGGAAGATATAAGCGCCGGTGCATGTTGTTGGACATGCGAGCCCACGGCGAGCCATTATGCAATAAATATTATTGCAATTCACTCCTTAATCTGAAATAAAGAGTACATAATTTGCATAATAGGTCCCTTAGTACAATTAGGGTTATGTACCATGGCCATCTTGATGATCATACAGTTGTTGATTCAATTATTGAATCATAGAGGTTGGTGCTTAGATGAATATCTAATGAGTTAGATTGAGGACTCATCGAGCACTGTTAAATGATTCTTAAGAGATGATCTCCAGCCTGAGTAGGAGATGGCAATCTTATCTCATTTAGGCTGATATCTGACCGACCTCTTGATGCATGTCCTCTGCATAGGAATAGAGATTCGGAGGTGTCAGATGAGTTGGGTCAAAGAGTTGACTTAACGAGATCGAGATAACCAAAGTCCTATATCATATGTTGTCATGATATAGGCACACATCCTCTGACCGGAGACAGATGTGTTACTATATGTCTGAGTATGTACATTTGGCAGACCAATAGGTTGATGACCTAATCAAGGTCTATACATCGGCGCGCTGGTGTGCATATAAGGGCATGTGAGTAATACGATCTCTCAAAGGGATCATACAGGTTCAATTACTGAACCGGAAGACATGAGCTCACTCATGAGATATTGGGAAGAATCAAATTCCATGCGCATGGTCATCTCGCTTTGGAAGCTTGACTGAATTTGTAGGTTTGATATATACTTTTGGAAAGTATATGATCAAGACCTAGGTATGATATATGATTTTGGAAAGTATATGATCGATACCAACTCCCAATGATCGAGTGAGAAACTTACTGATAAAACCCTGAAGTAGACAGTATAAAGTTGATCTAATACTTCGGGTTTATTCTGAGTCTTCCAGTATGCAGGATGTACAGGTATTGGGAATGCCTGAGGGTGATGTGATCATAAACGGTTGTATAACCATGACGCTTCCATTCCTAGAGAGTGATGAAACGAGTTTGGATTTTAGTGACTCCTCTTAGTAGAGAAGTAATCTGATCTTAGTCCAAATGTTGGACATTAATCTGAATGTGATTCAGATTCAATGAGAAGATTAGATTTGCGGTCTTGATTTAATCAAGCATCTATGGGAGGCCTGAGATCTGGATTTGAGATGTGATCTCAATATCCATGTCACTATACGTGGAACAATACAATCGCCCTGTCCTTATCTCCAAGTATTCGCGGAGAAAGCGCATTATCCTTGAAAGAGTTCATGGATAATTCTATTGTTGATATATGTATCCGAGCATTGAGAAAATGGATAATTAAATGTGATTTAATTATCATGAATAATATGAATTTGATTCATATTATAAGGAGAGTTATCTTAGATAATTAAATGTGATTTGATTATCAAAGATGTAAATAATGTGAATATAATTCATATTATTTGAGCACATGAGAATAAGTTATCCAATATAATTAAATGTGATTTAATTATTATGGATAAGAAAATGTGGATAGTAATATCCAATTATTCATAATATATTATAAATGTGATTTATAATGTATTAGAGAGAGCTAATTATAATTTATATGTGTTGATTAATTATTATGTGTATTGGATACACATTGTGTAATTAATTGATAATGTAAATTATATGTTGTTTTGGGTTGTGGATATGATTCACAATTTTTTCATGGCAAGATTGCAATATTCTCAAATATAATTGTGAATTATTTTTGAAGAATAAAATCCCAACAAATAGTTGTTGGAAATAAGTAGAGAGAAAATCAAGGAGATGTGCAATCTCATGGAATCCATGAGATTGCGCTCCCCATTAGGAATAGAAGGGGCGACACCCAATTCCCTTGGGGAATTGGTGGCCGTCCCCTCTTCTTTATGGGGAAAGATCTCTCATTTGTATTCTCTCTCCTTATTTGATTGATTTAATTTGGTATTAATATTTATTTGATTTATCAAATATATTTTATCAAAATTAAATCACAAGTTGTTGGTTTTTACCAACAACAATCTTGACCATTGGATCGACATAAATCAATCTCATCCATTGATTTTATATGTCACATGGATTGAGATCCATGGATCCCAAAACCCTATAAATAGAGAGGCATACCATGCTCTCTATTTTACACATAATGCTTGAGAAACATCTCTCTCTCTTCTCTCTACTCGACAGCCCTCTCTCTCCCTCTCATGTGGCCGTCCACCATGGATGATCTAAGAGAGGTTCTCCATCGCCGCGGCATCGTCGTTATGCTGCCCGATCGTCTGCTCGTGGATCTTCGTCTCCTTTGGTGCGCCTCGCTCGTGAAGAAGATGACGGATCTCGTGTGTCGAGATCAGGAGATCCGCCGCTTGGATCATCAACATGGATTGCGAGAAGCACGCGGTTCATCCCCGCGCTCGCAAGCGTCTCCTCCGTCGGATCGGACTTGAGACAGGAGATCTCTTCGTTTAGAGACTTGATCGCAACCACGCTTCAAGAGGTAATCCTATTACTTGTTTATGGTTTAAACGAAACGATCCGAGAAGTGTTCTTGGATCATGTGGTTTCGTCGTATAAAATTTTTAAATTCCGCTGCATCGAGCAACTAGTGCAACTAGTCGCTCCTCGTCGTATTCGATGCGACGCTCACGCTTCCGTGATGCGCTTGAGGATCTAACCATATCCTTCACATGTAAAGTTACATATACCTTGGTGCAAACTCCACATCCTCATATATATATATATATAGGATTTTTATCTAATGCGCACAGGGCGCATTTGATTTCCTATGAGCCCAACATTATAGTCGTGCGATCTATCAACTTTCATTCCTTAATTTAAGCATTGATAAGCGACCTGAAGGCTAGGGTATAGGTGCTAAATTGGTCGTTGCGACCCAAGCGATCAAGTCAGCTCAATCAAGAAAAAATATCAGACCACTCGAAACAAATAAAATCAACTAAGCACGAAGATAGCGGTCTAGCTATGAGTTTAACCTGGTATAGCACCCAGGGTCGAACTCGAGGAGCACGGGTTGGCCAAAGGCCTACGAAGTAGTAAAAATGAAATAAAATAAAGGCAAAATAGTTTTAGTGATTTTTTATGATTTTTATATATTTTTTTAGATTTTTAATATGTGAAGAAAATAAAAGAAACAAAAACAAGCACACTTAAGCAAATTATTCAATGCATCAAAATCAAGCAAAAATTCAAACAAAAATATTTTTATGTTTTTAATGTTTTTTAGTGTTTTTGGTTAATTTTTGATAATTTTCTGATGTATATTTTATTTTCTAAAAATCGAACAGTAGTAAAGAAACAAGGTACTGTCCAGCCAAGCCTAAAGTCCCTAGATAAAATATCTAAGAACCTCAAAAGGGCCTGGAGGTATTTTTCCTGTAAACTAGGTAAAACAAGGAAAATTTGAGTACCAAAATTATTGTTTTTGGGTTTTTAGATTATTTACTAGAATTTTTATGGGTTTTTAGGTGTTTTTAAGTTTTTATGTCTTTTAATCAGTGAAAAATAGCCAAAATTGGCTAGAAAATAAAAGAACACAAAATAAACAGTACCTAATTTTTATAGAATTTTTGAGGGGTTTTTTATATTTTTTTGGGGTTTTTAAACCTAGACAGTAGCTAAAATGATGGTTTTTGAATTTTTAAAAATAACAAATAGACTCAAAAATGTCCTCAAAAATTCTCAAAAATCCTACAACATGGCAGGAGCCATGTGTCAAATTTTCATCGAATTTGAAGGTGATTTGATATTTTATTCAAAAATCACAAGAGGGCACTGTGCACAAGGACTGAAGTGCAAATACCCTAAGTTCTGGGGGTCCAGGTGCAAAATTCCCAGCAATACACACGCGCGGCGTGTGCCTGGGGCACTCAGGGACCTCTTTGTAATAAAACTAAGTTCCAGGGACTACTTGGTAACACGTACCAAAAGTCCGAGGGCCTCAGCTGCAAATTACCCAAAAATAAACGCACATGCGTAATAAATCCATTCACAGGGGCATAGATGCAATTACTCAAAAAGTTTCATTCATTCATAAACATCCAGAACTGCAGGGGCTAAGGTTGCAATTACACCAATAAAACACGTGGCGAAGCACGTGACTCACACAGGCAGGGGCATAAATGCAAATAAACTAAAGCTCATGGTCCCACATGCAAAATACCATAAAACTAAACAACTGACTAAAATATTTACATGACTAAAACGAAATAAAAGATAAGGAAGGGCCTAAGGGTAAATTACCCTTTATTAAGTCGCCCGATGGATGCGCGCCACGTGGATGGATGGACGGCTGGGAGCGGGTGGCACGCCAACGCTGAGGTCCTCGCAGCGATCGGACGGCTGGGGTTAGGCCACGTGGTACATCGGGCGGTGGTGGCTCTCTGTGGCTAACCCTCACGCATCGGGCGGTCCGTATCTCCTCTCCAAGGATCGGACGGTGGCTGCTCCTCCGGGAATGGATGGACGAGATGCAAACTGGAGGTCGAGGCTGATCGGACGGCTGTTGAAGATCCTCGAAGAACAGGTGGCCGGCGAAACTCGCCGGCCTAGTGCGCTCGCTCCGAGGCTCCTCGCGGGGCGCTGATGATCTGACAAGGTGCGGTGTGGGCCCCCGCGTCGAATGGGGATCTCCGATGACCCGGACGAGCTCCGAGAAGCTCAGGCGAGGTCGGCGGAGCTGTAGCTGCTGGACCCAATAGTCCAAGCCCTCAGGTGGGCTTGGTTTAACCTGCAAAACAGACCAAACAGCTCGCGGGTCGAGGGCAAACTACCTCGACCCGGTTAGGCGGGGTGAAGGCGGTCGGAGGTGCGATATGGGCGAGCTCCGGCGAAGCGATGGACGGAAGAGCTCGAACCCCAGCTCCTGTGCGAGCTGGGTTGGATGGGGGTATGGAGAAGGTGCGCGGAGGGAAGGCGGAGATGAATATGGATTCCGATGATCGAATGGGTGCGCGAGATGGTCGGAATCGACGAAAAACGGCGGCGTCACGAATTGGGGCAAAGTGGAAATTAGACTAAACAGAGGGGCTAGGGGGCTACCTGGGTGGTGAAGTAGACTGGGCTGGAGCTGGGGAAGCTCCCGGTCGTAGCCTCGAGGGTCGTCTGGGCCCGAGGCTCAGAGCTCGCACCAATGGCGGAGCTACGGCGGAGCTACTCGCCGGATCAGTGGTCCGGCCACTCTCTCCTCGCTGCGACACGGCCAACCTGGAGCTGTCACCTCGGGGGTAGCTGTGGAGGTCACGGGATGAAGAATGGAGAGCCAAAGATGCGTGAAATGAGCGGCGGAGCTGAGATTAAGTATGTTGGCGGGTCCGGGAAGAAGGGCGCGGGTAGGGCGAGCTGGTGCGCGGATCCCGAGGCGAAGGCTCCTGCGACGTTCTCGGGTATGACCTGAGCAATCCGGAGCCGGGGTTTGGGTGATAGGCAATCGGGTTGAGTGGGGAAAAATCCGAGAAGTTGGGTCCGCCACTCAACCCGTGGGAAGTGGTCCTGGGGGGGCCAGTTGACCGGGCGGTCAACATCCCCAGGACCTAATGGTTAGCTGCCACGTGGAGAATGTTTGAAGCTCAAAAATAAGGCAGCAAATGGCCGATTTTCCAAAAACTTAAAACATGAATTATTTTTATTTTATTTTTCTCTATTTTTTGGTGATTTTTAATTAATTTTTGGAAATAAAAATAAGGTATTTACACTATATAGCTATACATAGGTATATGTACAATATGTAGGTTTTTGATTTTTGATTTTTAATTATTATTTTTGTACAATTTTATTCCTATTTTATATTTTATTTATTTATAGAATAAAATGAGGAATAAAAGGGCATTTTTATTTGGTTTTTATTATTTATATACATAGGTGAAATAAATAGATATATACATTTATATACATGGTATATATACAATGTATTTTTATATTTTTAATTTTGTTATTTTTATTTGATTTTTGTTTTGATTCTTTTATTTTCTGTATTTACAATATATAACATAGAATATTTACAAAAAGTTTAGAAAATGATTTTATTTATTTGCAAGGTTAAATAAATAAAGGGGTATGGTCTATGTACATGGTGAAAGGATATTTTTTTGATCTTTTTAATTTTCAAATTTTTATTTTGTTTTTAATATTCTCTAAATATATACAAATATGTACAAGCATATTTTTGGGTGAGGAAAATATAAATTTATTTATTTATATCAATATTTACACATGAGCCCCTATCTCCCTCTACTTGGCTTTTATGCGGTCAGGCCCATGCTGAGCCCTCCCTTGGGTTAGGTTGCTCAATATTTATTCTAAATATTTCCCTCTTTTTCTTTTTAATCTTTATTCTTTTATTTTTGCACAAAAACATGCTAATTATAGGTTTTTACACAATGCATGCTTTTGCTAATTATTCCTATTTACACATATCTACATGCATTTGCATAGGTTTTTGTAGCTAAAATATAAGAATAAAGAGTGATGAATGGGTATTCATCAAGCATCGTCGAATTTTATTAATAAATGAGTTTCTAAAAATAGCATTCATCTTGATTAGGCATTTGATCGGTTATTCGTAATTATGTATTGCTCCCGTCGTTCGCGCTCGCCAAAACTCTAGTTTACTGTCGTTCGCGCTCGACAAATTCTAGATTATTGTTCTTGGATCGGGTTCCTCCCTTCCTCGCATTCGTGATTTTCTTCCAGCGAAATCAGTCGTCGACAGCACTTGTCATAAAAAGGTATTGCGTTTTATAATAGTTGACGCTATTTGTTAAATTTATTCCTAATAGCATTCTCAGTAGGTTGCATATATGGATCATTCGAGTGGACAATTTGATGGATCTGAAGAATTTATGGAAAACGAACTCATTGAAGATGATGCAAGTCGAAGTGATATCAATCAGTTAAATTTTGAAGAAGGTAATATTTATATGTTATCAGGTATCTTTTATATGTATTTCAGTAACATTATGATATTGCATCTGTAAGTTCTTTGTTGAACTTTTGATATTGCATCTGAAAAGTTACTTTTATATGTATTTCAGCAACTTTTGATATAAGCGTTTGTAAGAGTAATACATACGATAAGTAATTCTGAAATGGTTATCAGTAACTTATATTTATCGCGTAAGCTAATATTCAAATGAAGAATTAAGAGTATGTCTAATAAGGATTAATATCAATAATGGTAATATCGAATTAAACATTTACTAATATTAGTAAGTATAGACTCAAGCATTAGTATTTTAATCGACAAATTTCATTGATTCTTCTATCTGTAACTTTAGTAAGTATAGACTTAAGCATTAGTAACTTTGTATATATAAAATAGTAACCCGTTAACATATACAAGTAACTCTTTTGGCAACATTTCTAAAATTGGTAACTTTATATCAGACATTAGTAAATATACACGAAACTTCTGTAATTTTATATTAGACATTAGTAACATATACAAACATAAACTTTTCCATAATGAAACTTCAGTAAGTATACATTCAAACATTAAGCATTTGATGAATAAACACTGTTTAATCGACAAATTTCATTGATTATTCTATCTGAAACTTTAGTAAGTATAGACTCAAGCATTAGTAACTTTGTATATATAAAATAGTAACCCTTTAACATATACAAGTAACTCTTTTGGCAACATGTCTAACATTGGTAACTTTATATCAGACATTAGTAACCATATACCAAAGCTTCGGTAAATTTATATCAGAAATTAGTAACATATACAAACATAAACTCTTCCATAATGAAACTTCAGTAAGTATACCTTCAAACATTAAGATTTTGAAGAATAAACATTGTTTAATCGACAAATTTCATTGATTATTCTATCTGAAACTTTAGAAAGTATAGACTCAAGCATTAGTAACTTTGTAAATATAAAATAGTAACCCTTTAACATATACAAGTAACTCTTTTGGCAACATGTATAACTTTGGTAACTTTATATCAGACATTAGTAACTATATACCAAAGCTTCTGTAAATTTATATCAGAAATTAGTAACATATACAAACATAAACTCTCCCTTAATGATTAGCAATATGTATTATAAATTTTAATGATTCTGTATCATCGAATAGGGAATTTAGGAAATCAGTAACGATGGTATATTAAACCATTATCTATTCCATTATGATCAGTAATATATATTATGATCTTTGGTAATTCTCATGTATTGAATAGCTAATTTAGCAACTTAAATAAATAACAAGTAATATTATATATATTTATCAGTAACATATATATGCAGTTGGGATGATGTTAATATCTTTATTTAATGCAATTTGATTGTTGTGTATTTGAATTATTGTTTGAATAAGAATATTTATTTCAATATCTGTAGATTTTGAAGAATTTGAATGCTCTAAAAGATTAATGGACGAGGAAACACCTATATCATATGTAGATCCTTCTATTATTCCTCGAGAGGGTATTTCTTTCGCAACTCTTAAGGATTGTGAACTGTTTTATGAAAAGTATACCACTGAAATTGGATTTAATGTTCGAAAGAGCAGCACGAAGTACTCTTATAATAGGAAAAGTAAAGTCAAGAATATTACTTTCAAAAAATTTGTTTGTTGGAAGGAAGGATTTTATGTTCCAATTCCTAAAAAAAGAAAGATATCTTCAAGTTTGATTGCGGTTGATGAAGAAGCTCAATCAGAAGGAATAGATAGCGAGGGAAGAAGATGTGGAATAAGTCGTTGTGGTTGTAAAGCAAAGTTTTCTGTGAAGTTAAATCCAATCTCAAATCAGTGGGACGTGGTTTCTTTTGTTGAGGAACATAATCATAAACTTGTTTCTCCTAGCAAAAAGAAGTACCTAAGACCCAATAGGAGGATTACTAAGGCCACAAAGAATTTGTTACATTCCATGACAGAGGTTAACATTCCTACATCAAAACAAATAGCTTTTTTGAGCAAGCAAGGCGGTCCTTTTGAACGTGTTGGCTTTATAGTAAGGGATATTTATAATTTGAAGAGGGATATGAAGAAAAAAACAGATGGTCATGATGCGGTTATGCTTTTGAGACATCTTGAGTATTGTAAGAGTTTAACACCTGATTTTTTCTACTTGTACAAGAAAGACGATGATTCATCCTTAACACATTGCATGTGGATAGACTCTTATTCTATTGAAGATTACAAATTGTTTGGCGATGCAGTTACATTTGATACCACTTATGGTACCAACAAGTACAAGCTAATTTTTGCTTCCTTTTGTGGCGTGAATAATCACAACAAGATTGTATTCTTCTGCAATGCATTTTTAATGAATGAATCAAAAGAGTCGTTTGTATGGTTGTTCCAAAATTTTCTAGTTGCTCTTAAGGTTGCTCCCAAGTCTATAATTACTGATCAGTACCCATCGATTAATGCGGCTATAAGGGAAGTCTTTCTGACTACAAAGCATAGATACTGTGGTTGGCATGTTACAGCCAACATGAAGAAGAGGATTGGTTTAACGAAAAAAGCTGATGTAGTAATCCCTGCTTTGAATAAGATTATATGGGGTGCAGAAAATGAAGATCATTTTGAAACTGAGTGGGGAAGAATTGTGACAGAATGTGATTTAGAAAAGAATAAATGGATAAACGTAATGTATCGTATTAGGAGAAAGTGGGTTCCTATATATATGAGAAGCTTCTTTTTCGCCGACATGAATACAACTCAAAGGAGTGAGAGAATGAATTCTTTTTTATCCAACAATGTCAATCAGTTGAACAGTCTTTATGAGTTCATGACAAGATTCCAAATTGCTGTTGAGAGAATGAGGGAGCAGGTCAACATGATGGACAATGATTCCGAAAATAAAAAGGCGAAGTTGGATACGCAGTGGAGTATTGAAAAGCAATTTACTATGCATTATACAAAGACAATGTTTTACATTGTTAAAAATGAGCTTAAGGAGGGAATTAAATTGAATGTTATTCCACTTCGAATGGATGATGACCTTACAGAATACAAGGTGTATCCCATTGGCAATATTGAAAGCTATAACAAAGTTTCTTATCATGCTTACAATAATAAATTCCATTGTGATTGTATGAAAATGAAATCGATGGGTATTCCATGTAGACACATTATCAGTGTGTTAAAGCATAAAGATGTGTTAGATGTTGATTCTTCTCTTTTATTGAAAAGATGGAAGAAAGATACCAAGGTTAATGGCTATTATCCTTTATATAGAAAGAGGACAATAGAAGATGACTCTTGTCAATTACGTGTGCTGTCCAATGAACTCATTAGTGAAGCCGATGGTAACCAAGAAGTATTTGATTACATTAAGAAGGTACTTATAGATGCAACAGAGGCAGTCAAAGTTATCAAAAGCAAAAGTTCTAGTGTTAATGTTGAAGAGCTTGATGACACAATAGCAACATTGGACAACTCGATTAGCAATATGAAGAATCCCAACGTAGCAAGACCTAAAGGTTCAGGAAGAGGTGGCAGACCAAAGGGAAGCACAAATAGATTGAAAACTATTGGTGAAGAAGCTGCTGCTAAGCGTAGACAATGCAAATTATGCAATAAAGTAAATGCTGGACATGATTCGCGAAATTGTCCTACCAAGTCTGATGCAAAGCAATAGAGGTACTTCATTTCATTATTATCAATGGTTTGTTTTTTATATTGCATTCTAACATGTCTAATATAACTGCGTTAATTGCAACAGATCCATATATATATATGCATGGTGTAAGAGAGATGGTTTCTATTCATACTACATACTGTAAAAGTAAGTTTCATTTATCAAATTTACCATTCATTTATTCATTTATGTGAACATAATTAGTTTTCTTAATAATATCCTTATACCTATACTTCTTCTCTGCAGATGATATTTCTGAGATATAGGAGACGACTATTAAGCATCTGGAAGAGATTAAGGACTCAAGATTTATCGATATAATTCATTGTTCAGAAGAATAATTTTTATATAATTTATGTAATCAATTTTATGATTCTGAGCATACATATGTTATGTACTTTGACAGTAGAAATTTGTACTTTTGTAAGATGTAAATGATTACTTGCAATAATATTAGTAATTCCTGTCTTATGATTGGTAAATTTGGTAGGTTGTAAATGTAACACTTCTTTGTTATATTAGAAAAGTAATTACACTACATATGCTTGGTAACACATATCAATTCGTTGGTTAACATTGTTAGCTTGTAAAACTAAGCATTTCGGATCGTAATAGTTGTGAGAAAGACCATTATTTCAAATACCTCCCATTGTTAACTTATATGTAATGTTGTGAGTTCTTTAAGTAAAATTTACCAATCTGTTTAGTAACAATGGTAAGTTGCAAAAGTAAGCAAATCAAATTCGTTAAGTACGAATACTACTTCAGTAACGCATACCACTTCGTTTAGTAACAGTGGTAAGTTGTAAAAATAAGAATACGTTTTGTAATAATAGAGTGAAGTACTAGTAATTTCATTAATTGCGATTTGTAAATTAAAAATGAATGAATCAATGGATGTCCAGTACGAATATAATTCAATAGTTCAATGATTAATAGAGCAATATAACAATATCAGTAACTCATAACCACAACATTTAGAAATTAATATATTCATTAGATTTCTGGTAGTATTGAGTAGTCTATTAGTAACATTTACGATTTATTTAAGTATTATGTTGAAGTTTATCAGTAACATATACCATTTCGTTAAGTAACACATGTAACATTGAGTGATAGACTATTAAAGTTACTAATATGTTGAAGTTTATCAATAACATATAACATTTCGTTAAGTAACGCATGTAACATTTCGTTAAGTAACACATGTAACATTGAGTGACGGTTGGTAACTTGAAATGACCAGTAACATTGAGTGATGGACTAGTATTTTTAATAGTAAAGACCTGTAATATTGAGAAGTATATCAGTAACATTTACCTTTCGTTAAGTAACACATGTAACATTGAGTGACGGTTGGTAACTTGTAAATGATCAGTAACATTGAGTGATAGACTAGTATTTTTATTAGTAAAGACCAGTAATATAGACAAGTATATCAGTAACATTTACCATTTCATCTAATAACATTTGTAACATTGGGTGATAGACTAGTAATTAGGTTTTTTACGAATGTTAAATTGAAAATTAAAGAACGATTACTATTTCGTTAAGTAACATTGAGTAATAGACTATTAATTTCATTATTTACGAATGGTAACTTGAAAATTACCATTAACATTGAGTGATAGACTTGTAAATTTAGTAGTAAAGTCTAGTAATGTGGGGAAGCATATCAGTAATATATATAATTTCGTTAAGTAGCATTTCTAACATTGAGTGATATACTAGTAGCTTGATTCTTTAAAAATGTTGACTAGAAAATTAAAGAATGATTGGATGTCCAGTAACACCTACCATTTCGATAAGTATCATTTGTAGTTTGTTAATTTAAGCAAAATCTTTAGTAATTAATTACTGAAAGGGAAGTAATTCCTGTACTGGCAAATGTTAATTTGTAAAAGATATAATTACTGGAAGATCATGAAGAAAAACCATTGAGTATGAATAGATCAATAGAACAATCTCAAGCAAGTCATATCTAATGTCAGGAAACATAATATATTCATTGTCAGTAATTACACAAAGTAATGTTTGTTTTTTTCCTAAGTACACACATCTCATTTCTTACATGTAAAAAAATTATGAACAATAAAATCGAAGAGCCTATTTCTTCATTTCTTTTCCCCGTACTTTAGCAGTATAGAAGAAATCTCCGCGCGAAATTTTGGTATATCTTCAATGTTAAACTTTGGCTCCGATTCTTGGCAAATGTACTCCATATACTTCATCACAAAAACACCACAGTCTATCGAATCACTTAGTTGCTTTGGGATTCTTTTGCCATAACCACCGGCAGTTCTCAAGACGTTCGTCGGTGTAAAGCATGAAGTATTCGGCAAGCCAATCAACCTTCAAAAAAAATAAAGAATGTAGTAATTAAAATTTAATTTCATTCAAACACTTTTATAATGATTGATTTGAGTTCAGAGTGTTACCCATTTCTTTACATCCAACCAATGTTTTTTCATTCCCGTCAATGAATTGTATGAAATGAATTTTTTCGCTTCGAAGTCCGAAACCAGAAGATGCCAATGATTTGCAGTATGAATTACACAAAAAGCCTTCTTTATGTGCACGAACATGGTCTTTGTGCATGTGAATAAATTGTTTAAAGGCTCATAATCTTCTACAAACGCTTCATTCACTGTCTTCTGGAATAGTTGCTGCATTGTACTAAAAAGTTAATTTCTTCTAAATTAAATTAGCCAATACATATACATTCTTCATATACAGATCTCTAATATCATATATGATATTATTAATAATTGTATACTTGAAAGAAATGCAATATTACCATTTGTGCAGTGCTTGCAAAGATGTAAGGAGAATTCAACTCATTCACTCGATGAGTAGTGTATAGGACATCCATGTACATGTCCAAAATCACATCTATCACCATCTTGTTGTACAAGAGGTCTTCGATGTGCCTTCATATGCAAAAGTTATCACATGGACTGTGGAAAGTCGCTCCAATACTGACAAAAAATTAATTTGTTAATTAAGAAACAACACTATAAGTTTATTGAAATTAGTAATATTAAAGATTACTTATAATCTTGTACAAACTTACTTGGCAACCGGATCCTTTAAGAATTCATGAATGATATTTCTATCAGCTTCAGAAATCAAATTATATCCGGCATAGTCAATGCGTGTCACATTAAAAACCTACAGATAACTTATTTATAAGAAATAAGAACAGATATTTCATAAATCCTAATAAATATTTATAAGTTTCATACCTCCAATGCCATATCATGGTTATCTTTTAACTTGCTAATTTGATCATCATCTTCCACTTGAAACACCTCGTCGCTTTGCTTTTTCACAAGTTTTCCTCTTTTTTTTTGAATTTTTTCTTGACCGGGCTCTTTGGTTCATTTGCATCTCCCATCTGTGCTCTTCTAGATTTTACTCTTTTTGATAAACTACTGGGAGTAATGCATTTCCTTCCTCTTCCTCTTTTAGTTCCTTTTATTGTTTCCCTCTCCTGTTCTTGTATTTCCTTCTCAAATCCGAGATCAAATGAAGGTGAATCATTCTTTGCTTCTTGGTTCCCTTTAATCCTCAATTTGATCATTTACATGTTCAAGCTCCTCTTTCTTGTTTGAAGCAATTGATTTTGCAAAGAAATCCTCAAACCATTGCTTTAGAACTGATATTTCGATCATAAGCTTCTCATTCTCCTTGATTGAAATATCATGTTCATTTTTTATTCTTTGAAATTCCTCTAGGGTTGGTAGTTGTGAAATGATATCCTCCAACTCTCTTATTCTCTTCTCATGTATTTCACAACTACATTCTCCACTTTTCTGTATTTGATCGCTCTTCAAGATTGACGTTGTTGAATCGTCTTCAAGTCGTTTTGTATGAGGAGATACAACACGCAAGGCGTATGCATTTGAAATTAAACCCTCGTTGATGAAGGTTTCATAATCAAAAATAAATTCGTTTGCATCAACCTTAAGTATCTCTTTTTCATCATAATCCAAATGAACCACAATCTATAATGGAAAAAATAATCTCATTCAGTAAAATAGTTATTACAACTGTAAAGCAAAATTAATATCTTCAACAGAATTTAGTTACAATTGAGGAGTCTAACTGTAACATTTATTATTTCGTTGCACAAAATATAAGAGACTATCAGTAACATATACCACTTCTGTAAGTAATTCTGAGAATTCTAACAGTAACATATAACATTTGGTAACTTGAAAATCTAAGAATGGATGGAGGTCCGGTAACACAAGCATTGGTATCTTTATCCCATACATTAGTAACTATAGACCCAAGCATTCGTAATTTCATTGTACTAAATAAGTAACCATTTAACATGAACAAGTAACACTATCGGTAAAAGGTTAAATTTATTTAGCCCTATACGTGACATTGTAGTGGATGATAAATAACACATTGGTAACCTTATATCATACATTAGTAAGTATAGACCAATCATTGGTAATTTTGTTGAACAAAATCAGTAATCTTTATTTAGTAACACAAGCATTGGTAACCTTATCTCAGACATTAGTAACACAAGCATTGGTAACCTTATCTCAGACATTAGTAACACAAGCATTGGTAACCTTATCTCAGACATTAGTAACTATTGACCCAAGCATTGGTAATTTTGTTGAACAAAATCAGTAAGCCTTTAACATGAACAATTAATAGTATCGGCAAAAGGTTTAACTTGTTCAGCCCTATTGGTAATATTCAGTGGATGACAACTAACAAAAGTATTGGTAAATTTAAATCAGACATTAGTAACCATAGAACAAGCATTGGTAATTTTGTTAAGTCAAATAAGTAATCCTTAACATGAAAGAATACAGATATCAGATTCCTACCAAGATAACTAGAAGTTCCAACCACTAAAAGTCCTAGCGAACCCAAAAAAAGGATACAGGCCCAGCAAAAATTACTTGTTTTTCTGGATCCCCTTATGAGTTCTATCCATATATTTTCTGATCGCCAGTTCATATTATACTATACCAGATCCGGTTATATTTGATTGGAATTCAGAGAATAACCCCAATGAATTTTATTTTTCTTTTCTTGCTCCCGAAATAACTCTCATCAACTAGCACTACTTTGTTGTGAACCATTAGGAATAATTGGTTAGATACATTTACATTCTATTTTTCATATTGAATTGATTGATTTATTTTTGATTAACTATATACATATATACATATATTTACTCGGATATCATGTATCTATATGCATAAAAGTTCTTTCATTTGTGTTCGGGGGAAATCACATACGGCTTTACTAAGTACGTAGAAGGCCCAAGCGCTTTTTGGGCCAGCTCAGATTTCCGGTCTCTTTCTTTCCCTCTGGGGTTAAACTGAAAGAATTAATGCATGACATAGAAGAATTACTTGCTAGTAATTTATACTTCTTATTTTTAAATGTTACCTGGTCTTCATCCAAGCATAAGAATTGATCTATTGAAACTTTGAATGGAGTTGCCCATTTACGTATCCTCGGTAGCAAGTTTTGATTCAATGCTTGCAACGGAATGAGATGTTCTAGCGCCCATGTCTGAAATAAAAAGATAAATTTATTATGAATTATAATTAAATAGAAGAATTTAACAAAATCAAAACTTATATATACTTACATATAGACATACAGCACATCCAGTGAGATATCCCACAGTGCATTGACCATCCATACTTGTTCGAATCTTGATTTTCTCAACTATATCGTCCATGCGGTTCATTATCATGTTACCAACCGCATTAGACCAATTGAAGAAACGAGTGTCTTCAATTGAGTCTATGTAGTTCAATAGAACTCGTGGGAAGCAAAAGTTTGTCTCAGGAAACAAGAAAGTACAAAACATCAAAGAAATTATGCATGTAATGTACATTCTCACAGAATGGTCATCTTCGAGGTTACGTAATGAATCTAGAATATCACAAATATTGTGACGATAAGCGACATGTTTGAAATGAAAATCAGATCCTCTAAGGAACTAGGTCATTCAAAAGAAACCCCTTTAGGTGAATTGGGAATCCGGATGTCGGGAATCCCAATATTAATCCTATGTCATTGTCCGTGAAGGTTACGTCTTTCTCCCCAAATCTAAAAACTCGATTTCCTTGATATTTCTGAATAATAAAATCCAATACTTGATAATTGATATCAAGTTTTGTGATTGACACAATTCTTGAAAAGGCAGATCTTTCTATCAACTCCCTGTGCCTTCCAGTCAATTTATTGTTTCCGAGATATGTCACGAATTGTTTGATGTAGCACGGTGCTGCACACAATATCGTGCTGCAAGAAGTTTACATAATTTTCAGTTAATTTTTATTGACTAATTTAAAATTGATAATTTATCAATTCCATAAACATTTACCTGGAACAATTTCCATGCAAAATTTGGATTTTTTTATCTATCTTTGCAACTTCCTTCACATTTAATTGATGTTCTTGAGTTACTGCATTGTCCATACATATAATACATGGTATACTGTAAATTATCAAATAATGATGATATAACAGAACATAATAGAATAACTTACATTTGGTTTGATCAGTAGCTTTCTCACCCTCATTGCCAATGCCTATATCCAAAGTTATACTTATTTCGCATTTTAAAGAGTAAAAATGGTATAAATGTACATATTTTGTACCAAGTGGGCTTTCTTTTGCTGGAGGTGTCACCATATCCTGCTTTCTCCTCTTGTATGATACCTGATAACCTTTTGATTCCTCCATTTTTGAAGATATCTATTGATAAAAAAATAAAGAAATATTGGATCAGTAATCTTTGCCACAATATCTTTGTAAAATAACAATACACATGCGTTTGTAACATCAATGATACAATCAGTAAGAATTTTTTATTTATTAGTAACTTGTTACTGTAACATAAGTAATAGATTTTCTATATGATAGGGTAATTGTAGTAGAACAAAATGGCTTTGTTGGACAGGTAAAGAGTTGTAATACTCAAATATGTATCATGCATGTCGTAAATATTCAATATTTGCCACCGTGAGTTGTGTAAAAAGAAATGAAAACCATAATTGGTAACCCTAGCGAAACGCAGATATCGCTCTATAAGTACATACACATATTGATCAACGAATTGTAATATAGTTTGCAAACGAGTAATTCATAGAAGATTTCATACCGATTAAAGGTTTCTTCTCCAAAACTCCGCTGGCTATTCACCCTTGTCGACCTTCAACAAGGATGTAAGAAGAAGTGCTTCCGCCACCTCCAAACGAGCGACTACTCCAAGAGCAAACTTGAAAAAAAAGTATGACCTAAAAGAAATAAACCCTTCCGTTGGTAACATCGTTAACATGAAATTTTATTTGATATAACTACAATATAAATGAAGTAATGATATTATACTCAACAGTAATTTTATTACAAGCGTTGGTAAGAGTAATACCTACGATAAGTAATTTTGCAATGGTTATCAGTAACTTATATTTATCGCAATTCTTTTGGCAACATGTATATAATTGGTAACTTTATATCAGACATTAAAAACTATAGAACAAAGCTTCGGTAATTTTTATATCAGACATTAGTAACATATACAAACATATACAAAGTTTGGTAACTTTATATTAGACATTAGTAGCTATAGATAAAACCTTCGATAACTTTATATCAGACATTAGTAACATATACAAATTTCATTGTTTATTAAATCTGAAACGTTAGTAAGTATAGACTCAAGCATTAGTAACTTTGAATATATAAAATAGTAACAATTTAAACATATACAAGTAATTCTTTTGACAACATGTATATCATTGGTAACTTTATATCAGACATTAGTATCTATATACCAATGCTTCGGTTATTTTATATCAGACATTAGTAACATATACAAACATATACAAAGTTTGGTAACTTTATATCAGACATTAGTAACTAAAGAACAAAGCTTCGGTACTTTAAAATCAGACATTAGTAAAATATACAAACATTGGTAACTTTATATCAGACAATAGTAACATATACAAACATTGGTAACTTTTTATAAGACATTAGTAACTATAGACCAAAGCTTCTGTAATTTTGTTGAATAAATCAGTAACACTTTAACATGAACAAGTAACACAATCTTTTAAAAGTAAAACTTATAGCTGCGATTCGTAATATTATAGAAGATGTTAAGTAACTCAAATATATACGAATGGTATTGTCAGAATATGAAATTACATTAGTAACATTACTAACCAAAAGTGAATTTCTTAAGAATCAAAAGTGAAACGTTTAGTAATACTTTGTGTTGTAGAACAACAAATGCGCAAAAGCATATTAATTAAGGTCTTAAAGCAAGAATATTAAGAAGTATTAGCGATAATTCTGAGATCGAAAATACATCTTTAACAAAGATTAACATCATCTTTAATCTGAGATTGAAATGTTTGCGATTGTGTAATATATCGTTTGTAGTAGATTAGAACAAAATGAGCTAAATTTAAAAAACAATAAAACTTACGTATATCGTCGATGAACTCCAACACATATCGCTCTCAAAGAAGAAGTAGGGTTTCTAAGATGGTCGTCCGTGAATCGTCAAGAAAGAAGCCTCGATTGACATTTTTGGTATTAAACATACGTTAATTACTCTTCAAGGAAGGAAACTAAACTCCGAGGATTTCGCGCGAGCTGTTATCAATTTTCTATTTTGGCAATCTCTATTATTAAATTCTGAACCATACGATTAGGATCTAACGATTCTAATCATGGGCTCATTTACTCTAAAATGTGCACAGTGCTCTCTAGATAAGCCCTCTATATATATATATATATATATATATATATATATATAAACTCTAACCCTAAAATAAAATGAAGTCCACTCTAGTGCATGTATGTACAAATACTATATATAAACATACACATATATCTATATCTATATAATATATAATTATATGTATATATTTACTTATTTATCGCTTGCACATTTATACAATACACCCGTATATGTACTGTATGCGTTTTACATCTAATGAATCTCACGCTCATCATGCTATAGTGCCTTGGTCAGAATTCCTTACATTTGTACGGATAATCCAGCTCACATATTCTTCTCATACAAACTTCACATATTTGCCGCTAAAGAACACTTATAAACTTCTAAACTCAATTAAGTATCTCTACTTATATACAAATAGTCTGTTACAAAGTATGAACCTTCAGGTAAAATAATAAAGTATATTTATACTCGGTGATCTGTACAGACTATATGCACTTAAACCCGATAAATTCTAAAAGTATATTATATAATACATAAGTAAAACAAATTAGTATAAACATAAAAAATCTATTCACCAAAATTACCTTAAGCTTGAAGTTTATATATCATATTTTAACATATGAACTGTAACATCTATATAATACAAGACTTATTATTGTTAAAAAGGCCGAACGGCATGGTTGATCTCTAACCCCATTCATGGGCTTTTTTAATTCTCTTTATTTTTAACATTTTGTTGCAAGTACAAGCCCATAATTTTGGGCCTAAGAGGGACATGCACCCCTCACGTGCCTCACATACATCACGTGGGGTACCTCCATCCTCTTCTTCGGGACTACATCCCCTGTAGGGACGTCTACCGCCACAATATACCCCCTCCCCCCTCCATCCAATCACTAATGAATCTATGATTACATCATCTTTATTCTTTCATTTCAGTTAAAGTCCTCTATATAACACATTTACTCACTAATTTTCATCTTTTTACAATCTAACATCATTTGCAATAACGTAGAATTAACACTTATTTATGCCAGAATAAAAAAAATAGAGTATGGAAAATGAAAATAATAAAGGTTGCATATGTGTACCATACATACAGACTGATCCTAACCCCAAGACTAGGTCACTACTATCATTATTGGGAGATATGTGATCCATAACTTATAGACAACCAAAAATATATACCATTAAATATACATATGTACCATATTCACAACGTATGTATTTTTTAATATTTTATTTATTATCAAGATCATTCTTATTTAACTTATTTTATTATTGAAACTTGCGCATATAATGTACACTAAATAAGAAAAATATCTCCTAAATTATACCTTGTGCAGATAACATGGTGTAATTGACCGTAAACTTGTAAAGTTCATCTTTAAACATTCATATCTACTTCATAAGAATATAGAATGAACCAAACTCACAATTGTTATTCTCAAGATAAAATCTTCGTTAAAGAAAGATGATTTCATTAAAATCAGAGTTAAGATGTGAAAGTTTGATTTTTGGGGTACTATGGGTATCTGTACAACTGTATACTAGCTTATATACTATTTTTATTATTTGTAATTTTTATTATTTTTATTTTTAGTATTTACTATAAAGTTTATAGTATTTATATAAATATCCAAATAAAAATCTTAAAAACCAAATAAATACAAATATATATATATATATTTGTATTATATGTATCATATACTTATAATGTACATATAAGCATTTATTATACCTATATATAGTAATATAAAATTATAATAAAAATATATTAAATTCTTTTAAATATATATTAAATAATATACAATACCAATTATATATAAGGATTGAAATTGTGTATAGTATATATATGTACAAAATATTTATGATTCTATATATTAAGGGTATTTATTACATAGCTACCTCCAACTAACTACAAATTCAACATGTAAACATTCTATCTTTTATAAAATAAAATTTACATTTTCATGTTCTCATTTTTTTATTTTATAATGATTTTTAAATACTATTGTACGCCTCCTTGAGATCATTGTCATCATCCGTAGCATACACACCATGAAACCTTCATTCTAAGGCGATGACGCTAGCATTATAAATTGGCCCAATATTCTTCATCAAGGAGCATCGACTAATCCGAGGGAAATATCAACCCCACCTGCATATATTAGTGCCCTCAGTCGCCTCTATAGGAAAACAACATCCACGAAGGTTTGCTTCTCACTACCAAGACTCTTTGCATCAGTTTCCGACGTCCACCTCCATGTGATGAACATTAGCCGAGTGCATGCACACCACTAATGTCGCCTCTGTAACCAACCATCACCTCCTTCAGGTTGTGTGATGTACACTTCCCATCTCCTTGATGTGAAAGATCCTCGATCCCAAGTTCCTTCCCTTCCATATTGAACATCTATAACAAAGGCTACCATCCTTAGTCACTTGTCATCTTTAAGAGAGGAGTCGTTCAACCTCCTAATGAATCTCATGTTCATCTCATTTATTCTTTCATTATATCTAGAATCCGAGATAAGAAAATATGTAAATACACGTAAATTCACATTCTTCATGTTGTTGTCATTTTACCTATGCCAATGATCGACACCATTGCTTACCACGCCACTCCACTCGGTCACCGAACCCCCGGTTTCCTCCTCGCATTGCCTTACTGCTCGTTACAGTCCCTGAGTAGACCTCCTTGCCACTTTCAATTGTGAGTA